>VXBC01000932.1:1314735-1352201 GCA_013399945.1 Ploceus nigricollis | reverse complement strand
ATTATCTCTTGTTCAAAAAAAAAAAAAGCTTCAGCACAGCCCTCAGCACTTGTGTGTTTTACGGAATACTGTGGAGCTTACTGCGAATTAATTCAAGACTCACAAAAATTAGTATTTACTGCTACTAAGAATTATAGGCTTCTACCTTATGAGCTACCAGGAGTGAAGAAACAAGCTGAGGTTTGGGTTTTGGCGGCCTCTTGAAGGTCAGTGAGACCTTGGTTGTTGGAATAAAGCATCCACCAAGCCCGAGCGTGACTCTGAGCACTGAGGCCGATCCCTCAGTACGTGCCCAGCGTTGTCCAAGGTCTGGAGCCAGGCCACATCACTCAGGACCATCTGCTGAATAATGATGTGGCAGAGTCCAGACACAGCCCTTGTGTAAGCAACTGGAGGCACAGCTTCCTTCTGGGTGTCTTAACTCTCAGCATAGCCATGGATGGAATGAGAACTGAGTGGTTGCTGCTGGAAAACTGGGCTAAAGAACCATTTCTTCCCGCAGAAATTCATCACCAGGTGTTACTCAAAAAGAAAGAATTTTTTTCTAAAAGGTGTGGTGTTGCAGGAGAGGTTACCAGTGGAGTATTGAGCTTGGCTTGCCTCACATGATGGCCTGGCATGAGTAGAGGGGCTGTGCTAATGGCTAAACTGAAAGGCATCCTAAATATAACAAGGAATCAGGGTAGATGTCACTGTAGACATTATTAAGTTTTAACACAAGCTCACCAAATTACTATGAGTGCTATAAAAACAGAGATATTCTGCTATACAGCTCCAAAACAGAGATATTCTACTATACAGCAAGGGGCTAGAGAGCCTCTCTTACAGTTTGTAGAAAAAATAGCTACTAAGCCCATCCATAGGTATTACATAGAAATAACTGAGATTATGTTGAACACTGGGCTAATAGATGTAGAATGAAATTCAAAATATAAAATCAAAGGTCATATCTTCTAAGTGAGTAATAGCAGAGTTTTGTAAAATAGAAACTTGCAACAAGATTCTCATTATAGATAAACAGCACTTGGATGATCATGGGATGTGCTTTAGCAGCCCCTGTGATATGCATAAAAACAAGTGAACAGAATATTCTGCTCTATCAGTATGAGTTCATCATTTCTGAACAGTTTAATGAGTAAGGTGAAGAGGCTGTCATTTCAGAAGGAGACATAAGGAATATATTCATCTTAAGATAGTGTGTGAAGCAAGAGGAAAAGAACTGAAAGCCAATGGCTGCAGGAGAAAAAAATGGTTCAAACAACTGCTGAATGAATTGAGGTTGAATTCTGGAAGAGGATTCCTGATGGGCAGAGCCCCCAGAGTCCACCACAGCTTTCCAAGGAGAGTGGTGGCAACAAAATAAAACAAAACAGGGATTTTCTTAAAAAGGAAATTTAAGTTCATGAAATAAATTATTTTACATCTCTCCTATAACATCCCAAGGGAAATCTTCTCTGACCTGTGCTTCTAAGAAATGTGTTATGCCACTAGTGCTCATAATGCTTTGTTCAAAGTGTTTTCTTTATCTGGGCAAAGTGTGGATGTTATCAACTATACTTGAGACAACCCGCTCTGGAAGTAAAACCCTGTTGGGATAAATGTTGTGATACAATTACCTTGATATGTAGGCTAAATGTGTAATAGTACATATTTAAGTAATGTATAAAACATGTCACCACTAAAGAATGTACAAATATCCTTCAAAAGGAGCTCAAAAGTTCCAAAACAACCCTCCAGGGAAGAAAATCTACGAGAAAGTAGATTAGCTACAGATAGTAATTTCTGGATGTTTTTCTTAATAGTTGCTGATTTGAGAGAGCTGATGGATTCTTAAAAGCCAATTTTAGATTTTAATGCAGTATCAACTGTTTTCTTAAATTCCTTATGGTCTCAAAATTGCACCCATGAAACATCAGCTATGTTTACCAAAATATTTTCAAATTTAGATGAGGGTTGCAACACAGGGAGATAGTTCAAAGAAAGAAGTGTGTATCTAGTGTTGACAGTTTTGCAAAATGATGTGAATATGCATTCAGAATTTTCACTGTAACTGAAAAAAATACATTTTTACTCTTCCAAAAAGAAAAACCAAAAAATCAACCCACCTCAACCCCCAACCCTATCATTATAACACATTTTGACTTTAAAAATAGCATTTGTTCTTGTGCTTTAAAACAGAAAATATCAAGGCTTTTTGGTGGAGCAATTTATTCTATCACCATTGAAAACAAACGTGGAGAAAGAAAACTCTATTGAGTTCCTATCTTTTTGTTAAGTTTCTCTGCAAAAAATAGATCCTATGAATCTGTAACTTTTAATGCCCTACAAGAGTGCAAAGAATAACAAGAAAAGTTTAACAAAAAAAAAATAATAACCTGAGTTCATTGTTGTATCATGGTAACTGCATAATAAATGCTGTAGATGTGACAATTTAATAGGTGAGTAAAAGAAATGCTCAGATCACTGAGAACACAGAGATTGCCTGGCCCCCAGCCCAGACCTGACCGTGCTGCTGCCTCCTGTGTGACCTCCCTGCTCTCCTGTGTCACCTCCCAGCCCTCACCCACCAGGGGCTGCTTGGGGAACAGCTGAAGGTGAAGCCAAGAGACCCCACCTGGAGTTCCTGAGTCCAGCTCTGGGGCCTCAGAGTAAGAGATTTGTGGATCTGTTGGAGCAAGTCCAGAGGCCACGAAGATGCTCAGGGGGCTGGAGCACCTCTGCTATGGAGACAGCTGAGAGGGCACCTTCCAGAACCTAAAGGGAGTGACATGAGAGCTGCAGAGGGGCTTTTGACAAGCGCACGGAGAGACAGGACAAGGGAGAAGGGTTCCAAACTGGCAGAGGGCAGGGTTAGATCAGATATAAGGAAGAAATTCTTCCCTGTGAAAGTGGGGAGGCCCTGGCACAGGGTGGTCGGAGAAGCTGTGGTTGCCCCATCCCTGGAAGTGTCCAAGGCCAGGTTGGATGGGGCTTGGAGCAGCCTGGTCTAGTGGAAGGTGTCCCTACTTCTGGCAGAGGGTTGGAGCTGGATATCTTTAAGATCCCTCCCAACCCAAACCACTCTGTGATTCTGTGATAATTGGATGTTCAGACAGGATAAATGCAGCTGTCTGAGAGGCAGCACTTCACAGCATGATAGAGATTTAGCAGAAATGTTGGTGCTTTTGGGGACACAGTGGTCTCTCAAGACCTCTGACAATGTGGGAGGTGCTTGCTTTGAGTCAGACTAGTAGTGCAGGAGTAGACAAATTTTAATTTGCTTTTGTGTAACTTAAGATACTCAGTAATTCCAGTTTCCAAGAAAAGAATGATGCAATTTAGTCTTGAAGTACTTAATGAAATGATTATTGAACTGGGTCAGGCCATAAAGTGCCCTCTAGCCCAAGGTCCTGTATGAAACAGAAAGCAAAACAAGGCCAGCTATGTATGGTATTTCTAATATTTCCAGCCTTTAGATATTTCCAGAGTATGGACTTCTGACCTGACACAGCTTCTGTGTTGCTCTCAGTGATATATAGATAGATACATATAGATATATTTATTTTTCCCCCCCAGAAGCTGGTGGTCCCTTTGACTCCTGTGGACTTAGGTCCCTGCACTCATCTGGGAAGGAGGAAGGTGTGGTAGAAGACAATGTACCAGGATTGAGTGACTGGCACCAGATAAAAAAGTAATAATGGGCATTGCTGGCCACTGGAATGGCTCAGAGATGTTTAGCATAGAGATGTCATTTGGGTGATGAGATAAAGATGCCCTGGTATATGTGATTATAATACTTAACATTACACATTTTAGAGCAGATTAGGCATACATATCTGCATGTATGCACTCAATATCAGGGATAAATTTGTGTAATTATAGCTCATAATTTGTCTTGTTGCAGCTATTTTTGAAAGTTAAATAATTGCTGATAGAAGGGAGTGGTAATTTATGGCAAGAGAAAATGCTCTCGCCTCATCTTATGTGGAGGGTGGTGGGTGTAATTCTGAAGCTGGTCCTGTTTGCTTCTTCTCTAAAATATGCACTGCTGCTATCTGTAGGCACGTTTTGGGGACTGGAAATATTCACAGCAATGTGGGTATTTTCTTAGTAAATGAAATGATCACCATGCAGAACACTTGTAAAATATTTGGATAAATGGTTGTCTGTAAGTGGGGATATGTAGGTATGTTTTCTAAATAAAGATACTTAATTTTGAAAGAAAATAACATAATAAATTTCTGGTTGCTAATAATATGCCAGAGAATAGGTTTTTTTTAAAAACTGATCTAGATTGCCACAGCTAGGGAAGGCAGCAGCTTATTTAAGTAGTAAGCTGTTTTTAAGGAACCATGTCTGTTTATTAACTTAACGATGTTCAGCAAATGATTAGATTGAAATGTGGATATTGCCTTTGAGAAGATGAATGTCATGAGAAGGAGCTGATGGGATTATAACTTCGAATATGTTCCTGTTTGTGTGTTTAATGTATTATTAAATGTCATTTGTTTAAGAAAGAATTAAGTTAGTAACGGATCTAGTATAAACAAATATTGTTTTTGTATCACTTAGGCTCTATTTGAGTTTTGTTTCATGACAGCAGTTCAGAATTAAGATTCCATTATTTATTAGCTAGAAAGAAGGATGGCAAACAGCACATCTCATGTGTTTAGCTTGGAAATCTGTGCAAGTTGAGGAAGTGGCTAAATATTATGGATGTAAAATACTCAAAAGTATGAAAGTCTGCTTCCAGGAAATGCTGGATATTTTGCTATAAAAGAAATATTTGGAAGATCTGACAAGACATCAGTCATGTGAAGACACCCTGAAAGCACCACGTTATCTGGCATTGTAGAGGATTAAAAGTAATTTAGGACAGCCTTCTAATGCAGCTGGTGTGGTGTAGTTAGCCTGGAGATACAAAGTACCAAGGGGTTTCAGGAACTAATAACTGTAAACTTTAATAAACATGATCTCAGTATTTTAAATTCTTCGTTTAGGACATGGTTCAGAGCTGTGTAGTAATAACCCAACACAGACAGTGGACAATGAGGATGTGCCTAAGTGTTCTTCAGAGTAGTGAAGTCTTTGCCATAAGAGATGCTCCATTTTCCTCCCTGAGAAAGGAAGAACTTGTCCAACAGTTTTACAGAAGGTTGGGAAACCTCTTCTCACTGCATTCCTCAGTAGGGGAAAATATCCATGCAGGAAAACACTTTATCATGTGTAAAGTGTAAGACCTTCAAATTCAGCAGGATTCATCGTGTTCCTACGTTCCAGCAAGTTCTTTAAACTTAGAGTTATTGAGCAGGCACAAAATTATGATCAGCAAAGTCAGTCTATCAGGTCAGACACTTGCTGTGTGTATTTAAGTATATTTGCTGTCATCCTAAATGTGCTAAAAATCTTTCTGTACTCCAGTAATGACTGCTGAATCTGACTAGTTAAGGAATTAATTTGATGCAAATACTCCCCTATGTTTTTATTACTTTTAACACCAAAATCAGCATTGTATTTGAAGGAATAAATAACAAAACAAGGAGAAGTCTAAAAGTAATTACTGTGACTATGGTAGTGAATTCTTGAGCTGCCACTTCACTATGGGGTCTGGTTGGTTTTGTTTTGGTTTTGTTTTTTTATTTTTGGTTACTTTCGGTTGTGCTTTATAAAACATGTTCATAGACTATGTCAGCAATGTTCTTCCTCAGTTGCTGTTGCAAAGACTATTTTCGCAGTTTATCACAAAATGCCAGATTTGCTCAGCATGTAATTTAATCTTATGCTTGGAAGCATCCACATTACTTGGTTATCATGAAGTTATTCTTTAATAAAAATGTATGCTTTGTGATCTATATTTTATTAATTTGGTGAGTCAGTTTATCGATTGTTGCAGATGACATGAATGTATAATTTGTCACAGTTATTGGTTGCCTGTCAGCAGTTCACAGCCACACAGTGTTCTTGGCTCTTGGGGTACCTTAGGAAAAAACCTCTCTTGATCTGCAAAAGAAAAGCTTTGTCCTGTAAATTACCATCAAACTTGGGCTGATATCGGGTTTATCACTTCACAGCGTGTGTTATCCTGTATTAGCCAAACTCTGTGAATTTATTCATAACGTGGCCTGCTCAGGCAAGGGCTTTGAGCAAATACAATTTAGTGATTTTAAATGCTGGGGGTGAGGAAGAAGGAGCACAGCATCAGAAATGGGAGGTGCAGGCTTTGTCACTGTTTTAGTTCACTCTGAACTTAGGAATTATTGGGGTCACCAGACTGGAAGAACAGAAGAAAATTCTGAGGCATTTTTATCCCCTGTTCTACAGTAGATACTTTTCTGCTGTAATATAAAGCAGTCGTGAGTTTTGTTGATTGAAAAGTTTATTTTCAAGAATGAATGGTAATGAATTTGATTTTTTTAAAAAAAGGCTGTTCATTCCCTATATTTTAGCAAAGCAGGTATTTATACCCACAATTGTTTGACTTGAATAAGAAACTTTGCTAAGAATTTTGCAGTGGTGATACAGATTAAACAGCTTTGCATGCTGGAGTGGAGCTGGTGTGGTTGAAACATCTGCTGGTTTCGTTTTGTTATTTTTAAAGGCTGGTTCTGCATCCTGGGAGCTTGTTGAAGGCAGGCACAGAGCTTGTGTGCCACGCCAGAACCAGTGGCTGAGCTCAGATTTGGGCTGGACTAGTTCTAGTGGCTCATATCCCCTCATCTTTTAGGATTCTCTGAAATATCACTCTCTGGAGCTTCCCAGCCATCGGTCCTGATTTAGGCAAGAGCATCCTTCCATATCGAGCAGAACAAGTTCCCTGGGGGTTCCCCAAGTTTTTGGTCTCTATAATTAATGTACAGTCGGGAGTACATAAAGATATCCGGGAAAAGGCCCTGCCCAAAATAAGAAGGACAGAGAGAAGTTAAAACGGGGGAGCGAGAGAGAGGGAGATGAGAGAAATAAGAAAAAAAAGCAAGAAAGAAAAAGGGTGGGGAAAAACAAGGCGGGGTGGGGAAGGAAAAAACAGAGGAAANCGCTGGGCGGGGGCTGCGCCGGCCGCATCCTGCCCGCTGCTCGGGGATGCGGCTCTTTGTGCCGGGGGCAGCGGGAGTTCTCCCGGGAGCGCCGCCGGGAAGGCGAGGGGATGGATCCCGGCTGGGCTGCGTTGTCCCCGGGCCGGGTGCCCCGGGACCGGCGCGGCGCGGGGTCCCCGCCGCCCGTCCCGGCGCTGCGCTGCGCTGCCGGGAACTTGGCGGGCGCGGAGTTGGCGCTGCGGGTGTCTCCGGTTGGGAAATCGAGGTTTGCGTGTGCTGAATTGCGGAAAGTAAACGGGAATCGGCCGGGGGGGTGTTGTCAGATCCCAGAGGAAAAGCCGGGATTCTTCCCATAAGTTGTTTTTGCGGATTTGCCAAATATTAAGTAACTCCCCTTCGGTTAATTGGAAATCGATGTGGTTAGGTGCGGTTATCTGAACATACTTTGGTGTGAGTTTAAGATAACAAATATGAAGTTAAATAATCTCTATTTTTATCTTGCCTTTTAAATCTGTTATACATTTCATGGGCAAATTTAGCACTGTTAATTTGCAACATATCTCCTTTCTTTTTCATGAGGTGTTTAACAATCAACTGTATTTATTATATTTCTTCTGTATATTTAATGTCTTATGAAAACCACATCCACGTTCTTAAGTTCTGAGTTTGCTGGTGGTTTTCATGGCAAAAGTTATTTCTGCTGGAGATATGTTTTCAGACAGAGAAATCTGCTGACAGATTTTGCAACGTTTTTCTCTGTGGCATTTTTCTCTGCATAAGGCTGCAGTTAGGACCGGGTTCTGTGCTTGCTGTGCCATCTAGTAGTTAGCTGGGAATTTAAATACACTGTGAGCATCCCCAGCTGGAGATGGTACTGGAAGCTGTAGTATATTTGTACAACCATTTCTGTGATGTGTGAAAAGTGGGGCTTTGTATAGAAATAATTGATTATGGTCATTCAGAAATCAGTGCTTGAATGGGTCTTTCCAATAAAATTGCCACTGAACCTTTAAGGTGCCTTATATAGAATTTGGGTTAAAATCAGTGGTTCTGTCCATGTAGTCAGTGAGATTTACACCTGCATGTGTAATTAACCCCTTGCTGTGCATTGCAGAGGCAGAAGTATGCTTGTGGGGCCAGCTCTGTTGCTAGGCCTAAAAAACTTAATTTTTTTGTTGCTAGCCTGAAGCTGTGAGAATCAATACAGGTTTTTACATGGAGCGATGGAAGAATTTCAGTCTGGCCCTACCAAGGAGGAGCAGCCCCTGCTCCTCTGGGGTGTGGGAAGTGACCAGAGGAGCTGCACTGCCCCAGACTCGTGTGTCCTCACCTCCTGCCTGAGCACCCCTGGGTGCACAAACATCCTGACTGCCCACAGGGACTGTGACAGGGGGATCCTTTTGGGAAAAATGATGGTGAACGGGAGCGGCACCTGTTGCACCACTGGTGATTTGTCATCTCCCCGGGAAAAACTGTGCACCTGTAGTTCTTTGATCATCTACCCAAATCGTCTGAAATGACAGACACCCAGGGAGTTTAACTTGAATTTATCAGTGTGTTATAATGAGGTGATTGTGATGACTTGAGTAGGTGGGAAGTTCAGAGAGTTATATATAAATAGTTGTTATTATTATGATTAAATAACTGCTATTTATACAAGTGATCTGTACTTTTAAAATGAAGCCAGCTACAGTTCAGCAACTGCTATTTGAAAGTAGAACTACCCATGTGTACATTTTATGGCACTTTGATTTTGTTACATAATGGCATGCATAATTTTCATGCATTATATAAACTTTTTTCAGAACATCCTGAGAAAACAGACAAAATAAGGTCTACATCTGTTTGATACCTAGTGAGGCTTTTTTAGCCTAAGTAGCAAATTCTGGTTTCTAATAGTGTGTAAACAAACTGCAGCCAGGCTGGCAGGCGTTGCCTGCTTGTGGTGGTAACAGAAATATGAAAGATGATGTGAGCGCTGCAGAACTCAATTACCCTCCACGCCTCCTGCTTGTTTTCTCACCCAGGCAGGTGAGGGGGAGCAGATGAAGGCTTTCCTTTCCCTTTGGCACAGTACTGGATTGCTTCTCTGGTACCAGGTAGGGATCTTGTGACCCCATGGAGCTGCAGAAAACCTTGCTATTTCTTACACTGAATGTTGCTAAGTGTAGACTTAATATCTAAAGGAGATACATGTTACTACAAAATATATTTTCCAAGTATGAATAGGTAGTAAGCTCTTAATAAATTAAAAAAGATCAGGTTAGAGAAAGTGAAAACCCTGTTAGTTGTTTTTTGGAGTTATATTTTTTCCTAATTGTATGGCTTGGACAACAGTTAGATTCCAAACCACGAGAAGGTTCATGTGCATAAAGTGAATTTGCTAAACATAGATTATTGGAGGTTTGGCATCAGTAATATGGACAAATCATTAATTCATTACAAAACAGTCTCTGAATTTCTTATTTTACCTACTTGTGGGTCTGAAACAATCAAAGTTTTAGCAGGTGCTGTCTAGTTGTTTTGTAGCTGGTTTTTGTTTGCTTTTTTCCTTTTATCATGACCGTGATGGATGGAGAGAGAGCAATCCCTTGGTGAAATGTGAGGGATTCTTGAGTCTTCATGGTGGCAGTGTCTGTCTTATAGTGATGTGACTTATGGTGGCACTTTTCCCTGATAGCAACAATGTTTATTTCAGAAGTATAATTTTCATATTTAAACACATGCAGCGCTAGATTGGAAAACTTTTAATGACAATTGCATGGCATGTTTGTTTGTAAATGGTGATGCTGAATGACGGGAGAAAAATTAATTTGTACTTTTGAAAGATCTGTGATTTTTATATCTGTTATTTAACAGAGCTGTAATGTTATCACTGAGTGCTGCCAGTTGGGTATAAAGTGCAATGTGTAACATTTCCTAGTAGTAGAGTTGCTCTAAGTGGAGAAATAATTTAAGCAGTACAAGGATTTTTATAGCCCTCTTGTCACAATTAACTGTTTTGATGAAATATGAATTTACACAACATCTGCCTTCCGGGACCGGCGTTCCCATCGGAGCTCGCTCGCTTCCCACAGCAGCAGCATCCTGCCTGGAGCCTGGTGGCAGGGCAGGATGGGCTGGAGCCTGCCTGGTGGGCAGGAAACCAGGGCAGTGCAGGGGTTCACTGGGTGCATCTCCCTGGGAAGCTTGGGCAGGAAATGCTGCTGCTGGCTGAGTGCGCAGCCTTTCGGTTTCGCTTTAGCAGGAGGCCTGGCTTGGGCACAGCGAGGTCCCTGACCTGCAGTCCCTGCTCATCCCCCTGATTCCTGTGCTTGTATGTCGGCAAAAAACATGGTGTGTGTGTGGGGCCTGTTGGTGGGGTGTGGTTTGGGGTCTGGCACACAGTATTGCAATTGATTTCGGAGGGAACAGCACTCTATATCCTGAAACTGCAGATGAGGACTTGCAGTGAGAGGGGGAATCCAGGTGGACGTTGCAGTGTCAAAGCAATGGGTTGTCTCCTTGAGACCCTTCTGCTCTGCATCTCTGTAGTAGTGGTCACTCACTTACCAGAGGGGAAGAGCTGGCATTTTATGTGGTTACTCCTATCAAATTTGTCTCTTCATAGACCACTGTGTCTTTTACTGTTTTATTTTCCTGCAGTGTGGGGCAGAGGGTGCCTCCCACCACTGCTGGCTAAGCTCAGAAATGGTCATTAATGTCTAACTGCTAAAATTTTTGTGTGCATCCTAGGAAAGGCAAGTTCACAGGAGGGTAAAGTAGCTTCAGGAACACTGATGCTCCTGCTTGGTAAGGGCTGGCTTGGCAGGAGACATCAGGATGTGCTTTTGGAAAGATGCAGTTCCCCATCATGGACCAACTTAGTGCACAATGAAAAATGGGCACAATGATGAGAGACTGTGGAAGAATGTTAAAAATAATTCTGCAGCACTTCTCCCACTTTTCATTCATGGCCTATATTGACTAGTAAACGTTCCAGGTTGCTGCTGTCCCTCAGGAAAAAACTGTGCAAATGTAAGGTCTCAGCCTGGCACAGCAGGATGGGCAACATTCAGTACACAGAAACGGTTCTGAAACATTGACACTAAATGCTGTTGGCACAACATCCTGCAAATTTCGAGGCACCATATTAAGAAATGAGTACTCAAACTAAAGGTTGTACAACTAGGAGAGTCTGGCATGTTCGTTCTCTTGGGCTGTGTAAGAGATCTCAGTGCTCACTGCTATTTTTGCTGTCATTCAGGGCAAAATAATTGAGGTCGCTCATCAAGCAAGCTGTGGTGTTGTGGAGACAGCAGCAGACTGTGCTGGTGCTACCTTTACATCCACGTTTTAGGAGGTGAAGCAAAAATAGTTCCAAGTGCCATATCTTGGTGAAACCATCCAGCAGAACCTCCTGATTCTTGTACAGATATTTAGTTCAGCCTTCTTCTGCTGCTGCTACCTGAATCTTTGCTTCTAATTGATCTCTTACTCAATAATTGCAAATTATTCCAATTGCTTGGTCAGAGTGAAAAATTATGTGTAACAGGTTGCTGTTACAGTGGAGATCAATCATGTTACCTTAGAGCTAGTTTAATGTGGTGAAGGAAAGAGCCCAGACTAGTTAATTGTCTCTTCTTTGGGTTATCATTCTATAAAATGGGGATAATCATAATTATAAAAGGTGCTTTAGGACTCACTAAATATTTTTGAAGCACTTAGGAATCGTAGTTAAAAAAATAATTGCCTAGTAAATTGTCTACTTAATAAAATGTAAAAATAAAAGATGTAGAATATATTAGGCTTCATAATTATTTAAATAGATGCATGTAGTTTATTTACCTTCTCAATGAGAACTAACAACCATTGAAAGCAAATAGGTCTTTAGGAGAACTATATTGGCAAAATGAGATTATTTAAATTAAGGTTTCCAGTTCACTAGCTTAAATTACTTTTACATTTATGATTTAGGCTCTGATTTAAATCATACTTTGTACTGTTAGTGTTCAAAATTTATCATCAACATTGAAGCTGTGAACACAAAAGACGTTTTTGGCAAGACTTACAGAATGCAATGTCAATATATTTCTCTGGAATACTAAAAATTCAGAAAACAAAACCTTTCCCTTGACACTTACGACTTTTGATAAATGGGGGGAAAAAACCCTTAACAAGACAAGCTGCAAATGGTTGTTTTTAGTCAACAGACCAATGGGTGGCTGTTCCAATGGCCTGGAAGGGGCCAAGGGCTGAGTAGAGGTACTGCAGGCACATGGCTGTGTGGTCATTGGTCTTTTTAGAAGGGAAGGAATATTTATAAAGACTTTCTTGAATAAATAACATCAATCTGTTCATCAAATATGAAAGGACTGGTAATGTTTGCTGTTGTTTTTGTTGATTAAGAGAAGTACCAAGAAAAATTGTTTTGCATTACCAGCAGAAATACTGCCGAGTGGAAAGGACTTCCTAGAGCTTTTTATTCATTTATTGTTCTGCTGAGCAATTAGAGGAACAAAATCTCTTTATATCTTTTTTACACTTGACAGATTGGCATTTGTTTTTCTGTTTAAAAAACCCCAAACAACCAACAAGCTGAGATTCTCTTCAGTAAGGAAGGAAGTTTAGACCAAAGTTTCCAGAATTTGTGACTCTTATTCTTGTGTTACCCCAGCTGGGAAGACGAAGGGGATGGTGTGGGCTTCATGTGAAAGTTGCACGTAGCCTTGTAAGCTGCTGAAGGCTGTAAAAACCCCCTCTGGCTCCCAGCAGTTTTCCATGGATCCTGGGGCAGCCAGGGTGAGTGTGGTCCCTGGGGTGGGTGAGCCGTAGGTGATGCTCAGGTGAGTGCACTGGGAACATGGTGCACTTTCCTCTCTTGCTTGATCTCTTTTGGATGGTCAGAGGGGATGGACTGCTCACTCTTTTCACAGGACCCATGCATGCTCAAGGTTTTTTCAAAACTAAATGCCTGTGAAGTCAGGAGCAGAAGTCCATGCTCTGGGCATGGACTCACTAGCCCTTCACTTGCCTTTAGGAAATGTTGTAAACAGGGATCTGATCTGCATTCGTTACGAAATGGTAATTTCAGCTTTAAATAATGATGCTTTAAGTTGTGATTTGCATTTGTATCTCTAAGGAGTAAATACCAGATTGCATATGTAGTTTCGTACCTTCCTTTTTTCATTCTTCCTCAGAATATCTTGGAATAGAATAACCCCTGAGTTCTTACTGTGGCTTATTGGCACCATAATAATTTTGAAATCCAAGCTCAATAATCATATTTCCTACCCTCTCAAAAAAAAAAAATCAATTATTTGCTGAATTGTTCAAAAATGTTGTTTGGCTTGTTTTGTGTGTACCCACTTAAGTGACCAGAATGTCAATGGAGGCTTTGTTTAAATGTTTTTCTTTATTTTTTCCTTCCAATTCCACCCACACATACACCTGTTCATCTAAGTCTTTTGGGCCAGATATCAGTTTATTTGGTTAGGCTTTATGGCTTTTTTTTTCCTCCTGCTCCATTCAGTTAACTGCTTGCTGTCAGTTCTGGCACATGCCCTTGTTTTCTGTAAGTTGCCCATGGAAAAAGGCTGGTTTCCGAAGGCAAAGAGGTAATCTGGCTGGGAGTTGGATTAACTGTTGCAGTAGCTCATGATAAACATCTGTTGCAATACTCACAGATGAGAACATTGCTTTCAAAACTATTTACTGCACATTTTGAACTGTTCACTTTCCTTGTAGTTTTGTTTTTTTCCCCCTCCAATTACTAAATTCTTTTGAAAGGACATAAATCCATAGAGTCCATCTTGGAGATTGTGTTTATTTTATGAATCAGACAAGGAAAGGGGGTTGTTGAGATACTGTTCATGCACTGGAGCCCCTGAATATTTCTGACTGGAGCACAGAAGTGTGTGCATTCCTTAATAAAATGCAGCTGCAGAGCAGGCCCCTGGGAGTGCTGCTGTGTGTGTCCGTGCTCTGCCTGTGCTGGAGTCCTCTGGATGTTTTCCTTCTGCTCTGAATTTGGCAAGATAAGGCTGGTGGGGAGTGGAGTTTAACTTGGATCTGAAACCCAAGGGTGGGTGTGTGGTTGGAAGGGTTTGGCCAACTGGGCTTGGGACTTTGCCATTGAGGAAACCTTCTGCTGTTTATTTGGAATATTTTTTAAAGTTTGTTTGTTTGTTTTATACATTTTTAAAAAAAGTTTTTAATTCTAGATTGAATGGATGAAATAATGACAGCTTCTCCTGTAGCTGACTTTTGAAGTTAGGTCTGCCAGCAGCCACTTACTGCTGTAGCTGAGGATCAGCAAGCAAACAAAGCAGGCTTTGGTAGGTTTTCCCAAAACATCAACAACCTTCTCCCCCACCCCACCCAAACCACAAAACCAAACCATTCTTGGTGTCTCTGGGAAAATAACATTGGAAAACAGTATGGAATACCTCAAATGGTGAGTGTTTTCCAACAAATCATTTTTCTTTCTTCTGTTAATAAGGACGATGCTCTTAACATAATCATGTTCAAAGTAGTTTCACTCATATTTCTCAGAAGCTGAAAAGTATTTTGTGCTGAATTTCATATCTAAATGTTTCCTATCACAATCAAAGAAATCATCTTGGTACTTTACATATGTGTTAATCTTTACCAGAATTAACTCTCTTTGCATAACAGTCTAACAAACATGGACAAGGAAAGGGAATTTCCAAATACCAAAGCTACATGTAGCAAAATACAAGAGTCTGAAACTTTGTTTCTTGCTGATTTTCTTAGGTCTGGCAGAGCCCGTGTTGTTTTAACAATAAATCTGTAAGAACAGCTGTTCTGATTCAGAGCAAGCACTTACAATTCAATATCCTGTCTCTGATGGTGATCAGCAGGTATCTGGGGAAGCATACAAGAACAGTGATAAAGTGATGGAATCTAAGGTGAGATTTCTTAGTTTACCAGTTTTATGGTGGCATCAGGATTTTCAGAATCTGCTTCCTAATCATAATGCTGAAATGACAGGTGTGAGACACTTAACAGCCTCAGCTTTCTCTTAAAGACTGTGGTAGTGATAAGATGATAATAAAAGGGAAAAAACCCTGAAAAGTAATGGATAGTATGTAAAAGAGAGAGAAATAATGGGATAGGCTAGGAAAAGGGGAAAAAGGGACTGTAATTACTGCATAGTGTAAAGAAATGGCAGAAAAAGTTGGGCTTGTTACCCAGGAGGTGAGACCCTCATGCATTGGAGCTAACAAAGACCTTGCCCTGGTGGGCTCAGCCATCACCTGCATCACATCATTTTGGGCATGGGGGAGAGAAAGGCAAAACCAGGACATGGAGAAATAGTTGGCCTGAGCCTGGTTCAAGGCAAGAAAGACGGTAGAGGGCAGACAAATTAAGTGTGGGAGAAGAAACACATGGGAAAGGGGAAGCATGATGATGGGAGTGTCCAAGAAACCTGTAGAAATGGAATTATTCTCTGTCTGTAAATATCTGTCCATTCAAATTGATGAATAAGAAATGTTGTCTGTGTAGAAAATTTGTTTTGCAGGTTTGTACTGACACCCTTGGAGCATTGCTGTATTTTTCCCAGGCTTCAAGACACCCAGGTTTTATTTTTAGTGCTGTGAACCTGTTCCAGCTTGCTGCAGTCATTACTACTAAGACCATCTAAATAGCAACTCAAAAAAGCTATTAAAGCAATGTAAATAGTAATAAATTATTTTGGCTTTGTGTGGATTAAAAGGTACACTTAGGATGGACTTGGTTTTGGGTCAGGTTTTTTAATGCTCTAGAGCAAAAGCGTGACAAGCCTTACATCACTGGTGTGCAGAGGTGATGGTGCTGTACTTTAAATAAAAGACATGAGGGCGTTGTGACTGGGATATTCACTGCAACAGTCACTTAAAAGCAGATTTTTAGGGAAGCTTTTACAAAGGTGTGTGGAAAACTGTTACTGACTATCTAAAGCAAATTCAAGAATAATATCCAGGAGGTGTTGCAGTGGGTGAGGAGGTGTTAAAGCAAACTGCTCACCGAAATAAGTCATGCTGCAAGCTAGGAGCAAACCTGACAAATCCAGGTTTATTGTATGTATCAGAATGAAGAGAAGAGGATGCATTTGAGTACAAAAGGGCAAAACTCATCTTGAATTTAAACACAGTTTACATAATCCTGTGAGCAAGAAGGGGGGTTGGTACAGCTAGCAAAAGGGGCTGCTTGGTGGTACCTTACAGAAGGGACAGCTTCATCTGTGGGTGGAGACCAGGCAAAGGAGATTTATCAGCTCATAGACAAGGTGGGTACAAGATTAAAAAACCCCCATACTGGTCTTTAATAAGTTGATATTTTCATATATATGTATATAAATAAACATAAATTAATAATATTGGTAGTATTGTGTGTATATGATATGAGAACAAAGTTTCCCATAATTAAAGGAAAATGGTGCAGGAACAGCTTCACCAGTATGGGAACAGGAGGGACTAAGACTCTGTGTTTCATGATTCAGCTTCATTTACCTTTTTAAGAGGGTTGTAGGAAATGGATCTTTTCTCGGTTCCCAAGAACTAAGAAAGCTTTTCCCAGCCTGGCATTCTCAAATCCAAGGAGCCTGGAGTCTGGGGCTGGTTTTCTCCAATATCTGCTGTGGAAGATGCTTTGATTTGCACACTGTTACTGTTGCAGCTGTGGACCACAGCAGTGAGCTGTGCTTTCTCTTTTTGCCAGAGAATTTCACCTTTTCCACTGATTATCCATGCTCCTGAAGAACCTGAGTATTCATTTGCTTTCTTTTAGCAAATAATTTTAAATGCAACTTCCACAGTTACTACTCTCAGTAGGAAAACAGAAGCTCTAACAAGGCATATATAAAATAAAAATTTCCAAAATCTAATAATCTGGGTTATGCTTGTTGCCCTTGCTATGCACCTTTTTATTAAAAGGTTTTTAAAGGTAACATGTCAACACTGACTTTTTCCTCCCATCAGAGCAGTTTCTTGTGTGTTTTAGATGCTGTATAACCACCTTAGAATAAACAAACATTCTCCAGCATCAGCCTGGATGCATTTTTACAGCACACTCAGGAATTTTTTATGGATAGTTTTGTATTTTCTCTTCTGTTACATACCTCCAGGTTTGCCTGCCAAATCCTTTCTAAGCATCCCAATGATTTCATTGGCATGCACAAATAGATGTCTCCATTATATATTGAACATAAAAGAGAATTTACTCTTGAATTTCAGCCTTCACTTAAAAATGTTTGGTTCTCCTATATCCTTACAGGATTTACTTGACTTTCAAAAGGAGATTCCTCAGAATCAGGGAGGAATCTGATGGCACATTTGCACATCTGTTTGCAGTGACTTTTTTGCACTCGGATTTTATTTAACTTGTATAATTCTGTTGTGGTTTCTTTAGTAAACAGAAGTAGCCCTACAATTCTGTTTCACAAATGCCTCATTATGCTGAGCTGTTAATAGTTCTGTTAGTATTGTAAAGTATTAACAGAAGAATAATAATTGCTCTGCTGTAATTGTATTGAGGCTAAAAAAGCATTCTCATAGAATATTAATGAGAGCCTTTTTCGAGGTATGAATTACTGTTCTTAGGACAGAAAATAAACAAAACAAAAAAAAGTACCATCCTGGAAGAACATAATAATAAAAATCAACAAGGCTTAAATTTAGTCTTGAACTCCTTGCTCCTCCTCTCCTGACCCCATTTGTGCTTCCTGTAGGTCCCAGGGATCTGCTCTGCACCATATGTGCTCTGGTACCTCAGCACCACAGGGGGCTGGGAGACTTTTAACAATGAATTTTCTTTTTTTTTTTCTGTTTATCTCAGCCTTAAATTACTTTAACCTTATTTAGTCTTAAAAACTGTGACTGTGGAGCTAATATTTTATGCAGCATTGAGAGGAACTGGAAGTGCTTTTCATTGCTATGCAAAATGCAGCTGGGGAATAGTGCAGAATTAACGACAGGGAGTTGTGTTCTTGAGAGTGTGAGCAGTAGTTTATTTTCATTTCTGTCATTAAATATCTTATTACCATCTATTTGTTTTTTCTTTCCTCTCCCCTGCAGTGCAAAACAAAAAAAATAAAGGGTGATTACTAGAAGGTAGAAATTGTACAAATGCTGGAAAATACCTTAAATCAGTGACCTTCGGTTGACCTCTGCCACTGCTGGTGTGAGCCCAACCTGGTATTTTTTTTCATGGCTAAGTTAGTATCTCTGCCATCTTTTTCCTTTTATCAAATCTTACTCAATTTTATATCAAGTTTCTGATTTGTAAGCAAAATCCAAATATAGGAATAATTAAAAGAATGATCTCTTGTAAATCTGAAGAGAGTGCATCAAGACAAAATGAAGCACAAGTGTTTCCTGGGACTTGCTTAACCGTTAAAAATTCGCAGTTTATGTTGCATAATACAATTTTCTGACTGTTTTTGCTAGCAGTTATTTGTAAGTAGACAAATGAGCTGCCGTAGCAACACTTGGCTTTTTCCAGACCCATTGGCCTGATTGAAAAAGATGGTGCAAACTTTAGTTTATTGTTTGTTTTCTGAGATTTCAAAGGGGCTTCAGTTTATATTCTAAAGCATGTAATTTCTTTTTTCAGTCTCGTGTACCAGCTCCTTGTCATCCTTCATTCTCTCTCGTCTGACATCAGTTTCTGTCTTGTCCATTTAAAACTGAAACTTGAAAAACTGCAGTTTTATACTTTATATTATTCTTCTACCCCGGAGCTGTTTTTAGTGTCTTTATTGCAAGTAGACAGATGGTGATATTTGGTTTCCTGTCAGTTTTAATGAATATAGATAGGAGTGATAAGAACATTTGCTTCGTTTAGCAAACTTCCTTTTCTGGCTTTTAATTAATGAAGTGCTCACTGGTGTGCCGCTGCTTTTGTATGTGCCACAGTAAAATCTTTTATACAACTCAACTCGTAGTGTCGGATAATGAAAAAAAGAGGATGAAAATAACTTTTTTCTCTCAAGATCCCTTAAAGTTTACTTACCCAGGCTTGGAACACTGCAGACATCAGCCATGGAACTGCTCGGACGAGCTGCCGTAGCAGCATCCTTTGTTGCTGCATATTTTGGTTATATTTTGTTTTTAAACCAAGAACCCAAAGGAAGTGGTCTGTGTTTGGTGTTCACTTAACCTTGGGTGAGGTTCAGCTCAGCTTTGGAGCAATTTGCTTCTCATGCAATTTCTTAAATAGAATAAAGTCCAGAGCAGAAATTTGGTAAAATGAAAAAAAAAACCCTTGGCTTTTCAACCTTTTTTTCCCCCCTGCAATTTGTCCTGCCTTGGAGAAAACCAAAACATTAATCTTTAACATTGATTTTTTTTTTTTCTTCAAATAGTTTGATTTCTGTGTTAGCTTAGCACAGGCATTATTTTAGATTCTTGTAAACTATTTTAGAGTCCATTATTTTTAAGATCTTTCTCCAGTGTTTAACACTAAGAGGTTTCCCTTTCTTTTTGTGTGTATTGGGGTTTTAATACTGAGGGAGGATCAGTCCTTGTAGGCAAAGTTGTTTAAATAATTTCTGCTTTGCCATAACAGTTTGAGTTCTTTAATGGTAAAAGTAACCATGTCTGTGTGTGTAAAACATTGCAGTGGGTAAAGTCTGAATCCTGGCTGTGGATTTAAAATCTCTGCTTTAGCTTTGTAGCTCTAACAGTTCAAGATCTCACTAGGTGGAGTGGAGTGAAGGACCAGAAGGTGATCTTTGTGAACATTATTTTCTGAAGCATCTGATTACTGCTAATTCTGAAGAAACTGATTTTAAACCTGTTGTGTCTTAATATTCCTGTTTCTGAGTTAAAAAATGGACTAGATTTTGTACTTTTTTTGGGACTTTTGTTTTGCTGTAGCCTTATAAGGGTAGGATTTGGTTCCCTGGTGGCAAATCTGTTCGGGGGAAAAAAAACTTGGTTTATTTTAGCAAAGCTGTTTTAAAATACTCCAACAAGCCTGGCAGGAGGCAGAAATAGTTGTTATTTTATATTATTTCTTAGGTCTTTCTGAAAACGTCACAAAGTGCAAACCCTGTTCCTATGGAAAACTCTTCTCCCAGTGAAAGATACCTCCATTTTAAATGAGTTAAAACCAAACAAATTGTTTTCTCTGATGCATTTGGTGAAGGCAAATAATCAGGTACATGTACTGTGTTTATTGCATGGATGGTATCACCTCTGCAAACAAACAGTGACTGAGGTTTCGAGCGCGTCCTTCCTTCCTTCCCAAAGGTCACAAGTCAGAAAACAAACCCATGAAAGGATGTCTCAAGAGCAGCTTATGTTTAAATAAATCCTCACTTTCCGTGCTTGCTCTCCCTGTTGGTGGGTTTGCAGTTCTCGTGGCTGTGTTGGTTTGTGATGGGTGATGAGGAGGGACATGTGAGCCATTTCAGGGGGAGCATGGATCTCTGTGGGCAGCTGCAGCATGCTGCCTCCTTCTTCAGGACCTGGAGGACAGCTCACCTTCTGTGGGAGCAACCCAGACACGCCGATGGACTCTCTTTTTACCACAGGGGTCCTTTCTTCTGAACCAGAAATTAGCCCTGCTCCAGACAGCAATGCACAGTACCAGGGTCAGTTTAAATCTGTTTTCTGTGCAGAAATAAATGTAAGCAAAAAATGCATGGTGGTGCCTCCTAATGTGTAGGCAAGAACATTTTAACATTGTTAGTTGCAATATTAAGGTTGTGCTTTCATCTTTTTCTGGTTCCTTGCCATCCTTCAGGAAACAGAACTGCGTGTCTTCTCTCTTATAATAAAATAATGCTTTCTGATGCCTCTAAGCTGGTGTTCCTCGCTGTATTTGACATAGGAATTTGTGAGTTTTATATGAAATCCACGCTTGAATTAATGGGAAAAATAAACACATTGAATTCAGACTGAGTAAAATCTTCTCCCTCTGGAAAGAGCCCATAGTCTGTATGTGTGGGGTTTTTTTTACTTTAGCATTTGCTTCTTATTCTCCGAATAATTGTAGTTGCATGTTCTCCTTTTCAATATTTGCCAAAATCTCCAGCAGTTCTTATTCTCTCATATCTCGTTCAGTCATGAGCCAGAAGGAAAGAAAGTCATCTGGAAAAGAAAACCCACAGGGCTTCATTCCCTTCCCACGCCCATCATTTTCTCTCCACATATTTGAAGATGTGAAGCAATTTAGATCAGCGTTCTCCATCGTTCCTTTTTCCTAACCCAATTCCTCTTCTTGCAGAGAGAAACAAAGGAAGATTCAGAAGAGAACTTGAAGAAGAAAGGAAAGACAGAGGAAAAAATAGTGGAGAAAATCAGAACAGAGTTGGCTTTTCTAAAAGGAGTTGTCCAGGAAGCAAAATGAGCACCTTCCCTCCTTTTTTTTTTTTTTTTTTCCTGTTTTTAGCCCATCCCAGATACTGCAATTCTGAGATAAGTGGGTCAGGCAAAAGGGCATAATTAATAGTGATTTCACAGTTGCTGTGGGTGCAGGAGAGCATAGTGGGAAGAATGGATTCAAGGAAATGTTGGCAGGCTCTCAGTGGAAAGCTCCCAGCTGAGCCCCAGGTTGCCATGCCCATCTTCTGCCATAAGATTTTGGGCTGTGCCAGCCAGGTGGGAGCTGGATCAGAGTGGGAATGGAGCAGATGGATGCTCTACTGGATGCTCTAGTGGCTGAAGGGCAGCACATCTTAAGTAGAGTGAATTTACTATGGGAGAGGATGCATTTGTGAGAGCAGCTGGGGAAAGGATGGATCAACCCTTTGAAAAGCATTGTGGGGAAACAAAGAGCTAAGTACCCTGACCAGGGGGCATAATGGGACATAATTTTTTTCTGTCAGATATTCTGACTTTATTACTAAGGAACATTTCTTGTTTCCCTCATGCACCTCCAGTTTCTGTTACCTTGCAGTGCTTTGTTTCCTCTGGTTGGTGATCACGTAGCATCAGCGAGGCTTGTGTGGGATGTGCTGCACATGGTCCGAGGACAGCAATCCGTGCATTTCTGCTGAGAGATTAACTTGATCTTAACATCTGGAGATCAGGAGAGAGCACGTGCAGCAAGTTACAGTTTGAAGGTGCCACTGCAGAGAAACTTCTTCAAACAGATGTAGTGGCATTGCTGTCATGGAAGGTGGAAGGACAGACCACTTGTGTTGTTCAAATCTGCTTTCTGCAAAGCTTAATTTTATTTGCTTTTCTTTTCCTGATGGAGGCAGGTTGCTGTGTCCTGGTCAGGGGATGGTGCCGTGTTTTTGGATGTTCCTAAAGCCCTAATGGGTCTTTCTGAATTCTGGTGCCCCATCTGCTCTTGGACAGGTGGAGCCCCTTGGATTAATATTCCCAACAGTCTCTGTGCTTGGATTATGCATGCCCAACATCACCTGCTTGTGCTGTCACCAGAGCCTGCAAGAAAAGCTTTTCTCTTGAGGAGGAAATGCCTGAACAGGAGCTACGAGACATTCAACTCGGCCACTTTGGAAATGTAGTTGGGAGCAGCGTGTAGTGGTTGCCCATAAAGATTCTCTTCATCCAGCTATGGCCTTTCAGGGCCAGCTGTTGGGAGATCACTGACCTGCATCCCTTGCTGGAGATGGGTTGTTTGTGAGGCTGGACACTGTGCTTGCAGAAGAAAGGCAATGTATGGGATGGGCTGTCCCTGATGGAGAGGGGGAGTGCAACACCTTGGGAAGATTATCTTATTTTTTTGCCTTCAGGAAAATAGAAAATTCACGCTTTTAGATCTGTAAAAGTGGTTGTGGGTACCAACATATAGCAGAATAGTTGACTATGTACATCTTGTGGTTTCAGCTCTTGAATGCAGAGGATGAAGCAAAAGCATCTGAGGCATTGCGTTTTTATTTTAGATCAAGTCTATGTTTCAGATTTTAGGACATATATGGGGGTCTGAACTTTATGGTATTGAACCTTTGTCCTTTTCATGAAAATAAAAAGAGTGTTCTCTCTGTGGTTATGTCTGTGTTATTTTGGTTAAATAACTTGAGCTCTTTATTCACATGATTTGAAATGTTTTGGAATTATTGCTAAAAAAAATCAACCCAACTTTCTGAAGGATTTTGAAGGAAAAAAATTAATTTCTCTGAAAGCAGTAGCTCAGTCATCAGCAGGTCTGTTCTGAGAATGAGTGTGTACAGCCCACACAGGGGCACATTTGACTGTTGGATAGACATCAGTAACTGGTATTTTTCTTCACAAAAGACCCTTTTGCTTAATACTGAAGCAAATATATAGTCCATTTTTTCAAAAAGAGCATCTGAAAAACTGCTTTAGAAATGTTAGTTATTATCAAACACAAACTTTAGAACATTTTAATTTTTCTAAATTACGGTATCAGTGCAAAGACAATAAATGGGAACTGAAGGATGCTTTCCAATTTCTCTGTGCTTTAGACAAAACATTTGTGCATCTGTATCTTTTTTATGTATGTTGAAAGTGCCATATGGAGAGGTCACTCTGTGTTTCAACTGGCAGATGAAATAGGCTAGAAGTAGGAAGCAACTCTAAACCAAAGGGTTTTTCAGCGAAGGAAAAGCCCCAGATTTGCTTTTGTCCTGTGGTGGACATTTATACTGTTGACTAATAATTATGATTTGTTGTATTCTAACAAAGAGACATCAGTGGGCGATTTTTTGTCAAGGGGAAAAAGATGACATATGTAGGAATAATGCTGCCTATAAAAGGCAGAAAGCTTGAAGGCAAATACAGTGAGCTGGAAAATGGTGATCTGTATCCTTAGTAAACAAAATGTAGGTGAGCAACTGTGCTTACATCTTTTACACACAAATGTGGAGAAAACCCCCTTCAGTTGTGCCTGAGTTGCCAAAGCCAATTTAGTGCAGGGGCTTAAAGAGAGAGATGATGAAAAAAATAAGAGAAGAATTATTTGGCAAAAGCCTGGTGGGGGAATGTGGTTATCATAAAGGCCCTTGGGGAAAAGTGTAGTAGATGACTTCATGGTCATAAGAAGATGCTGTTCCTCCTCAGTTTTGTAACTTGCAGGGTAGAAGAAGCACAACTTAGATCTGTCCAAAAAGGCTCAGGAAGAGTGAGGACAAATTTCTGTTGATGCTCTGCTGTGAAGCAGTGGCCTGATGGCATTATCTGCTGAGGGGAAAAATTATAGATGGCTGAGGTCTCCGGGGAGGATGGAGAGCAAAGTGATGGCTCTGCTTTGGTCTTAACCAATGCGTGTTCTGCACCATTGCAAAACTGAATATTAATTTCATCTTGAACTCAAGAGTGTGAGCTGTCACCATAAGAGTGATGGAGTTTGCTCAGATCAAGGAACAGGATGGGCAGAGGAAAGAGCAGGATCTGAACCTGGGTGGATGCTGGAGGAGGAGGGCTCATTTCTGGGAAGGAAAGGCATGTCAGAAAATAGAGTTAGGAAGTGATAGCCTTGGGAAGGTCAGAGCTGGAAAAGAACAGAAGTGGTTAACACTGGGAAGGACACGAGTTTGAGGGGATGAGACTGTTCTAGATGCATGGGGTGAGTAGGAGTTCAGCACTGACCACAGTTTGCCAAGCAGAGGTGGTGAAAACTGGAATATAGGGATGGAAATGGAATTATTTTCTTCCTTAAAAAGGATTTCTCCTTCATGTTTTTAGACCTCTAATGGATTCTTGGTTTGAGAATAATTGTGGTTATTTTCTTGTTCTTTTTTCCCTCTTGTTCTGGCCAAAAATAGAATTTTATTTAACAATCAAAGGCATGAAGTTTATTTCTTAAAGGAGATGTTTAATGCTAACACATCAGGACAGTGTTTTGGTTTTGTTTCTGTTCCATTCCTCCAACCAGGAGAAATCACACTAAATTTATCATTAAATCAGAGGCACAAAAGGTTTTCTCAGCAGAACATGGTGTCAGTTCTTTGACTTAGAAAGGACTTGTGCAATTCCACGCTGTATTTTTCCTCTTGCAATCCACTTGTCACAGTATGTTGTTCCCATTATGAGCTCATACTTCAGGAAATTGTGCCACTTTTTTTTAATTTTAATTTTTTTTTATCACAGGATTTTCAAAGTGAGTATATCTGCTCCCTATAATTTCAGAGCAGAGAAAGAGACTTCCTAGGGCATGTTCTAGCCTTTCTATTTCTGTAACAAAGATCTGCAACTTGGTGGTAGAAGACAAATGATTCATTTTGTCAGGAAAATACCACTTTTCTAAGTGGTTGTCAGGGCATGTCTGAAGCAAATACAAAAAGATTAAAAGCAATCATCTTATGTAAACGTTCAGCAGGACTCCAGGAAGCAGATAAGGAATCAACAGTCAAGAAACTTTGGATGAGTTGCAATAAATATATTGTCCTATATATTTCCATAGTGATGTGGGCTTGTAAATTGTGGGGCCAATTGCAAGGAAATACTGAATGTTGTTTTATACCAATAAACAGATTTCTGCCTGGGTTTCATTGCTTAAAGAAGTGTTGCGTAAATGTAATGTAATCTTTTTAAGCAAACCAGGTTGCAGTGAGAGGAAGTATTAGCTAGAACTCCAAGTGATTTCAGGAGTTGTGGAACTGCCATGGAAAGTCACTGAAGATTCATCAGCAATATATTTTGATGACTAAAATATGTGTGTTGCTTTATACTTTTATCATGAATCAGGAAAACCCCTGTAAGAGGCACAGGAAGAGCAACTGTATTTTACATCTTGTCCATTGTTCCCTTTTAGTTTGGCTCTGTGCCCTTCTAAAGTAAAAATTTGTGTTTCTATAAATTTATATACATTTGCATCACAATTATATATATGTAAATTATATCAAGATACCAAATGCTCTTGGAATTATTCATTCTTCATGCCAAGATATGTTCATTATAAGCTGTAGACAGTTTTTCGGAGATCTATTAGAAATACTTTCATGACCCTTTTCTCCTCAGTTTTGGTGTTTTTCCAGAAAGAAGCCATTGCCTCTTTTATTCATAATTTAGTGTGATTATCTGTCATTGTCCCAAAAGGATTCTGACAGAAGGTTGTCCTAATATGAAAGGCTTTTTCGCTGGCAGTGGCAGGAGGCTCCTGCTGGTCCCTCAGGCTGCAGGAGGGGAGCGAGGCACTGAATTCCCACGTGCTCACAGTGGATACAGTCTGATGGGAGCCTTTGAACCAGGCTTGTCTTGGATGTAGGTCCACTCTTTGGAAATTATGCTGGAATTTGGAAATTCTGCATTTTCCACCTGACCCAGTGCTAACCCTTCGTGCTCATCCAGCAGCCTCAGCATTGCTGGTCCTCTATAACTTTAGAAAATGTGAATTTTGAGTTTCATTTCAACGCATGGCACACTAGGTAAGAGAAAAGGAAAACTGATACAGGCTCTTCGTGGTACAATTCTGCCCTTTTTATCCCAGAGATGCACAGCTCAGGATGAGTACTGTTAAGTCAACACACTTTTTTTTTTGTTTTTTTCACAGCACTGGTTTATTTTTGAGAGATGAGGATGTCAAGCCCTATAGAGGAATTCAGCATTTTTTGCCCAACTCCTCATTTCATTTCAGATCTGTTTGCAAATCTGTTTTTGTCTTGATCCAGCCAGATCTCACAGTGGCCTATCAGGAGTTTGTCACCTTCTTCATCCTGTGTAATGCCAGCACTTCTTGAGTGCTTCAAGGAATCCACACTGGCTTATTTAGTCATTGTAAATGGCTTTGCATCTCTTGACTGTTTTCATCACCAGCTGTTAATAAATCTTGACCTCAACTTGGATTTGGTCTTCTTGTTACTTGTGTTGCAGCATCTTTCCATCACTGGTGGTACTGTAGCTTCATGGCATTCCCTGGACTTCTGGACCAGTACATCCATTTCCCAAATCATTAGGAAGTAGTATTGTACAAATTGCATTTTGGAGCCCTCTTTTGAGAAGGAGGTTGGGTTGGACTGGATGATCTTGTTCTTCTTTCCAGCCAAAGTTGTTGCAAGATTTTATGCTGAGGTTTCCTCTTAATCCTTTGTTGGCTGTTTCTCCTTCCCAGGTTATTGCTGTTCCACTGGTTATCCTTGGTGGTGTGTGGATCCAAAGCCACTCTTGGTATTCAGCAGTGACAATTAGTTTAGTAGACTGGCATTTGTTTATTAATCACTTTTAATATTTACTATGCCCTGTTACCAACCAGAGATCTCTGGTTCATTTATCATAGACTTGACTGAAATCAAGGTTCACCAGTGAGGTTCCTCTGCCCAGGCTCTGCAGATCTGATCCTGCATTTCCTTAGCTCCTTGTCCTTATTCAATGAGATCCTTATGGTACCTACATCAGAGGCTGAAGGTGGTTTCTTGGGTGATCACAGGTCTCCTCCTTGTCAGGTTTCACTTCTCCTTGGTGCTGTCAGTCCTCTCCCAAGCATCCCAGCTCTTCACTTCCACAGCTCTGGGAGCTGGAGTTGGTGTTTTTCATGTGTTGCAGCAGCCCCGCCGCTTTGATTTCTTTGATCTGGCTGCAGTGTTTTATCAGAGAGATGGAATTTAAATTTCAAATTTACACTTGTTTATAGAGTTTGTCTTGATAAATGCACTTTTAGTTAGGTAAATCACTGTTCATTGAAAAGCTGTAATGCAGGAAATCTGCAAGGACGATGATGAGTGTTACACTCCAAGGTGAAAAAGTGACTTTTAATACGGGTGGAGGTCCCTGGAGTGATTGGAAAGCACTGTGTTGCCTGCCCAGTGTTAGAATGGGGATGGAGGGAGGAGTGGCTGCTGAGGGTTTGTTAAGGACTGAGCTAGCTGGTTCCTCAATTTTGCTGGCAGAGGATGCTGTCCCATCATTGTGCAGCAGTCTGGGGGCAGAGGATTTACCTCTCAGCTGGGGAAATGAGTAGGGTGAAGCACATCAGGGGCTTAACAGACTGCTGAGGGGAAGGTAATTCCTTCCCTTAATTTTCTAAATCTGTTTTATTCTTAAAAAAATAATATAAGTTGACTTTGGCATCTTTTAGAATTTAGAAAGTAATAAATGCAAATAAAGAGACAGCTGCTGACAATGTCAGGTTGTTGTATATGTCCATTTTAGTAATATGTATAGCAAACCAGAATCCTGTGTATTTTTATACATATCTATTCCTAAAAATTGGATAATTGGTTGCTCTTTCTTGGAAATTCTTGGTTTTGCTCAGTGAGTTACTCTTTAGGTTACATACAGTTTGAATGGCTTTACTTGATAGTAAATGTAATGTCAGAGCAGTAACACCTCCCAAGAACAGGAATAAAGCTGTGTTTTAGTGGTTACCTTATTTTTGTGGACACTTGTTTTCAGGGAGATAGAGAAATCTTCATCTTTTTCACAAAGGAATTGAAAAATCTTTTAATGGTAAATTTTAAAGGAAGATACTTTAAAAAAAATAATTCAAGAAATTCCAGATCCTTTTACTTTTGTTGGGTGTTGTAAGCTTGACCTAGTTTTGAATATCGTTGTGGCTTCAAGTAAGAAAAAAAAAAAAAACCAGGAAAAAACAAAAATACCAAACCAAAATCCCCCAAGAATGAAAAAAGGAAAAAAGAGCCCTCCTATTGAGAATTTAATTCTGGAGACATTCCAGCATGGGCTACTATTTCACATACATATTTAATAGTCTTAATTCATATTGAGGGCGAAAAGAGCATTGTTATAATGGTACATATGACTTAGATTAAATATGCTATTTAAATGGAGCACTCTAAAGGGTATGAAAGTGTTTATAAGTTTATTTTTACTCTGAGTTGTTACTAAAGCTGGTTAAGAGAGCTGAAAAACGTCTCATTTGCAACTGTTTTTCTTGCTATTGCCAAATATTGTCATTCCCCCTCTTCCTCCCCTTGCCTGCAGGTTTTGAATGGAACCAAAATTAACATGCCTGTCCTTATTAATTATGCTTTCTATTTACACAGTGCAATATAGTGACAAAATGAGTTTCCTATTGTACAAGTATCTTTCTGTCACCACAGCTCTGGGAATATTATTGTTTCCTTCTCTTCCTCCATGGTGTCGAACCCATTTTAAAAATTTTTAATTAGTAAGGTGGAATTTAAGGAATGAAGATGTGAAAATATAATTTTTGAAAATACAGTTTTCTTGAAATGAGGAATCTTGCTCCTGTTTGCATGACAGGAATGTGAATGGTGCATCAGGGGCCTTACTGATTGAGGTAGATGTTCTTAAAATCAACTTAAGACACCTGGGTTCAGTGGTGCCCAGTTTAACTCTCAGGTTTAGCTTCAAAAGGTTGTAATTTTTTTTGTGTGGTGTAAATTACTTTCTGCTGATTACAACTTCTTTTTGCCTCTACTAATAGTTTGCCATGTTTTAAAAAAACAACAGCATGGGTTGAAACTATAGAAAATTGTCTGTTCAGATTTATAGTTTATAAATTGTCAAACTGCAGGATGTTTTTATGGGATTATTTTTAATGAAGGTAATAGTGTTGATTTAACAATCTAGGTTTCTCTATAACATTTGACTTGATACCATACAAAATATTAAGTAGAAAACCAGAATGATGCAAAATGAACACTAAAGATGAAGTGGATTAAAAGTGGGCAGTTTGTACCAGAGTCCTGCAGAGAATGTTTTGTCTTAATTCTTGCTGACATTTTTTATCCATGATGTGGAAAAATAATTGTAAAGACATCATTAATGTTTGTTGTTGATACAAAGATGGAGATTAGTGAAGACAGGAAGTCACAGGGACAGGTAGCTCTGGATCACCTGGTTTTATGGGGTGAATTTAATATATGATTTAATAAATTGGAGGATGAAGTCAAATGCACAAAAGCAAAAGCTGCATGTCATACTTGCAGTGGTGAGTCAACTCTAGATGAACATGGACTTCCAGAGCTGCCATTTCAGAGCCATGGCCACAATGAGGTATCACTCCCATTTCAGGCACAGGGAGTTGCTGCTCCAGGGGAACCGAGAGCTGGGTCCCTCCACCAGGTGGGGAAAGTTTTGGAAAAGATGCACAAGGATGATTTAAAGGCCATGTAATTTGAGACAGAAGAGAGCTACTTGCCTAATCCAAGATGAAAACAAAAAATTGTCCAAGGTATCGTAAATTGGACAAATTTAAGCTAGAAACGAGATGATACTGTTTAACTCCAAGAGTAATCCCTCAGTTTATCAGTGCTGAGGGGTGTGGAGAGGATGACTAACAGAGCCTGGAGAAAATGGGATAAGCGTGCAAGAGTTTGGGGATGGAACCATATGATTTTTAGCAGTAGAAAATAAAGGTCCTGTCACCTGCAGCTCCCTGCACAGGAGCTCTCAGTGGAGGAGCATCATCCAGTGGGTTCTGTGTGGGAAGGAGTGAAGATGCTTTGAGCTGAAGTGTATGTTGTAAATAAAAACCAAGAAAGATGAAAAAGAGTGAGTGAGCTGTGCAGTGGCAAGCAGGAGAAAAGGGCTGCAGGGAGATTTTCTGTCATTTTCAGACTTTTTCTTAAAGGAGAACTTTAGTGCCTTAAGAAAGAAGAAGCAAGCAAAAGCCTACAAAAGTCACATGCATTTTAAATACTGCCAGTTCCTAGATGTGAGGATAAAACCCTACTGAGTTTCAGAATTTAACAATTAAAAAAAGTGAGCAGCCAAGGCATTTATCTTGTTTCTGTTACCTGCTGTACCTAACTTTCGTGATTACTCCCCAAAAATCTTTAATATTCAGAAATCCCATGTAGTTTAGCTGGTCTTCTACGCTGAATTGCAGCAGCTGCATACAACCTACTGTGCCAGTGCTGGGAGTACTTAATTGTGGAAAGCTACTGAATTCAGCTGCCCAGACATTGGGGTAAGGAAATCTTCATTACAGCATCTTCAAATGTGCAGAGTTAAGAAAACACAATGGGAACAGATGAGCAGGATTCCCACAGCTGGTCCTTCCCCGGGGTCCACGGCAGCATGGGTGGTTTGGCATGTGAGTGAGATTATTATTTTTATTATTGCTTTAAAGCTGATATTAAATCAAAGATTGTACAGGGGCTTCTGCCAACCAAAACAAAAACATTTAAAATCCAAGTGGGGCCCTTCAGGGGTGCATCAGAAATGAAAGTTTGCAAAATTATTCAAGTATACATGAAACAGCTGGAACTGCTTTGGGTTATGTTCTTGGTGTTTTGAGGTAATGCTATGAAAATCGAATATGTTTATTAGTTTCATAAGCTTTGTGCAAGAGTTTCACTAGGACCACTTAATAAGCAGTTTACATTTGGAGATCTGTCTTTTTGTAAATGATATCTCACAGTTTTAATTTCTCTGATGTCTATCACTGTAACCAAGTCTGAAATTAGAGATGGAATCTTCTCCTGAAAATTAAACCCCAATTAATTTCAATTGGAAGGAAACAAGTACTTCAGAGAACTGTATTTGGAGAATGAAGTGTTTATTATTGTTTGAAAGCTTGGGGATATCCTGCTTGAAAGAAGTTGGGAATTCACTGACACCCACCCACTTTCCATTCCCTCCCCCACACTGGGGAGTTTGGTCTTTGTTTTTTTTTTTTTTTTTATGCAGTCTTATAAAGGGATTTTTGAAAAGCAGAAGTGGTTCTCAGCATTTGTGTTTATTAAATGCAATAGCAATACCAAAACCAATGTGAGCATTGCAGGTAGGTGTCACTTTTGCAGAGAAGAAACAGGCTGGATTTCATTAGGCCTTGCTTCAGACAGCTCTCATCTAATTAGGAAAATAAAACCCCAAAGTAGATACACCAGAAAATCAGCATAAAGATTTTCAGTGGAAGGGCTGTAAAGTTTGGAGTTAACATTTTAGAAGGCTGATCAGGACCCAGCATTCGCTGCAAGTCTCTACAGCACAGGCAAAGATGATTTTTCACATTGTAGAAGCAAAAACCATCCATCCATTTCCTGAAAGCACCTTTTGTAGGTACATTTTAAATAACTGGAAAGCAAGAAACACAGTTTTTCTCTTTTTATGGGTTTCCTAAAATACCTCTGGTGAGCTATTTCTTGTTGTCTTGAGGGAGGAGGCAGCGCAGGGGTTGCCATGGCGATGCGATTTCGGTTCCATCACCAGTCAATACAGCAGCGCTGTGTTACACGCTTGGCCCATCTGTTCCCCTCGGTGGAGACCCCATTCAGCTGGAGGTTTCTTTTGTATTCACAAAGTGGGGTAATAAGTGACCTTTTATTATGGGTGGAATCCCTACGTGGGTGGAAAATAACTTCTTTCAGATGTGGATGCTCTCTTTGTAACCGCGAGGAAAACAGGCTTATTTTAAAATTCAAAATCAAATTACCAAAAGCTTTTCTGATAGAATATGTTTTCAGGACTGATCTGCAGCTCCAGTTCAGAATTGCAAAATGCCCATTTGAGCCCAGTGCTTGAATGAGCAAATATGTTCTGTATCACAGCACTGGTTTCACTGCCTTACTTTTAACTAATGCTTTTTTTTTTTTTTTCAAGTCATTTAAAGAATGTCAAGTCATGAGGTTGGGGTTTTTTTTTGGTTTTGATTTTTTTTTTTACTTGCTGGTGGTGTTTGTAACTGAAAACCAAAAAAAAAAAAAATGGGAATAAGGTTTTTCCCACCAATTAAAATCCCAACAGTAGCACCATTCATCGTTCCTGCTGTTCCCTGAGGCTTTAGCTGGAGAAGGTGAGCTGGAGAAGGGGATGGAGGCATTCCTGGACGCTCAGCCCTCCCTGGCTGGAGGGAAAATCAATCACGGCTTGCTGGGGTTGTGTAACCCTGACCCCGTGTACATCCCAGTTATTGCCTTTTGGGGAAAGACTTGTTTTCCTCTCTGCTAAAATGTCCCGTGCTCCTTGCCTAATTTCCCAGAAAGGGAATCAATGCATAGTGGGTTTTTTTTTTCCTGTCTGCATTTGATACCATCATATGGTAAATATTAAGTTTCTTTGTTTTTCTGCTTCAGAAAAAGAAAGTGCTTTATTTTCTTAAACTTAGAGTAGTTAGAGTCTGCTTAGTAGTGGCGCCATGGCAGATATCCTCCAAACAACTGGCAAAGTTTGGATCAAAGAAAATCTGAATTCAGGCAGACCTTAAAAACATTACATGTAAAATACAGGAGAGTATGTATTTTTAAAAACTATTCAGCTTGATGCAGGTGAAGGAAAAAACCAAGACTTCCCTGACGTTTCTCCATTTTTCAGTATCTTGCCTCTTAGCTTTATGGCTGAAGAGGAGATTGAGCCTGAGTTTCCTGGATTGCAGCACTGAGGAGAGCAAGCAAGCCCTGTCTTCTGTAGGCTTGGGTTTGGACCACAGCGGCACCTTCCCAGCAGAGGATGAACTGGTTGCTCCTGTCAGTGTGATCTGCAGGGTTCACATGTCACAGAACTTGCTCTTCCACCCGGGTGCAGATCCCTGTGGGGTCAGTGTTCTGCTGGATTAGTATTGACCCACACAGGACTGGGGGCCTGACAGAGGAGAGTCCTGGTCATGGTCTACGTGGGGATGAGACTGAACAGGAACGCTGTTATTTGTTACAAAGCCTTAATCAGGAATCATAAGCACTATCTCAGTTTTTAATTTTCTGATTTATAATAACAGAATCTGCATAAACGGAGCTTTATTGTACAACATCCTTACTCATCTAATTGAGCCTCCTGCTCGTAAAAGGTAATTAAATCCAGGCTGTGTAGCTGTAATTAATGAGTGAGGGTGGGACGTCATCTGCTGTGGATCCATAACCAGTTGTGTCTGCTGTTTCCCAGTGCAGGCACTGGTGTCCATGTGGAGCTGCCCAGAGGTTCTGGACCCTGCTCACAGTCCTGCCCTGTGTCCAGCCTGGGTGTGCAGCTGTTTCAGCTCCATCATTAGATGAGGGCTTTAGCACAGGGCAGGTGTGCTCATGACTTTGGTTTTACCTGAGCTTTACATCTTCACAGGAGGGGGAGTCATGGAGGCACAATATAACTTCGTTCCTTTGGAGATTTTTTTGAAGGTGTAGTTGACCTAAGTTACCAAAACCTTAACTTCCCTGCAAAGGAAAAATGCACTAAGCCATTTTACACTTTCTTTTGTTAATTCATTTGGAAGTCAATAAAACTCCTGGTTTCTTAGTTGGATGTGTAGTACTTTTTGTTAGTGCCTCCTTGGTTTTATCCCAGGTGAAGCAAGACTTGGCTAGAGAAGTTTGAAGTTGATTAATCTTCTAATTTAATATTTGGTACTTTCTTTTTGTTGAAAACATACATTGCCTGCACAAATCTGAGTTGTCTATATTCTTCTAACAAACTGGTTATGTAAAGACTTAGCATTAATTTTGCGCTAAGGAACTGTCCTTCATATTTTATATTTTTTATATTTTAAAAACACACGTGAGTGGAAAAATGCATCCCCTTACGTTAAGAGAGAAATGAAACTTGGTTTGTGTTCACTGCAGTGCTCACTCTGAGCTGCATTGTGGCAGGACTGTCATTTTTGTTAATGATGTAGAATCTCCTCATTGAGGTGGGTTTAATATTACAGTTTCTGAGACAGTAATTGACCATTTGGTCATTGAAGAGGAGATTTTTTAAAAACTCCCCCAGTTCTGGGTGGATGGTGCTAATTTCCAGTGATGTCTGTTGGTCTTAGACCTAATATCCATTTAGTAGCTGAATCCATACTAGTAAAGTAAATATTCAAAAGATATGATCCTTTTCTGTAGCACTATCAAACTTGGTTATATGGGGGTTATTATTTTTTAATTATGTTGCAGTAAAAATTCCCAATTATTATAAAGAAATTCTGAACAGTAAAGAGGCATTTTTCTTTTTCTTCTCACAGCTCTCTTCTATTAAACTAAGTCTCGATTCCCTTAGCTTTTTTTGAAATTGATACTGTTCAGTTTTTCTGTGCTTGTATCCAGGGCCCACCCAGAATAAAACTCTACTGTGCAGTACAGTAGTGTTTGGTTTTTTTGACAGCTTGCCAGGAAAAGATTTTCTGTTTGTTCTCTTACGATTTTAAAGTTACACTTATCACTCTCTGTGGGCATCGGGAGCCAGCAGCAGCTAAATGCCAACCAAAAATACTCCTGCAGGCACTCAGGAACTTGGTTTTCTCTCTCTTTCTTTAAATGCCATCATTTCCTTGTAGTTGCAAGGAAGATGAGGCAGTGCAGGGAGTGGGGGCATTTTCAGGAGGGAGCCAGCTACAGAGCTTCAGCCTGTCCAACATGCAGTGCTGCTTTGAACAGGACCCCTCCTACAGGAGACTCCAGTTGTGGTAATAAAAAGCACAGCAGCCACACAGGGCAGTAGTGTATTTTTTAAGACAGGTGATTCAGTGTGATTAAATGTGGACTCAGATTGCTGAATAAGGATGATCTGTAGGAATGAACTGTTTGGGCATCCTTTTGAGTGTATTTTCCACACCCCTTGTAGCTGGTGTGCTGATATTACCCATTCCAGGTGATGCTTCCACTGTTGATGTGGCAGCAATGCCTGGAAGCAGCAACTGTTTGGACTTTGTCATTCCCTAGAGTGCTAACAAATACTATTTGACACTATTATTTAATGGGTGAGCAGATAATACTTTATTATTGAAACTTACTTAAACTCCAATAATTTTCTAATTTTGTGTGTTGCTCTAAGGTGGGGGTTGGTCTCTTTTCCCAAGTAACAAGTGATGGTACAAGAGGAAATGGCCTCAAGTTGTGCCAGGGGAAGTTGATTGGCTGTTGGAGGTTGATTGGATATTAGGAAAAATTACCTTTCTTGAAAGGGTCCCATGGCAGTGGCATTTGGACCACCTTAGCTTGGCAAACATTTTGGACTGGTTGCCACTGTTTGATTTAATACTATTGATTTCCAGCTTGTTTCTCTTTAGGAAATGATAATTTGTTCAAAACATAAATCTGTTTTTTTCTTCTTATGTCTGTGGATTCCCAACCATCCCTGACTGCTGCTCAGGCACTGTTTGCCAATGACTTCTTTGTTTTCTTCCTAGAAAAAGTCGTAGATGTAAAAATTGCTTCAGCAAAAATCAATTTCAATTAGTCTCTGCTTTGTTACCCGTTAGTTCTTTCAGGGAAGAGGTTCAGCAAGAGAAACTAGAGATTTTTAGCTTTGTCACAGGATATTGGTACAGACATTTTTAATGGTCTCATCCAGAGGATGGGAATAGGGAAACAAACAAGACTTTTCATAAACCTGAATTCTGTCCATAGAATCTTGTATGTTTTATATATACCTGTTTGCACAAAGAGAGAAATCACCCAGCCTGGCTTCTGTATGGAGAAAGCACATGGAAGATATTTTTCAGCTAAGTTTGTGACATCATATTTCAGCTCAGATGAACTCAGTGATCTGTTGACAGCAGGACAGTGGAGATCACAAAACTATTTCTGGAGGGTAGTACAGAGTTTCATTTAATTTGAAAATAAGGTTGTTGAATGACATTACTACAGTACTTATAGGGTTATAAAAAATGAATTACAGATCAGATGGGGGATTATATTTTGAAAAGTGCACTTATGTCTTGTGTGGTGTGGCAGTAAATACTTCATGAATGCAAGGATTTCAAATTAAATGTCTGGTAATAGAAATGTATTTCTATAATGCCAATTCCTACCATTGAATTCTAAGTGAGAGACTTCCAAATGCCTTCTTGTTCTACACACTGTTAAGTAAAAGTAGCCTTTGTTAAGCGAGGAGACTCTTAAATAAGTCTAAGACATTGCAAGTCCTTTGTCAACCATGCTCCTTTCCATATTACAGATGGATTTTCTTACAGGTAGTTACCATAGAATTTTACAAATGGCAGGGGTATGTTTGTGAATGCTAAATTTCATAGAACTCCCTTAAAATTTGTTTTAACAAGGCTCTGGATTTTGTATACTTCTCTCCAGTTAGAAAATCAGAAGTTTTTACTTGCAATTTTGCCTGAATTGTTCTGCCAGTCATTTCAGCTGAAAACCTGAACTGTGAGTTACAGGGTAATAAATTTGTCTGGCTGATGGGGACCCCACCTTTTGTAGCAAAGCAAGCCCAGATGCAGCTGAAGTTTGCAGAAAGTCTGAATGCAGAGTTTTACTTATCTAGCAGGAGATCTCCACAGCACAAGAAAACACCTTGCCAGGTAACTGGTGCTGGCAGCAGTGAGGAGTTCCTGGGCATCCCCACGTGGTGTTTTTATTGGGTATTTCACAGCGCCCACAAACACACCCAGCTGGTTTTAAATTAANGTATAGGAAACAAATTATTATGCCCCCAGAGCATGGCTTGTTACAAGCCCTCTGCAGCTGAATTGCTGCTCTGATTGTAGCTTGATGTGGAAGATAAACTTTGATTAATCAATGTTTTTATTTAGTCACCTGTAGAGTATGATGAAGTTGTGTCATACCAAATTTTAAAGGTGGGAACTGCAGTTACCTGAGTTACCTCTCCATCAAGAGAATTTTTTTTTAAAAATTATGGTTAAAAGTGCTCTTTTTCCAAGTCACCTAATTTAAAGGAATAGTCATGCAATTAGTCATCTAATTGAGAAGAGTAACAGCTCAGATAATAAGAAAAACCTGCTTTT
>VXBC01000932.1:1260868-1314313 GCA_013399945.1 Ploceus nigricollis | reverse complement strand
CCAAATGCCGGGGCAGCGCTGAGCTGAGTCTGGAGGAGCTGTGGCTGCACTAACTCAGCTTCTTGGGTGGCTCCTGCTGCCCTGGCACTGCTCTTCCACCTCCCAGGTGTGGCCCACAGACCGAGAGGAGGATGGATTCTTTCTTGATTTATGGTGCTAGAATCCTGTTAACATCAGCAGGGCAGCTGGTCCTGTGAAATGAGCACCACAGGCGAAAGAAAAGGGTACTGAGCTTNAAAGAGTAACAGCTCAGATAATAAGAAAAACCTGCTTTTCATTTTGTAGAGTTTATAGTTAATATTGGCAAGTTTTCCCAACCTCATTGTTTTTTCTGCTGAAATATTAGACCTGAGTCGATAGCAGCAGAATATCTGAGCAGCCCCAAGGGGCTGAGTGGAGCAGTTCCAGATGCTGAAAAAATTTTTATATTTCCTTGTATTTTATAAAAGCTCAGTTGCAGTACTATTTTTCTTTCTTTTGTGAATTTTAGGAAAACTTGTTTTATAACTAATATATGCTCATATGGAATCTCTGCTTCTGCACTTTGAATAAAGGTGGGCTAGGGGAAGGGTTTCTTTACTCAAAAAAAGCTATTTAAAAAAATGTTAGTTGAAGGAGAAGTCTCATGTTTAAGACCTTTTTGAGTTTTTATAATCTTCAAATATTAATTTCACATATGTTATCTTGTTATATCTGATATTGCTCTGTGTCAAATTTAATTCCTGACCAGATTCCTCATACCCATACCTACTGCTTTATTTCTAAATCTCTGGACAGTAATCTGTTTTATGTATACCACCCTCTTCACTCATCACAGCTCTTGCAAGGAGAATTAAGATGCTGACTCAGAAGGATGCAGGAAGAATGAAGAACAGCTTTTCCACAGCTGTCCTTGCACCTCTCACTGCCATGAGACCCCTGTGCTCCTCTGAGGCTCCACAGCTGAGTTAGGCTGGGCAAAGCTTTTCCTGCTGGGATTCTCCTTTCTTGTGGAGTGCTGGCACGTTTTCCACTAGTTGTCCCTGGCAAATACTTGGGCATTCCTGTTCTCCCACAAGTGCTTGCCAGTTCTGTGTGTTGTAGCTAATTTAGGCATTATCCTATATTATATATTATTATAGGTAACTCCTCAGGAATTTGGGTCAACGCAAATACAATTTTTCTTTGCTGGCTGGGAACAAATTTTTAAAATTAATTTTGTAAAAAAAAAAGTATTAAATTGGTNCACGTTTTCCACTAGTTGTCTCTGGCAAATACTTGGGCATTCCTGTTCTCCCACAAGTGCTTGCCACTTCTGTGTGTTGTAGCTAATTTAGGCATTATCCTATATTATATATTATTATAGGTAACTCCTCAGGAATTTGGGTCAACGCAAATACAATTTTTCTTTGCTGGCTGGGAACAAATTTTTAAAATTAATTTTTGTAAAAAAAAAAAAGTATTAAATTGGAATTTCCAAATGCAAACTCAAAGTGTAACTCGGGATGATGACACATTTCTCAGCACCTGGATGGTGCCTACGTGGAGGCAAGGCAGAGGGTGATGCTGGTAAAAGCTGTTGCACATTCCCCAGCAGAAGCAAGGAGGAATAACCTGTGCAGTTGGGCTGTGGGAAGGCAGGAAGATGCAGGAGCCAGTGGGATGCTCCGTGCTGGGTTGGCTCATGCTGTGGATTTCTCTGCTCATGGGACCATCCCCATTCAGTTCTGTAGGTCAGACACACCTCCTTATCTTGTCCCCTGGTTAAATCAGGACCTTGACTGGCTCACTGGCTTGCTCACAGACGTGAAAATCAGGTACAAGCATTTTATAAACCTATAATTAACATTTTTGACACCTATAACCTCTGAAATCTGGCTAATCAGGATCTCATCTGGTTTATTCTTCTTCTCGCCTTTTATTTAGGTTTCCAGCTCTGTCATGTGAGCTGGAGCCTCTCTGATTAACCATCCTGGATGCTAATTTTGGGAGTTTAATTATCTTCCTAAAAGCCAGCATGTTGTTACCTTTTTAGAAACACATGCTCAGTTCTTACGCAGATGTTCTTAAAATCTGTTTCTGTAAACATCTTTTTTTTCTGGGCCAAGAGGTTTCTGATGGTTATATATAGCTGTATGTGGTTTCCTGGGGGGGCAGCAGCAGTAAATCAAGCCCCATCAGTCATGTATGCATCCCTCCTGCAGCTCCCAATTCTCACGAGAAAGTTGAAAGAATCATGAATTAAATTACACTTAATTGGTAATGAATTTAAATTCATTCAGTTTACTTCAATTTCTTCTGCTGCTTGGAAAGTAATTTTAAATGAAAGATGCAGGTACTTGCAGAGATCACGATGTCTCAGAAAACATTAAAATAGGGATGTTGAATGATGCATTTAACTGATGATTGAAAAAATTGATGTAATGCTCTTGAATGGGTGGAAGTACTTGCACTTTCTCCATCCGTGGCTTACAAAGCCATGATTATGTTGTTTTTACCTCTCAGTGTTTCAAACACACAGGTCAGCAGATTATAATTATTCCTACCTGCTTGTAGCTTAATGTCTGTGGGAGTCAAGATATCTAATTTTTGTCTTTTGGAGATGTATTACTTCTTACTACTGCTCAAGAAAACTTAGACAAAAACTACTAATTTCTCTTTCTTGCATCCTAAATGTTTTTGTTAATTGTCTGTGCTTAGTTGTTGGTTTTCTCTAATGAATGTATGACTGCTATCAAGTGATATGGGATTTTGTAGGTGATAGCCATAATATATCTATATACCATTCAAGGAACTTAGACATACATCTACAAATTCCAGCTGTGTAAGAAGAGCCTGGGGGTGAATCTTACAGGCATAAAAATTTCATATCTGCAAAAATTTTCTTTACTGCATGGACAGTTGAAGGGAAGCTCCAGCAGCAAAAGACTCCACATATAAATATGAGAAATGAGTTGGGTATTTTGGGCACCCCGTGTATGTGTTGTGAGGTAATCCCTGACTGCTCTTTAGGGATCCATGCAAGTTGTGTGTTCTTCCAAAATAAGGGAAACTTTGGCAAAGTGAAGCTTTTAAAAAGTGTGTCAGCCAGACATCAAGTGCTGCAGTGAGGATGTTCTGGGGTATTTGGAGAGCTGCTCTTTTCATGGTCCTGACTGGAGATCCTGGAAGGAAAGTGAATGCATACCAGTCCTGTCTCCTATGTGAAATGTTGGGTTTTTTTCTTTAATTGGTTGCTTTCTACTTACTTGAGGTGGAGCCGTGAGCTTTCACAGAGAGGGAAAGCTGACTGAGCACTTTTAAGTCACACTTTGCAATACTTGGCAGCCATACTTTTATGGTTTTATGCTCCTCTTTCTTCTTGAGTTTTAATTTTTAAATCCATCTTTGTTTTTATTTTCAGTCACATAAAATGCGCTGGTTTCTATAGTGGAAGTTTAAAGGTTTGAAGCTTTGAATCCTGAGTTAAGGAAATATTTAAGAATTTTTTTTTAAACCAAGCAAAACACAAAGCAGAGCCCAGCCCCTTCCCATCAGCTGTGCTCTCTGTTACCTTCTTTAGGCTCCAACTAAAATGGAACAGGCAAATCAATAATTGCTGTTTAATAATGTGTTAGTAATAATGCAGCTGCTGGACTGTGAAAGCTCATATCAGCATTTTTGCCTTGCTGGAACTGTACAGCTTATGTGCCACAGGTAACTACTGAGTTATTTGTTGAGATCTGCTGCTTATTTTATATTTGATGACCAGAATCAAAGAGAAAGCTTTGGATAAAGGATGAGGTGACAGTTTCAGAGATGTGCCAAGAGTTCATCACCTCCTGCATTATGTTATTTTATCAAACAGTTAACAAATAGTGGTACAAAGTATTCATATATTTAGGAAAAACAAATCATCCAAGTGGCCTTGCAGCTGGATAAATAGTGCAAAGCTCCTGCAGCTACTGAATCAAGTTAATTTGGGCTTTTTAAAATATACCTGGAGACTTTGTGTAGTTCAGCATCAGTGCCTGCAAGTGAGTGGTGCTAAATGGGGATTTATGTGCTTTTGGAGCGAGGTTTGGAAGAGGGTTTTGATTTTCTGTGATGTTATTCCTGAAAGTTTTTGCTAGAAAAGCCTTTTTGACAAGGTGCTGTGCCAGCAGCCTGTGAGGCAGTTATCAGCTTCCCTGGGAAGGGGAGATTTTGGAGCCCTCTTGGCTGTGCCATGTCTCTGGTTGTACAAATTGAGGTTCTTGTTCACATTTTTGGTTGAAATCTCTAAAATACAGTTTGGACTTCCCCTTGCAAGGCTGTTCTTCCAAATGTGCTTTTCCAGGACAGACCCTCAGGCTTGCAGACATCGTGAGCACCCTGAGACCTTCCCAGACATTCCTGGTACCTGGATAACATGACTGGAGAATGGAAGAAATCAGTGAAGTACTTAGAAGTGGGGAAAGGAACATTTTTGGAGGAAAATTTCCAAATAACTTTCTAAAGGAGAGTCAGGTCTTCCCCAGATGTTAACACTGATTTCAGGGGATTCCTGGGGAAATGCTTTCATCTTGTGGAAAGAACAGACCTGGGTAGTGAAGTAAACCAGGATATTTATTAAATGCAGAAAATGAATGTCGGTGCTCAGTTAAGGTTGAGAAGTGAAACAGGTAAACACTTGTGACATCTAATGCTACATTACCATGACTAGTTAGTGTTTATATACAAGTAGATATAGTGGGTTAAAGTTTAGTGAATGAAAAAAATATTGCTAAAAAAAATGCTGGAAATATAGCATGTATGAAACGAGATGGAGTTAATCAATACAGAGGGTTAAAACTGAGTGAATGCAAAAAGCATTGCTGCAAATACAGCCTGTATTAAACGAGATGGAGTCAATCTCGGTGTACAAGTCCACTGTCAGGTGGGGTTTGCATTTCATGTATTGCTTTTTAGAAGCATGCCAATTATAAACTTATAATTTTTTCTCCCCATTTATCCTGTTTCTTTTGTAAAGATGATTCAGAGTGTACAAATGCACATTGGATGTAATTAGAAGAAAATGAGTAATTTTTACAATGCTGCCACAGAGCCATCAGCCCATGCAGCAGTAGGCTGCAGTGAAGTACCTATGACTAGAAATTTTTCATTTCCTCTGCTGTTGCAAAATTTCCTTGTGTTTATTTCCAACTTTCGACACCTCTTTCCTGAATACACTTTAATCTTCAGCGTTGTCTGCATTAAAAGAAGAGGAAATGAAAGTTAGAGGGGAAAAAAAGCTTGTATGAAGTGTGAAACAAACCCAGTGTAATTTAGCCAAGGAAGGATGGGGTAGAGGCTCCCCTGTGCTGCAGGGAGCTTTTTGTTCAAAGCACTGTGAAATACCAGGCAAAAGCAGTTTTGAACTTGTAAGTGTAATCTGGCCAATTGTCTGAAATTCTCAGCAATCATCCTTTTTTAGCAAGTTCTGAGAAAAAAAGCGCAGTGTTGGTGGTTTGGGGTTTTTTGGTTGAGCCACTCTCTAATTCTGCAAGCACTTCCAGTTGCAACACTGCATTTTCATCTCTGTTACACCGTTCTCTGATTTGATCTGGGGTGAGTGAAAATTACTTTTAAAAGTAGTTGGACTGATTTTACTCAAACTTTCCAGAGTGTTTGCTTCAGGTGAAGCTGCCTGCCCTCATTCTGCACAGCTCATCTCTGCCTGATGCCAGAAGGGGTTGGATCGATGATGGTGAAAGCACAGTCTGGGAGCATCCTCTGGAGCTGGAGCACAGGGCAGTGTATTAAGAGCATCCTCTTCTTCTGCTCCCAGCAGGATGAAGGACACTGAAACCAAACTAATATTAGGTACCACAGTTGATCCTAAAAGGCCCATTTTCAAATAGTGGGAAAAAAAAATAGCTTTCATCAAAGCAGTTGCAAAGTTACAGCCTGTTTAATGCCAGCTTCTGCAAAAACACAGAATACAGCCAACCTACAGAGGGTAGGTTTAGATGGGATATTAGGCAGGAATTCTTCACAGTGAGGGTGAGGAGGCCCTGGCACAGGGTGCCCGGAGAAGCTGTGGCTGCTCCATCCCTGGAAGTGTCCAAGGCCAGGCTGGAAGGGGGGTTGAGCATCCTGGTGTAGTGGAAGGTGTCCCTGCCCATGGCAGGGAGTTGGAACGAGATAAGGTGCCTTCCGACTCAAACCATTCTGTGATTTATGATAAAATCTGGTGTTTTCCTAAGCCAGTGAACCTGTTTCTTCTTTCAGGTATGTGAGGAGCAGAAGAGGCTGATGGCAAAACTCTGTTTTCACCCACTGTGATCTCCAGCAGTGCAGCTGGGGTGCAATTCATGCCCCTCCAGAGGGATTCTCTCTGTGGGAATTGAGACTGGGCTGTGAGAGGAGAATTATTGCGAGGAAAATCACAACAGAGGCAGAAGTTCTGCAGTCTGTAGAAGCACAGAAGTCACTTCCTTACCTTTATCATGGAGCTATTTCCCTAAAAAGTGTTATTATTTCTTTGCAGCTGTGTGAGGCATTGAGCAGGATTGTAGCAAATGAAAGCAGCAGCTTGTCTGTGGAAGGTACATGGCTTAGAGCAGCATGTGCTGTCACTGTCTGTGCTATCAGGTGTCTGCACTTACAGCTGTCATGTAAATGGGGTAAAAAAAAAGGAGAAGCTGCTGTACTTGGGCTCTGCCTGTCACTTGTAGCTGAGAGTTTGGCAAACGATTTTTTTTCTTCACTTAAAAAGAATTTTCAACTTACTTAAAACAGTATCGTTGTAAACAAGGAGTGTATGTGTCAGAGGGGTTGTGGCTCCTGAGACTCCATCCTCTGTCCATCCTGCTGCCCTGCTCCAAAGGGGTATGTGGCAGGATCTGGTGCTGCAGGTGCAGAGAGCTCTGCTGTGAGGCTTCATGTCCAAAAATGTTTGCCCCCATTATTTTTGCTGGTGTTGTTGCCTGTTCAAACATGGCAGAGCTTTGGCCTTACAACATCTCCTGATTTTTTATTTCCAGTGAACGTTAAGATTTCCCAGGCAGAAAGAATTGTTCTTTTTTGTTTTGATTGGTGTTTGTTGGGGTTTTTTAAGTGTTCACTCTGGAGGAATTGTAATATCCTTGAACATGACTCACGTACATCATCAGGCTGACTGACAATGGAAGGGGCTGGCAGACTGAAGGCAGAACCAAGAGCAGTCTCTGAACCTTGCATGTCATGTCCCTGCTCCTGGTGGAAGTGATGGCTTTAAGGGGCATTGCTGGGCACCCCTGTATCTCTGGATTTGTACAAACACCCTCCTTTTTTGGATGTAGAGAAGATGCTTTCGTGAGCAGCTCATGTGAATAGCCAGCAGTGTAAAAATGAAAGGTAAATGGTCTGGAATGACCAAAAAATGCAACTGTGTGGCTGGAGCTGTTGCAAAGATGTCAGCCTGGGGCTTACAAGTAAACAAGAGAAAATTAATTCTCTGAATTTTATTTTTCATTTTTGTTACTGTGCATTGTTATTCATGTATGTCTTCCTTACTGTCCCCCATGCCAGGCTGGTATTTCTGCAAGTATTTTAGAATTTCATTTGTTTCCCAGGCCTAAAAACCAGTTAGAAGTATGTCATTTAACCCTGTGAGACAGTTGCATACGGTTTATTTTCTTTTGTAAACTTCTGTCAGGTCCCAGTGCCCCTAAGAGGAGCAATACAGTTTCCCAAACAAGTGTTCTTCACTATGGCCTGGGGTCTTCCAAAAGCTATATCAGATGAAGTTGTTATTGATGTTGCCTGACAGGAGAGTGATGGCATAAGCAATGCATGGTGTATCACTTTTGCAGTTAGGAAATTATGGAACAGTTTTATTGTGGTGTTGAAATACGGTATTATTCACTTTGCATTACTGTACAGAATTTATCAGTCAAGTTTTTTACTTGATTAATAGACAGGGCTTTGGCTTGACTGTTTTTCAACAATCTACCCTTGTTTGTCTCAACGACAATTGGTTTTTATCACATTGGTGCACATCTGACAAAAAAAAGGCGCTCTGGATCATTGGTGGCATTAGTCTGGCATTAGTCTGGCATTGTCTTGCACTGCCTTTATTAAAACCCCCTTTGTCCTATTGTTGCTAAGTGATCTATCCATCTTAATATTTTCCTGATGTCTAAGCTACTGTCTGTTAATGGCATCCTAATGCATTCTGAATTGACATATTTCACATCATTTAAACTCTGCTTACCTATTTATCATGCAGAGGTCGTAACTTAGTAAGTGAAAGTCACTCAGAGGATTTTTCTTTGCTATTTCTCTAATTTTCTGTCACCATAAGGAAATTGCAGCTCTTCCACTCACTTATTGTACCGTTGTGATAAAGGCTCTTCCTCACTCTGGCATCCGATACACAGAGGAGCTTTGTACATTTGATTTCCTTTTCTTCCATTTGTGTCAGCCTGATGAGATATTAAAAACTGGGAGTGGGGATGTTTTGTGCAGCCGTTCCTGGCCCTGGGAGGAACAAAGATGACCTGGCTGGTGTGGCATCCATCCTTGCACAGGGAGACTATCAACTCAGTGCTTGCTGGGGCTGGGATTACGTGTCACTCAATCTTGTCAAAAATTCTATGAATATTCAATGAGGATTTTAATGTATTGTCATCAAGGAAGCAATTTCTGTGTAGTCATATTAAGCATGTTGTCATCTCTGCAGTTTAAATACATTGTTTTGCCCATGAAGTGACCTTAGGCGATTTTAAAATGGTCTCGTTTTTTCTCCATTTGCCTTATACCAAATAAATTAGTTTTACCTAATAGGAAAGAACCTAATATGGATCTAACACATTTGTATAGGGAAAAGCACATTTTAATAAATAATCAGGGTATTATTCTACATGTACCAGGATTTATCTTTCCCACTTACGCTTACACAGAAGGTTTGAGATATGGTCAGGTTGGCTGCAGTCAAGTTGTTCTCTAACCGAGGCTTCATAATGAGTTCAATTTTCAAAGGGGGGGCATTAATTTATCTCCCTCCTTGCACTGCTGATGATGTTTAAATCACTGCCTGCCTCATCGTTGTGTGTTTAGGTGCAGTTTAAGCTTCATTGCCCAGGCAAGGTTCTCATTTGCATAGATGGTGGATGAGTGTATTTTGTTGGATATGGATTATTGTAGCAAAACCAAATGGGTTCTACTCAAGTTAAGATTTTGAAGTTTCATTTCTTGTGGACTTCCTAGATTGCAGGTTTTTTTTAAGTGCATATCTCTGTACATAGTGAGAATATGAACATTGTTTTTTTGAGAGCAATGCTGTGATGATTCCTTATTGCATATGTCCTAAATAACGTATTTTTCTTATGAAATCAGAACAAACTATTTCAGGATATACAGAATGTGGCATTTTAAACTGAAATGTGAACAGCAGGGCTTTGTTAGTCACACCAACAGTTGTACTGGGAACAACAGGTGTATTGTTGGGTGGACTAGAACAGTGGGACGTCTGATGTGTAGTGAAATCAAGGGAGAAAGCATTAGGGTGTGAAAGTACTTTGTTAAAATGCTGTTCACTAGGAAACCTGAAAATCCTGAAAAGTACAGAAAAGTACATTTTGCTTTACAGCAATTGGAGAAGTAGGCTACTTATTAACTCAGTTAAACAGTGTTTTAAGCTGGGAAGAGAACAGTGTATTCAGAGCTCCAAAGTGTACCTCTGAGCCAACATTTTCAAAATTAACTGGAAAATTTCAGTACCTTTTATGTTTGTGTGAGAACATGAAAGTATCTGATTTTTCAGAGGATGGATTATCATCACTTCCAGGCCCAAGCAGTAGTCACTTTTGAGAAATACAGACTTTGTTTCTAAGAATACTGAGACACTTTCTTAAAAGTGATGGCGTTCCTGCACTGAATGGCCCAGCACTGGAGGAGAGGAGGTTTTTGCCAGTTTTGCAAGATGAGATTCACAGCCTCCAGCTTTGCAGCTAGACTTGAGAAAACTTCCCTTAGTACCTTCCCAGGATTGTTTCCTCTCTTCTATAAAAGCTATCAAAGTAACTTACTGATAAGAACCTTCCAGAAGTTTATTTTCCTTGACTTACTTCATGTGTTAGTTATGTGTGTGAGTAGTAATGCTCTTTGGTCATATCCTTTGCACATGGATAAATATGCTGGATATATGGATGAAGCTGAACTGTGTTTATGGATGGATGCATCTGAGGACTTCTAATGACAGGATGTGAGGTCTGTTTCCTTCAAAGACACAGAGATGGCCATTTGTAAATAAACAGATAATCCTTGACGGAAAAGGATTGATAAAACCAATACTGACTGATTTAAATCATCATGATAATCCCTAATTTTATTTCTTGTTCATTGCCTCATTGAGATCATTGTGATAATCTAAAATTTCTCATTCATATTCAAACTGGAGGAGGAAGAACATAAAACCTCATGCACCTTGTGATAGAAGTCAATCCACGAGGTCATTGGTATTTTCTAGAAATTATCGAAATTTTGAAAAGCAGGAGCCTGCTCTCAGGAGTGAGGTGAGTTTGGTCCGGCCAGGAAGGGCTGTCCTTAGCTGAGAGCAGTAGGTGATGAGTCCTTCAAGGCTGCCAGTTAGTCCTGTGCTGTGAACATTTGAAAAGATAAGCATTTTGTGTGTGTTAGGCCAACTCCCAGATAAGGATTAGTTGTGTTGTATCTGGGACAAAAGAATTTTAGACCATGTTTGCACTAAAAACTCACATCCATACTGCTGCAGCCATGCCTGGAGGATGAAAGGTCATGAGCCAAGGCAGGGGGGAATAATTCCAGTATAAATGATGCATCCAACCTTGACTCGTGCATTTCCTTGGCTCTGTGGGTGACGACTTTCCTCCCAGAGTCCAGACATTAGAAACACAGAGGAAAAAGGGCTGGGCTTTGGCAGTGGAAAATGCAAGGTTTCACTGGGAGCACTGGCACTGCTAATTTTCAGCAATAAGTAAAGGGTTGGATTTTCTAAAAGCAACACATCTGTATTTGATGCTCTTCCTAAGAACAGCTTTGGGCTCATGTGCAATAATGTGCTGGGTCCCAGGCTGTGTACAGTGATTTTTCCATTGTTCTGGTGAGTCTTCTCCCCTGAGCTGTTCTGCAAATGGAAGTGGATTAAAGAAAAAGGAGAAAAATTGTTCAGATTGATCATGGCCAAACAAAATTGAAAGGACATCAAGCTTCTTCAGTTCCTGACAGGGGATATTTACAGTATAAAGCAATATGAGTTTTCTTTAAGCTTCATGTTTTCAATCTCTTCCCTTTTTTTTTAACATTTCAAAAGCCCCATGGTAAAGTCAAAGCAGACTAGTGCAGAATTAACAAATCTGACTCTGGTACGCCTGCAGGGCTCTGGATATACATATAAAGTAGTAATCCTGTCTGAAGTGATTTCTTCTGAGTTGCTTAGAAAGTCTTTTGACGACTTTGCGTGTTTAAAAGCATTTATTGTTGTGGTCAGAAGAAACGATATTTTTCTCATGATTTCCACTGAGGAAAGACTTTGTGATTTTTCTGCTGTTTCTAACATCTTGCAAAGTCCACGAGCAATTAGTACTGAGGCCCAGGAGAAGGAGTCGTGCTTCGTGGCATTATTGCACTTCCCCTGAAATGTGTGTTAGATTTCAGTACTGCAAACATTAATTTCACATTGTTTTGCATTCTAACCATGCATTCAACTGTGTTGTTTAAGCTGGCTGTATTACACAGTTGCACTCAGGTTTTAAATGAGTGCATAAATATTTGCAGGGAAGAGGAAAAAAAATCCCTACTTGTAGAAATGAGTTTTCTCTAATTAATATAGAATCTATACATGTTGCTCTTCATTTAAGCCTGTAGCTAATTGCTGTCTCGCTGACTTCTCAAAGCCAGACATCTATAATACCATCATCTGAAATTCTAGAGGATTTTGGGGATGTGCATAAATAAAAGTATTGAATAATTAGTAAGCAGTGTATATGTAGTATTTTATAAAAAGTTCTGTGAGCTTTTCTTTTGCCACATGAGAAACTGAGGAACAGAGGACAGACATGAAAGATCTTAATGAAGACTGGAATTTAACTTTTATGTCTCTATGTTCAGTTTTGGGCCCTGCATGAAAAGAAAGACATTGAGGTGCTGCAGCAGGTCCAGAGAACAGCTGGGGAAGAGTCTGGACCATGAGACTGATGAGGGGCAGCTGAGGGAGCTGGGGGGGGCTCAACCTCAGAGAAGAAGGGTCAGGTGGGACCTTACTGATCTCTACAATTCGCTGACAGGAGGGTGCAGCCAGGTCGGGCTTTTCTCCCAGGTGACAAGTGACAGGACAAGAAGAAATGGCCTTAAGTTGTGTGGGCAGGTTTAGATTGGATATTAAGGAAAATTTCTACAGAAAGGGTTGTCAGGCATTGGAACAGGCTAGCCAGGGCAGCGGTGGAGTCACATCCCTGGAGATATTTAAATGACATGTAGATGTGGCACTTGGGGACATGGCTTAGTGGTGGCCTTGGCAGTACTAACAGGTGGACTTGATGATTTTGGAGGCCTTTTCCAAGCTTTTCTGTGATCCTCTACATTTTTTAAAGTTTGTCTCGGTCACCCTTTGCTCACTGCCTACCCTCTCCCTGTGCAGAATTGCTGGGCTCTGGTGAGTAGCACAGACCCTCTGCTGCCCTGACTGTAAAGGACAGATCAAAACAAACCCACACTCCCCACCCCTTCCCCACCACTTGTAATTTAATTTACAATTGGATTTGGGAAGACCTGCAGCTGCAGGGAGAGGTGCTGTGGGAATGCTCCTCTGGATGGAGCCCATTTTGTTCCTCATACAACAGGTACCAGGAAGAGGAGAATTCTGCTGTTGTGCTGCCACATCTGTGCTCTGTTATCTTGCTGAACAACTCCATTTTGACTGTTATTCAATACAGTTATTCAGTGTTCCTCTGGAACATGGTTCTGTTTGCAGTGTTCTTGTGTGACCTTAGATGAATAATGTGGGAGCTGTCACAGTGTAAAATTGGGTGCATTATAAAAACATCAATGGAAAAAAAATTGTTGGAGTCAGATAGTATTTTCCTCAGTAATAGCTTTAAAAAATAAAATTCAAGTGACTTTTGTCTCTTTAGAAATCACACTAAACTGACAACAGATACACAGTTCTGGTGTCTTTAGATTTACATTCCCTGTTATTACTTAGCTGCCATAGAGGTAGATATGTGATACCTTATACAGCCTGCGTATGCTTTGAGGTTTGAGTTGTGCAGTCATCTAATGGTGTAATTTGAAATACTGACTGTTTGTTTTCACTTTCCAAAAAACGTCATTACTGTTCTTTAGATGTTGTTTGGCAGCTTCTGCACCCTAAACTGCTCTCTCACAGGATCTGAGAGACGTTCCCCCAACCACCGAGAAAAACATTGACTAATATGATCTGAATAAAAAAGCAGAAGCTTCAACTTTTAGCTATATTTGAATGTTAAAATGTTATGAATGGCAGCACCATGTCAAACCAAAGTACTGACTAGTTTGGCTCCTTGCCTCTGAGAGGTATTAGGTACTAAGGGAAGAACTTCTGAGCAGAGCAAGCATTTATGTCACAAGCCCTGAATTGTAAGGAGAACTAACTTTGGAATAATACTGAGCTTGATATCATAAAAATTACTACTATCTCAGTTAAGGTCCTATTGCAAAATGGTTTTTATATTCTGGCTCTATTTTATCTCCTATTTTTTTTTTCTTTATCCATATTATAAAAGGAAGAAAATTTCAGCCTTACTGGAATATTTTCCCTGTGTCTCTCATTCACAAGAATATCAGAATTTCCAACCCCTACCACGCTTTTATCTAGTCACATTTAAATGTGCTTTTGACAAGTGAAAAATCAAATTGCCAGACTTAAATAAAAAGTAGCAATCCCCTACTTACTGTAGCTATGCATGTGCTTAACTTTGAGCAGCCAAAAAATTATCAGCGTGGCAATTAATTTATGTCTTCCTTTCTGCCAGAGTGAATAACATTTAAGGGATGTGCACATTTCCACTGTGCACCTTAACCTGCTGACACCTGGGCCATAAGCTGCAGGTGGCAGGAGGGTAGGACAGAGGTGACCTCTGCTCCCCAGGGCTGCAGGTTGGTCCATTAATGTGCTAAAGGGATACTTCTGGTTTGCTGCAAGCCCAAGAGTTCCATGCTCACAGCCACCTGAAACCACTCCACGTGTTTATGTGGTGTCCACCTCCGAGTGTGGAACACTGTATAGCAGTAGCTTTCACGTTATTTCTCTGTTCAGCAAATTTGTTTCAGTGCCTGGAGTTCAAATACCTGGAGTAAGTTGCTTTAGGAGCTCTACTGGCTTTTCAAAGGGGTGAGTTGGGTGTTACTCTAGGTAGTAGATGCACTAATGATCCCTTTACTTCCCACTCAGTCCAGTTTTGATTCTGTGGTGAAATATGATTCCCTCTAGGGGTGTAATAACAATACCATGGGAATACAATTTTCCTTAATAGAATTTGATTTATCAAATAAGCACCTGTGTCCATGTAAATCTATAAATGGATAATCTATTTGTACACAGATTTACTATGACTTTAAGTGTAAGAAAGTCCTTCCACTGCTTGTTTTTCATTATACCATGGAGAAATAAGTGAATTTCAACTCTGAAAACTCTTCATACTCAGAATAACATTTTCTGTTGCTTAACAATGTAAATGACAAAATACATCTTAGGCTTATAGCATATAGCAGGGAAAATGCCCCACAAAGCTGGAGTAACTCATTTAAGTAAAAGACAAGACAACTAGGTATCTGTCTATAAATACAAAGGACAATATATGGATAAAAGTTTGTGAGATTGACCCTGGTAAATATTTTTTCACTCCTTTTTTATTTGGTATTGTTAGTGTAATAGGTGTGGAATGCATTGCCTGCTGCTGCAGAGCCGGCAGATGGAGCAAAAGAGCACAATAAATAGTTGGATAAAAATATCCTGAATGCACTCATTCTGAGCTGGGGGAGGGGAAGTGGCTTCAACCCTTTTTATGCTCAGTATTTGTCCAGTGCCATGGTTTCCCATCTGTCTGATCTTGCTCCCATTCTGCCTATAGCCATCTGCATCACTCGCTCTAACTTTTCACATAATGACCATTTCGCCCCAGAAGGACTCAGGTTGATTTCACTTTTTTGTGTAAACATTTTGCTGGTCTACTTCTGTATGGCAATGCCCATGGTAAAGGATTGATTCAGTTTTCTCTTCCAGAAGAGTTTGGCTTTCAGAAAATTTGAAGTATAAATATTGTCCTGTGAATGTCTCAGTTGATTAAATCAGTAGGGTGTCTTATTTTTTTATGTGATTAGCAACAAACTTAAGACTTTTTTTAGGAGGAAAAATGGATTTTGTTCTAAGGAGAAGGTTTAATTGTACCACTGTTCTGCTAGGTCAGTGGTAAGTGTTCAGGGTTTTTCTGACAGCTTTTCAGCTCTATGGCCACCCATTGTGTAAAGAAATGCTAATAGAAATATTAACAGAAACATTAACACCATTTTCAGTGGAATAAAAGGGTTTGCTCAGAATAAGATTATGTATATCCATAAAGGGAATGGAAGCTGTCTGCCATGTACATAAAATGGAGAACGGGTGGCTTGTTGAGATTTTTTGATGTAATTCGAGCCTATTGTTCAGATTTATTTTAATGCACTGTGTGCTTAGACAGAGATGTCACTGGGTGATATTTTATTGCTGCTAACCTGGGAGCAGTTAGTTCTGTATGGCTACACGTATGTTGTACTATAATTTGCTGAAGGCAGGTGGCTGAACACAGATATGCAGAGGACTTTCCATGCATAAACCATGACAAACACTGCACTTTCCTCCCTGTCTGTGAATTCAGGCTTTATTCTCTTGTTATGCAAGGAATTACTGAAGCAACTCTTGAGGTGACAGTTCTGTTTTTTAGTCACAGAATTAACATTTGTTTTGTGACATGGATCACTTACAAATGTATATATGGTTATATATACATTATACTTACTACAAGTTTCACAGTCTTGATGAGCTCATGTGAGACCTCTTACTCAACCCCAACTTGAATCACAGAATAGTTTGGGTTGGAAGTGACCTTCAAGCTCGTCCAGTCCCACCCTCTGCCATGGGCAGGGACACCTTCCACTAGACCTGGTGGCTTGAAACTCCATCCAGCCTTGCCTGGGACACTTCCAGGGATGGGGCATCCCCAATTTCATTGAGCAAACCTGTCCTAGTGCCTCACCACCCTCACACTAAAGAGCTTCTTCATAATATTTAATTTAAGCCTACTCTCTTCCAGTTTAAAGCCATTCCACCTTGTCCTAGGTCTCGTGTTGCAGCTGGTACCTTGTAGTACCACAGCAAATTCCAGCAGGCTGAGTTAGTGTTTAGTAAAGACCCTCTGAAGACAGAGAAACTTGTCAAAGCCTTGCTTTTGAGGCTTTCTCCACTACATTTTCCATTTCTGTTAATTTATCTTTGCATTTTTTCTCCTTTTTTACACAAAATGCTGCCGCTCGTTCTGTGCTATTTGACACCCAGGCTGCAGTCTCCATCCCTCCCTACCTGAAAAGAGAAAACAGTTCATCAGGTTACCTTGAGATTTGTGGAGAATAGTTTTTGCTGTGTTAGCAGAGTGCTGTGGCAGTCCCCTACAGAAGCAGCTGTGCTACAGCAGTGCAGGATCCTGCTGTGTAAGTAGATACATCCCACCCTGGAGTTAATACTCTTGCTTTATCCTCGTTAGTAAGATAAGATTGCTGCTCCCTTGTAATTTATAGTAGCAATCATGTTGACCCTTGACTCGAGGTTCTTTCACAATCCTTTAATTTCTTCTGGCCTGTTTGACTGCACTAGAGAGTATTTGTGTTGAATTTAGTAGTGTGAGGTCTTAAGCACAGATAAAAGAATAACTTGGTCATGTCATCTGGGCCCAGGTGCTTGAGGACTTGAATTTGGAGGTCAGGCTTATAAATGCTACTTGTATCTTGTGTTCTCAACCAAAGTAGAGATGAGCAGGCAGCATTGAAAAGGAATTTGCAGAAGGGGACTGGGAATGAGCAGCCCCCATGGAATGTATAAATTGGCTAACCAGGGAAATCAAGGGCAGATGAGGAAAAAGTGGTATGTTAGAGGTGAAGTGATTAAGAGAGAGTAACCAAAAAGTTGTGCTGACTTAATCTTGCAAAAGTAAATTTAAATGACAACTAGGCAATAATAGAAGAAAATCTAAGTGGAACTGCCTTAATCTAAAAGTGGGACTGCCTTAATCCTGGATGAAGTTGAGATTAAATGTAACTGGTTATGCCCAAGATGCCTGTTTCCTTTCCCAACAGGCTGATTTTGGAGTAGATGGCTAATGACATTGAGGACAGAGAAACAGCAATTTCTAATTGTAAAATACAACCACAGTTTTAACAGGAGAAGAAAAGCCTATTAAAAGGGCTGCTGACCTGTTAGTCACACCTCACTCACATCCTTTGGAAGGGGTTAGAGGAAATAAATAGATTCTGATCTAGTAGACAGAAATGTCATAAAGTCTAGTCTGAGTTTACTAAAATAGGTAACTGATACTTCTGCTCAGTCTGGGTTTCAGTGGAGTGCTTATTAAGCATCACTTCAGGAAATTGTTAGTGAAACTGGAGACGATTAAAATTATTTAAAGGATGGTGAGTGTGATAGAGGACTTGATGTAAAGAACTAAGGCAGAAAGAGGCGTTTTGGTCATGTGTGAGTTGGTCCTGGTGTGTGTTTTATTTAATATTTTCAGTAGGGATCTTGCAGGAAGAGTGGTGAAATGCAACATGCTGAGACTGTGGAGTAGGACAGAATTACCAATGTGTAGTAAAGGATCAGAATATCTGTGAGGAAGGTAATGAGGATGGGTAAAATACAAATAGTTTTCAATTTCATACCGTGAACTGCAAGGATATATGCTGAAATACTGCTGTTTGGGGTTTTTTAGCTATAAGCTTCTCAGCTCACATTACTCCACTGTTGGAAATGACAAAGGTTGTGGTAGATGGTGCAGGTTACCTGGCAGCCACTAATGAAATGTAGCCATGAGAGAGGCCAAAAGCAACGCTTTGTGTAAAAAACTTCCACTGAAGAGAAGAAAATCATAATGCCACTGAATAAGGCTTTTGTGCCATTTCAGACCCAAAGTGTGTTCTCTTCTCATCACATTCACAGATGAAGAATTCATACCAGGACAGGGCAGGGAAAATCTGCTAAGGTGATGGAGGAGAATGTGGGCATGTGTGTCCTGGGATGGTCGGATCGAGTGGCTGGCAGCAGGCAAAATGTGGGCTGAGAGCGTGTGTATGTTTGCTGTCTGCAAGGATATCAGAGAATTAAAGAAGGAGGGAGTGCAAGGAGTTCCTTCAGCTGAATGCCAGCATTAGCATAAGAAATAAATTGATGTAAACTGACAATTACTGCTTTCAGGCTTGAGGCTGGGAGGCTTCTGACCATGAGTGATTGCTCTGACAGATGCAGTGGGTCTGGACACCAAGCTGGCTTTAATGTGATTTATTTTTTAAAAACTAATTGTGAATGGTAGTTGAAAACTGGAGTCAGTGATTCAAAAGGTCCTGTTCAGGCTTAGGTGCCTCTAGTCCCAGTAGTATCTGGATTACATTATAACTTAGACTGAGTTAATATAAACCTTTATGCATTTATTTATCCCATTTCTGGAATCTGCTGAACTGATAGGAACAAACAGAGAATAAAACCCAAGCAGCGTTTCAGAGTTCAGCTGCCCATTACTAACTCCACGTATGGTAATGTGACATTCTGAGGTGCATTTGGCAAAGGAATTGTGCTTTCATGCTTCTTTGAGCAAAGTTTCAGGTTGTCTTTGCCTTCAGGATATGGGATCTTTTTTTTTTTTTTTTTTTATTTTACTTTTAATCCCTAAACAAAATGGTAGCAAGCCCTGGTCTGTGTTAGGATATGTCTGCGCAGCTGTGCAAGAAGAGATAATGGCGTATTCAGCTTTTGGCGAAGATTCAGTACTTTTCATCTGTCATCAGAGGTTGAAGCAGTAATGCAAAGTGATACTGGAAAAGCATTATTCTGCTACAGTGACAGCACCATTAAAATCAATAGAATAGGGCTTTTTTCTAATCCGTGCTACAGTAAAAGAATTAACATGCCCGTTAGTTTCCTGCAGTTTCCTCCGAAAGCAGGAAATTATCTGGCTCTGTGCTTGGTTGCAGTGAGTTTGGGTTTAGGAGGCTTTGCCTTTCTTTTAAGGAACAATATATCCTGCCTAGGGCTCTGAGTTCTTAAATACAATAATTTAAAGATCCATCCACTTTTTGGGAAGGATGGATGATATGATTTTGTAAGTCCCTCAAACGTACTGGTTATAAAGATCATTTTGACCACAGTGCACTACTGTATCCATAGTCATGAGTAATCTGTAGTTAAAATCCATGGAGATACATATCCTGCTGGATAGAGCTGTCACAAGGCTGCTGAGTAAGTCTTCACCAATTGTAAGGTATCCCAGTGTGGGCTTGGTTGTATTTTAGCAAGCTCTATTTTTCACAGCTTTATTATTGAGATGTGGAAACTGGTTTAAGCTGAACATCTGACTTATAACAATGTGGTTTTTCCTCCCTCTTTCTGAAAGAACTACATTTTTTTTGCTCTTACCTGAGCTGGATGTACATTTTCTTTATTGGCCTATAACCTGTATTACCTGCTGTGAACCTGTTTAAGGAAATAATTTATACTATTATCATAGCTTAGTTTATCAAAGAAAGTAGTTTTATTTAAACCAGACTTAGTAAAATCAGTGTTAGGCAGGTAATTGTTTTCAAAGACTGGGTTTAATTAGCGTGCTTGAGATTACAGAAAAAATCTATGGCATAAAAGAGAATTGCCAACTTCTTATCTTTTCCACAAGGTTATAAAAATATTTTGTTACAGTTCTTCAAACACAAGTCTGTATTGAACCAAAACAATACCACGTTTATTACCATAGTAATTCAGACTGTTGAACTATGGTTTCCAAAGGTGAAAAGCTGATACATTAACCCACTGATCTGCAAGTGTATGACAGTTTGTGGAAAATGTTCCATATCCTTCTCCTCCAGTGTGGCAGAGAGCAGGATAAAATGAGTCGGAACAAATACTAGAGTTAGCTGAGCCCTTTTAGCAGAAAGTTTTTTGTTTTTTATGTCAGGAGGCACACAAAGAACTGGTTGTGGGTTTTTGGTGGTAGTGTGAGATTTTCTGAAGAAATCCTGGAGGTCTGAACCATCAGTTCTCCAAACCTGTCTCACTTAGTCTGGCTTTTATTTCATAAAAATGTGTCAACTTAAAACAACTGAGATCTGAAGAATGGATCATTGATTGCAAAGTTTCTCAGTGGGCATTCTGATTGCCTTCATAATTTCCCCAAATCTATTTATTTAATTTTTTAAATTTAATTTTTGATTCTCTGTAGAATCAAATTCCTCATCCCAGGGCGGGGTGGTGATGTGCCTTGGCACTGAGAGCTGCTCTCTGTAATTGAGTGTTCACACTGGCTGTCTGCTGGATGTTGGCATTATTTTCACTAGCCATAACCATGGTAGCCTCATCTGTACTTCACCTTTCCTTTTATCTCCCATCCAATGCCTCAGGGCAAAAGCACCCATCCTTCAATTAGTTCTAATGAGAGGTGGATAGAACATCAGAGCCTATAATATATGAACTTCTGGAACTTTGTGCAATCCTCTTTTTGTATGTAAATATTATAACTTCAGAAAGCTGGTTACTCGATCATCAAAGCATATTCTTTCATAATTTCTGGTTTCATATGATTTGCCTCACTTTCTCTGTGATATTTCCTGTTTATTAGATTAGATTTTAACTCTGCCTTAGATGATAACTTCTTTGGCAATGGACACATACTTAGTAAGTCATTATGGAACAGAAATTGCTGTTTCAAAGTCACCTCTGTGATAACCCTGCAGAAATGAAGGAAGTGAGCAGAAAAGTAGTTTTGGTCAAAAGCAAGCTTGTCTTCTTTTTTCAGATTTACTAAAGGTTATAAAACTGTTTTCTCAGCATTTCTTCCTCCTTCCAAGTAAAGTAACTTCTTCCACCTTTATTTGGAGGGATTATGCTTCAAAACAGTTTTGTGGTGTGGCTTTTTTTAGGAGGGGTGGGTTTTCTTGGGGGGTTTTCTGGGGGTTTTTGGGTTTCTTTTTGTTGTTGTTTGCTTTTTGTTTTGTTTTGGTTCAGTTTTTTAGCTGGTGGCACTGAGATGGATACTGAGCACAATATTCCTCTTTCTGCTGGCCTGCTGTGCTCCTCTGTTAACACTTGATGACCACTGCTCTTTTGAGAGCTGCTGGACCTCTTGGTGGAGAAATTCAAGGTTCACTGTTCTTTTATGTGTTGCTCAGTCTTTTCTCTATTTGGATCTTCACAGAGAGGTTTTGAAGCCTGCACACAAAGTACAGTTGGTAATGACTTCATTAGTAAAATCAGATTATTTTTTTCCTGGAACAGTGCTGCTAAATGTCTGGATGAATTTGTTGTATAAAGACACAAGATTTGGCACCTCTGATTTATGAGGGAAAGGAAGTGATTTGTGTATCTCTTCAAGCTCTGAAACAGAGGAGCAAACAGCAGAGGAAGGCCTCTGTTTACACTGGAACTGACAAAAGGATCTTCTAGGTTATAATATTTCATAATACATAAAAAAGAGCTGATGCTTGCTTTGTTCTTTGAGGGATGTGCTTATCATGAAAGATGTGACTGCTTTTGGGCTGGGACCTTAAAAAGCTTATTGGTATATCACATCTCTGGAATCTCAAAAGAGAAAAGCAATTTAGATATTAATCTTGGCTTGGTTCTTTACTCAGAGAATACCCAGAAAGGCAGGTTTGTGCAGGAGAACGTTTTCCTTGCTTTGACTCTTCTCTGACGTTACCTCAAGGCCACATACAGGATTCCTAGAGTTGAAAGAAATGAGATACTCTCCTTTTTCCCCAATTTCTTTTCATTCTGCACTTCTGTATCTCCTCTCAGTGCCCTCTCACAAGAAGAAACTAAATAAATTTTTAGCTTCAGACGTGGACAAGAAATGCTTTCAAAGGATGTCAGATACTTTATTGTCTTCCCATGGACAATTACGTACCCAATTTTTTCAAGATAAACTCAGGATCAGACAGTATTATAAGACAGCTTCTTTTATGATGTTCAGGACTGGGAGAAATTACTGATTTTCTGAATACCTGCTTCCATATAGGTGCCTGCTCTGCTTGTAGGGAACAGTTTGTAGCTCCTGAAGGACAATTTCTCCTAAGTACAGGTATCTTATATTTTTATGTCAACAACACAATACAAAATTTGTTGGCAGAGAGTTTTTGCAGTGATTGGGAAAGAAGCATCTAAATTAGATTGGTGTAAGTGCAGGTTTACTAAGGGATGGAAGGTTTGGAGCTGGTTAGTTATTAGCATCACTAAAAGCATTGATGCCAAGTCTTGAAAAGGACTGGGCTCAAAATGTAGCTGCTACATGAGTGCCCATTTAGAAAAGAGCAGGTTAGAATTTACAATTGAATAATTAAACAGAGTATGCAAATGAAAATTTTAGGAGTGATAAAAGCCTCCAATTTGATGGTATGAGGAGGACTGACAGTGCAAGTCAAAAGTAAATATATTTTTTCCTTACTTGCAGAAAATTTGCTCTTCAAACATCAGGTGCTTGGACAACTTCCAGAGTCAGGATGTGGACTAGATTGACCAATTTTCAGCAGATAAATCTTCTGATTCCATTTTTACTGAATCTTCAAAATGTTAATGATTTGCTATCTGCAGACTTCAGAGTATTGCTCAGGGACTGGAACACTGCCGAACTTATGCCGAGTCTGAAAAAAATTATTCTTAAAGCATTTCAATTTAAAACTCCATAATTCATCTGAGTATGAGCTGGGAGAGTAGCCCACAGCATACTGCAGATGAGAGCTCATAGCTGTGCTGCTGGGGTTTCAGTCCTCTTCAGCAGAGAAGAAATGGGAAATCTTTCCTTAAGGGTTTAGAAAATTGGAGAGTGGGGAATTTGGTTTGCTATACTTAATGAATAGTTTTCACCCATAAGGATGTGATTAGTCCAGTTGTTTAAATGATGCATTTTGTAAGTATTTAGGTGTCTGAAGATGCATCAATCTCTTGGTGGGAGATTACAGGTGAATTGGGAAGTTGGGAATGAGTTGGTATTGCTAAGGCAAAACATTTATTTCCAGGCTACATTATAAAAATAGCTAATTTGCCAATAAAACAGCCAGGGCACTTCCAGGGATGGGGTCATCCACAACTTCTCTAGGCAGGATCTTAGAGTGCTTCACTGCCCTTTGAGTAAAGAAATTCTTCCTAAAGCTAATCTAAACCTGCCCTCTTTCAGTTCAGAACCATTGCCCCTTGTCCTGTCACTATCTGTCCCTCCTTTTTATCAGCCCCCTTAAGGTAGACTTTGATGTTATTGTACAGCTGAAATCTCATAAATCCATTAGGTTTATGACAGAACTGTTTTGTCTGCCCAGTTTGATAAAGAGAACCTTTAGGGGCTGTACCAGGATGTGTTTTGGTGGTGTCCATTCCTGTGGTTTGGTTGTGCTTATTTATATCCTCTAGATCTATTTCCAAGGCCAAATTTTTATGAGGGTTTTTTGTACAAGAGGTAATCGAGTCCATTGGGAGTATTTAGGTTCAGTATAAATAGAGAAATGATGAAGTCTGTGGAGTTTTGTGGTCTGGAGATTTGTGCAGTCAGCTAAATGAAAAGCCTGGTAGTGAGGCTCAGCTGTGCCCCAGGTCTGTGCCCACTCAGCTCCAACCTGGGCAAAACCAGGGGCCNGTTTAATGTTTTTCTTACCTTGTGGCACCCAAAGCTGCCCCCAGCACTCGAGGTGAGGCCGCCCCAGCCCCGAGCAGAGCGGGACAATCCCCTCCCTTGCCCGGCTGGCCGTGCTGGGCCTGATGTCCCCAGGACAGGGATGTCCCTCCTGGCTGCCAGGGCACTGCTGGCTCAGGTTCAGCTTTCCACTGACCAGGAGCCCCAGGTCCCTTTCCCTGGCACTGCTCTCCAGCCCCTCATTCCCCAGTCTGTCCGTACATCCAGGGTTGCTCCATCCCAGGTGCAGGATCAAGCACTTTCCCTGTTGAACCTCACATGGTTGGTGATTGCCCAGCCCTCACATTTGTTGAGGTCTCTCTGCAGGGCCTCCCTGCCTTTGAGGGAGTCAAGAGTCCATCTGCAGAGCAGCACCAGCCCAGGGCTCACATTTACAGCAGCCAGGGCTACACCTGGTGCCTCTGCAGATATTGAATGTGTATGTAGAAAGAAAAGGAACATTCATGTGCACACAGAGAGATCCATTTATTTTGCTATTCTAATACTTTATTGACTTTAAATTAAAACAGTTCTCCTACAATTTGAACTTTTAACGGACTAGTTATTGTCATTCTGCTGTAATTGCTCTTTAATGTCATTTGAATAACAATCAGAAAGGGGAAAACAAAATTTATGTGCAGTTAAACAGCTGCAGCTGAACCAAACACAAATGTGTGAAAGTTTCCAAATAGGAACTTTAATTTGGCAGTGATTTTGGCAAATAATTGTCCTTTTAGTGCAGCTCAACATCTGTGTATAGTTTAAAGTTTTGTTACCTCTTAGATAATTAGCTGCCTAGCTTTCATTGTGTTTTCATGTGGTAAAAGACCCCAGTATAAAATATTCCAGGTTTAAAAATAGAAAACTGTGTTGTACTCTTGTTAAATTTACGTGCCTTTCCACAGCCATCACTAACGGGTATGAAAATTCCTAAGCTGTGTTCCTTATAAAAAAGCATTTCAAGTAGTAGTGTACCAGAAAATACTTGGGGGAAAAGCAATAGGCACACACCCCCTTCCCACACTTGGCTGGAAAAAATGTATTATTCTTTGAATTGTCATTGAATCCCAGTGTACCTGCAAATGTACAGTTTTACTTGGAAAAAATAGTGTCTGGTTCTCCAGAGATGGGTATTTTTGCTTGAAGAAAGCAAAGCAATCTGTAGTGATTTTGGGGTGTATGGCTCTGGGAGTCCCATGTGTGCAACAGCTCCTCTTAAAAGCATTAATTTCTACAATATGAACTTTGACTCATAATCTGCAATTTTTATGGAGACACTTTACAATTCTCAGTAAACGCACGTCAGACCAGAGCTGCTGTTCCATCAAATCCTTCCATACTGAAGCAGGGGAGCAATTTAATGAATCCAGTGGGAGACCAGCATAAACCCTGATGATGAAATAATGAAATAATGAGTTATGCAGCAAGTGGTGAACATGTAGACCTTGGTGCCTTGGGAAATTGTAGAGTTAGAATACATCTGCTCTACAGACTGAAAAATGGGCAGAACAAGCTCTTGGACTTCTGATCCATGGGCATCAACAGCAGTAAGTGGGGACATCTCCTCCAATAGCCCCAAACTCAGCAGCTGTGGATGGTGGAACATCCAGAGGATTGCTGCAAACTGTGTTTTGAGCACTGGATTTCCAGCTGCCTTGGTAGCCTAGTCCTTCTGTACATTAACAAACTAAATGCATTTCAGTGCCGTGTATTTGTGAGTTTTAAAACATCCAACACCACTGATGTGACCTTTCAAATATGTAGGAAGTGCAAAACCTAAGGTGCCAGCCCTGGAGTTTCCACTTAACCTTAATCAAACATCTCAATATTTCAATCTCTAAACCATTTTCTTTTAAATATCTTTGACATTAATAGCTTGCTCTGAGAACATCTGTGACATTAACACTGGGATTTTAGGCTTTTGAATTCATTCATCCTTCTGGGAGGTGGACAACTTTCCTTTTGGTTCTGTAAGTGCAGGGTGAGCAGGCAAAACCCTACATGAAGAACAGGCTCAGATCTGGAGCTAAAATGAATAAAAACCTCTGTCAGGTTTGAAAAAACCACTTTTCAACCATATTTACGTCTGCCTTGTAAAGTGTTAAATCTCTTTTAGTCCTTTGTAAATCAAATAAGCAACTACACAATCTACACAGAAATCTCTACCCAGGCCTTCTTTCTCTTTGGATATTTACTGTGGTCTAGCCAGAAAATTTTGGAAGAGAATCACCTTATTCTTTTTTTTAATGTCTGTATTACTGCCAGGTGAAGAGATTGTTGTCTTGTGCTGCGGTTCCTTTAAGCCCCAGAGTAGAAAATTATTAAAGTTGGCCTTTCAGGCTATATGATTTTTATCTGTGTAGAGTCCTGCTCCAAAAATTGTTTTAAGCTCAATTAATTTTGCCATTATTTAACCTCTTGTTTAAATGTGTGATAATGAAAAGAAAGAATACAAAACAGACTCTAGTGAGAGACTTGTAAGAGGTGAATAATTCAACTTATAAAAATCTGTTATAACTTGATTTCTTGGCCTTGGTTGTGCCTCATCTGTGCAATTAAAGCACCTCCCAGTCTGTCCTCCTGATCACCAGATAATGTTTAAACTCCTTACTTTTGGCCTAACTGTACATATTTCCAGAACTAATAATTTCTTACTAGCCAAGGCAATTTATCTTTCTTAAATATTAGATATTATTATTAAGTATCAGACTTGCTCTGCTTGAGGCATCTGGGCCACTTCTTAGGTTTTAAATTAAGGTAATTTGTGCTATGTTTTCTCCTTGTGCTTCTGATATATCATTGGGGTACCAGGAATGCTCAGCTTTCTGCCCCTTCTTTCACCTCCAAGAATAAAGTGTAAATTGTGACTGAGGCTCTTTCATGGGGCTTCAGGAAGGTAGAGGAAGGTGCATCTTGGTGGTGATATGGAGCTCCAGACTAATCTGGCACAATTTGGGCAAGTATAAATGAAATGTGTTGGGTATTATTAATCCCCCAGCCATCAGCTCTTGCTTTGGAGGTCCCTGAGCACGAAGTTATTCCACATTTGGAAAAATATTATGGTGTGGATATTTTGATCTTCGTGCTGTTGCGAGGAATTCACCTTTGGCCACGGCCATGGGCAACATGCTGGGCTCTGAGTCCTTGCTCTGGCCCAGGACAAGACTTTGTCCAGTTTAATCAGAGCAGATACCAGCTGTAAGAAAGGAGGATTCCCAGGAACAGAGGAAGACAAGCAACAAAGAGTTCAGATTCAGGTCAAGAAGCACAACTGGGAAATATTTTGAAGTATACCTTTATGCTGCTGGGTTTTTTCAACAAATAATTTATCTTCCCCTTAGATGCTTTCATAGCTTCACTTTAATTTCTCTACTTCATGGCTTGATGGTTAATTATCATGTATTTAATTACAAGTATTTTGCTGCACTTAATGTTCAGATTTACAGAGCCACAGTTTCTCAAAATTGTGTAATAAGTTCATTTTAAACAATTTTACTGTTCCTCAAAAGGTTGAAATACACAATTATATGCGCACTTGACAAAGTCATTTCATGATTGCACCACACAAAGATAGTTTTGTGATGGATTTATTGTGTGGTTTGAGTAATTTTGGACAAGAGTCCAACAGATTTTTATTTGATGTGTTTTTAATTTAAAAAAGATATTGGATTAAATAGAAGATGTTATTATATATTAATGCATTTTTAAAGTATTACACTACTATTAAATCATAGTCTTTCTCACACACATACTATATAGACTTTGTAATATCAAAAATGAAAAACAGCTTATAGTCTTGAGGAGTAAAGATTGCCAGCATTTATCTGGATGTGACAGAGATAAAAATTAATTGAAGGCAGCGAAAAAAGTGACAGTACATGGTAATATTTTTATCACACTCAAAGTCAGTAGATTTTCTTCATTTAGAGCTGGAAGTGTAACATATTCTGGTTTTCTCATCAGTTGTAGGAAAGACTGATTTACTCAGGCCTTCCTGATGCTGCTTTTCAGAGCCATTATCATTTCCCATCAACTGGAATGGGCTTTCATAAATTATGGGAGGCGAAACGGGAGGTTTGGGCTTCTGACACCCAGCTCCACTTCTCTGCCTTGTTCCATTCTAAGTAGGCAGCAGCCCTGACATGCTTCAAGTCTGATTTTCATGGAGTTTGTGCATTAAAGACACTTTCTAAATCTTTAATGTACATCTCTATGTGCTGTCATAGTTTTTTATTTGCACTGGTCAGGCCACAGATAAATTTGTGCTTAATAAAGAAGAGACCATTTTTTTCCTTCTTATTTCTCTCTCTCATTGATGTAAATTATATTTCAGCAACTTAATTTTGCACTTTTTCCCTCTCCAAATGTGCCTAGGTCCATAGTGGTAACTGAGGGAGATCATAATGTTGCAAGGCTTTTGTTTTACCACGTTGGAAGGAGGTGGCTGGATTTTTGGGATGGTTTTCAGCTCTGCAGTTGTGTTCCTGATTCACACTTGTACCAAGATCACTTGGAAGCCAACTCAGCTGGCTTCTTGTGCCACTGCTCCTCCAGTCCTCCCTTCCTCGAGCTGGTATTAGGACCAGCAGTGCCATGACCAGTGCTGTTTTCTTTCTGGAACCATTTCCAGCAGAATGCAGAGGTCCAAGTGTGCCCCCTTGGGTCCCAGCATCTCTGGGGCTCTGGGCTCAGAGGGATTGCTGTGTTTCCTAAGAGAGCTGCCTAGTACAGACTCACACTGTTGTGTGAGTAGTGCCATGATGATTAAAGGGTTAAGGATAAGAAAAGCTCAGGAAATGTTATTGCTCTTTGTTTTTAAGAAAGTGCTTTTTATTTACAGTTGAGTGGGGAAAGGAATGAAGAAAAACATTAAAAAATAGTCTTATTGTTAGTTTCCAAAAACAGCAATATCAAGTGTTTTGCTCCTTGGTTTTTGCACAAGTGTCCTCAGGGTCTGGGGTGAGGAAGGAGGGGGAATTCTGTGGACAAATAAGTGTGATGCCTAGATGTATATTACTGTAAATACCAGTTTGAGGGGTAAAATTCCAAACTGGTCTGTTTTTGAAAGCTGACTGGCTTCATGTTACTGGCATGGCCAGTGATGAATTTGTTTTCATCAACCAAGTGACTTCAACTGTCTGTGCCTTTTCTTCCCTTTGCTTTATCTCCTTCATCTCTAATGGGAGACATTTGCTCATTCTGAGTTCAGGCCATGGGGCTGTGATTTCATCTGGCACATTTAGATGTTACCAGAATAGGGATAATAATAGGTTGTTTGGAAAATTTTTAAGATACCCTATCTCTCAGCGGGTTGATTTTTCAGCAATAAACGCAGGTTTCCAAGTTAATTTTGGTTCCATTGCAGTGTAAGTGCCTTCTGCTGCATGCAGAAGCTTCAGTTCTCTCAGATACAGAATTCATACATAGACCTCCCAAAAACCTCTGTGTGCACATTTTTATTGGATGAGCTCTGGCTCAGAAATGGAACCACGCCATTACTGTGTGCATGTGAGATGTATTTAATAAATGGGAAAACCCCCCCATCTCATTTGGAGCTTATTTGCTGTCTCTTCAGCTACAAAGTCTGTAGTGTACAGTTAGCAGTGGTTGAGTCTTGCATGCATTCACTGCAAGAAATTCTACAAGCTGTTGAGTTTCACCATTACTAAATATAGCACTCACTCTAGCACTCTTCAAAATATTTAACAAAAAGGAAAGTTGGTTTTAGTAATGTTTGGCATTTTGCAGTCTCATGATAAGCAAAAGCTTTAGTTGTACCTTAATACTGGTTTGAAAGTAAAGTCTGTAATGTGATTTGTAAAATAAATTTTATTATTGTATAAACAAAATTTCTCCTGATTCTTTTAAAGACAGTATTTACAGAGAGCAAAACTTGATTTACAGTTGCACCTGAAACTGTTGCTGTAAGAACATAATGTAAAGTGAGGTAAAACTAGTACAAAAACATGTATAAATGATATAAAACTAATTTGGGATTAACCATCTGCAAATATTCTATCACTGTAAACATAATGGGCCAACACCAGGACTCAGACATAATGTTAATAATTAAATGTGTTTGAAAATACAGCAAATGTATTTTTGCATACTTGTAGCAGTTTCAACATACACATTTTTCATATTTCATATTAAATAAAAGAGAATAGCATCTGCTTTTAAGAGAAGTTGTTGTTACCAGAAAAGAAAACAAAATAAAAAGAGGTGAAATGTGCAATAGCAGCAATATTTTACTTCTTACTGTAACTTTCCCTATAATAAAATAAGCTCCAGCTGCCAGGACATTGATCTCATTTGTCAGGATGTCCAAGTTGTTCGTCATCACCCACCTCAAATAAGTCAGCCTGTCCACTGCATTATGTTCACTACTCAGTTGGCCAGAAGAAAACCTGCTTGGAACAGACAGATGGTGAAGAGATAGTAGGAACTAAATAAGTAAAACAAAATCACATGTAAACTTGTTATTTGTAAGTACATATTGGGGCTTCTTCCAGAGGTCATCTGGCTTCTTGCAGTTGCTGACTCCATTAAAAAAAAATAAAATGGATTTTGTTATTCCACTTAATTTGCATTAGATGCATAGTGCCAATTTTCAGTCTGTTTTCTTTCAGGGTTTTTTCTTGTTCTTTCAGGTTTTTTTTCTTTTCCAAAGAAAAGAAGTAGAATTTCAGCTGCTCTATCATTATTAAAAACCAAAAAAAAATCTTTAAAAGTCCGTACAGAAACAGCCCCCACTCATCCCTGAACTTGCTTGTGTTACAGTGCAAAATTATAACAACCCTTTTTGTGTCAAAGGGCTGATGAGACACCTGAAAGAATGCACTTTCATATAAAAGACCAGTTTAAAATACTGTTCCCTTCCCATGTTTTTACTTTAAAGATTTTCCAGAGTCATGCTGACTATTGGCAGTGAGGAAATCAGGCACTGAGGGCAGGTTAAAGGGTTTCTGGAGGGAGGCTGGTGTTTCCAGCAGTGCTGGGGACACACGGAGCTCTTTGCAGGGAGCCACCAGAGTGGGTCTGTAAAGGGGATGGTCCTTGTTTATTTTATTGGCCATACTTCAGTAGAGTGTCTCAGCCTGGGCACAGTCATCTCCAACTGACAGAGGCTCAAAAGCCATTTTTGTGGCTTTTCTTACAATCACAGAGTGGTTTGGGTTGGAAGTAACCTTCAGAGTTGCTCAGGTCCACCGCCCTGCGCTAGCCAGGGTTCCCCTCCCACTGGAGCAGGCTGCTCAAAGCCCCACCCAGCCTGGCCTTGAGCACTCCTTCAGTGATAATTAAAAAGATGCACTTGTCACTGATCCTTTCCCCCTAAATCTTCATGACAGCATTCCCACTGTTTTCCTTCTCTTCCCTTCCTCTTTCTTCCCTCAGCACCTTCAGATGAGTGTTTGTGGGGTTTGTGATTTTCGCTTTGTTGATAATTGTGTGTTGGGTTGGCAGCATTCTTCGCTTCATACCTACCAAAATCTGGATGGAAGAGTTTAATGGATCTTGCACTGCACTGTAACAGTCAGGAGAATCAAGAAAAGAAAATTAATGACAAACCACTTTGCACTTCTAGAACTTTTGCCTCTGGCAAGGAAAACATTGATTATCTTTTTGTGACTGAATTAGTTTCTTTTCACATAGATACTTTATGTCAAAGTAGTCAAAAGCTTGGAATATGTACAAACTCCAGTGATAAACTTTTATTTTCTATATAACACACAAAATCCCAATTTTAAATAATAAAATGCATATTCAAGATTTAATTTTTAATTTCTTATTACCCTTTTAAAATACAGAAGTTACATTGTCTTCATGCTATTTACCCCATCTGTTTCTAGTTCTTGAAAATTGTTTTGCCTTTCCTCCATTTTTATTTTTATTGAATGGACTAAATTTCTTCTCTGGTGCTCTCAGTGCTACTTTTCTTGAAATACTTATTATAAGCTCTTGAATTTTTGTATTGGTGGACTGGTGGACCATGTAGGCCATTAGAAGAACTGAAAAGTTAAATAGTAGGAGTAGCACTGAAGACATAATTAGGTGAAGCATTTGTGGCTTTGGTTATGACCTGTAATGAGGAATTCTCTATAATTCCTATTTCCTTCAAAGAAAAACTGCTTACTTTTATGTGTGCAGGTCAATACTTAACCCCCGACCTGCTCTACCATTTGAGTATTGCTCAGAATTACTCAGTCTGTTGCCACGTTTGGATGTTGCAGATAAAAACAATATTCTAGAACCTTCTGTGCCTCTCACGTTCCCCAGTCAGGGGAAAACTGACATCCTGGTCAGAAGAGATTCAGGGTTTGAATGTTTCAGATATGTATTTCAATGTTTCATTGTGCTGTGTGACAGATTAATTGCATTTTTGTTTGCCACCTGCACTTTGTGTTGCATCAGGCCGCGTATCTCCAAAAGACATGTGTTGAAAGGTCTGATGAATTACACTTTTCCAAATAACACAGCACTGACACCCCATAAGATTCCAAAGGGGAGAAGTGTGATATTTGTTTTGCAAACACTATTTCCTTCCTTTTCATTGCATTGCATTGTCAGTTTAGCTTCTTGATTTTCCCTTGGTTAAGTTAAGGAAACAAAGATTGCAGCAGCAATAACATGGGCACATTGCCTCTCACAAGTGTCTTTTGTAAATAATTTGGGAAAATAATTACTTCCCTCCAGTTGACTAGAGGACAACTTAGCAAGATTGACTATATTTTAATTATCACATTTGTGCCTTCAGTTATTAGAAGTGTTTTGTTACATGGTTATAAAGGCTGGCAATTAAAACATAATGCCTCTGCCTCACACAAGACTCACAAACACCTCTTTGAACATCCTGGAGATGGCCTGGCTGCATCCATTGAATTTGTGTTTTGGTACCCAAACACGGAGGGGTTTTTTTGACGTGTCACAGACACAAATGTATGCATATATACTGCTTGTAGTCTGTTCCACTTCATCTTCTCTATGGAGTTAAAGGATGTGGCCTGTAGTGTCTCATCTAGTCCAATATTTCATCTTCAGAAGGAAAAGCTGCTCAAATCCCCAAGGATTTGAGAGGTACCATTTGACCATTATTGTTCCACTTTTATTTAATGTCTGAAGCATGAGAAACACTTCTTATTTTGCTTTATATTTCAGTTACAAAGCTTTACTTAAAATGTAAAATTCATTTAAGAATCACAGAATGAACCATAAAATGGTTTGGGTTGGAAGGGACGTTATCGATCTCATTCCAATCCCCCTGCCATGGGCAGGGATATCTTCCCACCTTCCACTATACCAACTGGAAGAATAAGATGCATCCAACCTGGCTTTGAATACTTCCAAGATCACTCTCCTTTCCTCCTTGCTTTCCCCAACATTCAACACAATGTTTTATGTTCTTGTTTTGGGGAGTCCTATTGTCCTGTGCCTGTACAAAGCCATTATATAAAATATTGTCAGATGCCTGGTTATACCTTCTAAGCAGATCACTCCTTTTAAAATCATTTTAAGCTCCAAACATGCCAGTTATTCAGCAGAGAGTAAATATTTATGTCGTGGAGGTTTTTTTTTTTCCATCAAATGACACAGCTATATTGGCCTTCCCTTTAGTTTGAACATGAAATGGCCATTCCCAGGAAAAAACCTCCCTGTTCAACACCCGACAGAAAACTCAAGTAAATCTGATGACCTAAGGGTCTATTGTTTTCATACTGGTCCATGCTGACATGAAATCTGTTCATCTTCTTTGCAACCTTTGGTGTCAAAATATTTGTGCTGTTAAACTGAAGGCAGAAATGACGAAAATCCTGTTGACAAGTACATATAGTAAATGTGAGAGTGGAAATGTACATTACTGTTTTCCAGATCAATAAACCTCAGTTACATGGGCTTAAACATGATGGTGCAGACCCAAAATGCAGCAGGTCTCCAGGATCTTCAGCTTTTCCTTGTCTGGGATGTGATGGTACAAGGGGGGGGAACAATGGATGTGGACTTGCCTGACTGTGTGCTTTCTGTGGGAAGCAGACAAATCTCCCTCTGTAAATTGGTTTTATTCTCAGCTGGGCAATGGAGATGTTCTGCCGGTCCAGTGATGCCCTGCATGAGCCTGCATCCTTCTTGGACCTAAATGTTGAGATGAGGTCCACCAGTAAGGGGTTTAGGGGTCATGAAATGCTGTTAGCTGTGCGGTTCTTCCTGCAGGATCTAGGGAAGGTTTTGCTATGCTTAAAGACTTTTCTGCTCCAGTTTTCTTGAGAATGTTACAAAGTTAAGGTTCCATTTAAACAGCAGAAAGAGGAGGGGCAGAAAAGTTTGAAGTTGGGCTCCCTGGAGGAGGTTCAGTTTGAAATGTAGAAGCAGTGGTTTGTAACAGATTGGTGTGAGCAATTCCCACTGATAGCAGCAGCCACCAAAGGATGGAGGAGAGGAGCCAGCAGGAGGTCCTGAACTCTGGAACTTGCTCCTTTTCTGATCAAGGTCCAGATATTTTTATTCTTAGGATACGATTCAAAACTTGAAGGGTGTTTTGTGAGACAACTGTGGTATTTTCTTATTATGTTGAGGGAAAGCTGTGTGGATTTTCCAAAGTGACTGTGATGTCTATGATTCCAACTCATGAATTTGTTACAAAAGTCCACATAGTTTGTTTGGTGTTTTTTTTTTAAGTGATCAAATCACAAAGTATGTAGGAAGCATAAATCTGTTCATGGAGTTATGAGAAATGTCATGGGAATTTTCAGTCTGATACTGCAGATCAGTACAAATGAAGCCAACTTGGTAACATCAGGACTTAACTCATCTTTTGCATCAGAAGTAGGACACAGAAATGTTACTTTCCACAGGATGATTTTCTTTTTTTTTCCTCTTGCATCATCTCATGGAGATGTCAACATTTGCAAAATTAGGTCGTTTTAACCATCGAAGTTAAGAGGAGTAAACCATTAGAACTTCAATGTGGGAAACAGCAGGAAGGAGTTTAAAGGTAAAGACCAGCCAAGAGAGACCAGCCAAGGTTACTCAGGGGATGATGGTCAAGCTCACTGACTTCTTTTCCAAAGCAGCCCCAATACCTTGCCCAGCCCTGGCTGGAATGGGGGAAAAGTCCTACTTCAAATGTTTTCCTCTGAAGAACAATCTCAGTAAATTAAAGTTATAAGTGTAGTGGTTTCAGGTACGAATCCCACCTTGGCACAGTGCCCTACTACATTCCCCTACTCAATTCAGGGATTTATATCTGAAACCTTACCTCTTTGGGCTGCACTCCTGTGATTTGGTCCATGTGGTTTGAGATGATGAACATCAAAATCACTAATGTTAAATGCGCTTTTAAAAAATTATCTAAAATAAGTGACTAGGAATGAAGTGCCCATATTTTTATGCATTATTTATGGACAAATACTTGATAACCTGACCACATTTTTTATCTCTAGGGCAGTTTAATTAAATAAAACAAAATGTAGAAAAAATAAATTAGAACTTTATTTAACCCAAGCAAACTTTTTACTAAAACAGAAATCAGTTTGCCATCTGTTATAATTGATGGAGGTCTAAATTGTCTTTTTTTTCATAGGAACATTTAGCAGACTGAGCTATATTTAAATCACAAGGTTTGTACTTAGAACATCCAGAAATTAGGTTATTATTTATTAAAAGACCCACTGCATTCTCGTTTCAGTAGTGATGAATGCAGGAAAACTTGTTTCCATCATCGAATTTTCAAGTACAATTACTTAGCTGTGCTTGTAAAATTACTGCTAAAATGTCATATATAAAAATGACTGTATAATCACATTTACAAAAATGTACCACAGGATGATATTTCTGTGGATGCTGGAAGAGAAGACTCTAGGAAATACTGCTTAATCTGTGTTGTTGTGGTTTTTAATTGCCTCAACTGCACCTAAAATACTAAAAACGGATATTTTTCTGAATAGTCGCCTCATTGTTTGCAGTGATTAGCCCAGATAAGAATTTAAGAAGAGGCCTAGGCAACAGTTAAATTAAATTTTAGAAGCCACACTCTTCTTAAGAGCTGTAATTTTGCTCCCGGTAGGCCTTTAAATGCTACTCACATGCTGCCTTCTAAGTCCCATTACAGATGTCAGTGCTCCTTAAGTTTGGCTTTGTTTAAAAAGAAAAAAAAACCCTTCTTTCTGAATGAAACGTGCAAGCAAATCATTAGATTAAATTGCGCAGGAAACGATATGTGTAAATTGGATCTGCAGAGTCGTTACACAGCCTCCAGTAAACTTGGAAATCTAAGGGAATTGTATGGGTGGAAGAGGGGAGAGGCTACAAAGGAGGAATTTAGAAATAGTGCCCTGGCATGCAGGGACAGTGTTAGGAAAATCAAAGCTCACGTTGAGACTTGAATGTCAAGGGCAAGGAAAAGCTTCTACAGCTACAGGGGTAGTATGAGGACTGGGATGTGTTTCTGGGGACATGATGCAGAAGAGGGTGACTGGGAAAAGTCAGCATGAATTTATCACAGAGAGATCCTGCTGTGTAGGCAGATTCACCTTGGGGATCAGGGGGCAGTGGTGGATAATGTTTTCCTCAGTTGGAACAAGGCTTTTTGTCACAGTGTTATCCAGGCTGGGGGTGTGTGGTGGGATGGTTGTGTCAGGTGGGCAAGCAGACGGGTAAAGCTCTGGTTGGATGATGGGGCTCAGAGGTCGTGTTTAGTGCCATCTACTCTTTATTTTCTGGAGACAACAGCAAGTGGAGGAGGAACTGTCGTGTTAGAAGATCTTGCTTGTTTAACAGTAGCAGGTGTAGGCAGGCAGTGACACCCGAGTGGAACTGCAGCTTTTGACTAGAATCAGATCTACAGATTTCAAAACCTGTATGTGTTTGTCACTTGTTTAGTTTATAGAGTAACAGAATGGTTGAGGTTGAAAAGCCTGTAAAGATTGTCTTGTTCCAACGTCCTTGCCATGGGCAGGGACACCTTTCACTAGACCAGGCTGCCCAAAGCTCCTTCCAACCTGGCCTTGAACACTTCCAGGAATGGGGCAGCCACAGCTTCTCAGAGAACTTGTTCCAGTGTCTCACCACCCTCACAGTAAAGAATTTCTTCCTTATATCTAGTCGAAACCTACTCTCTGTCAGTTTGAAGCCATTCCCCCTTGTCCTGTCACCCCATGTCCTTGTCAAAAGTCCCTCTCCAGGTTTCTTGAAGCCCCTTTAGTCACCGGAAGGTCTCCCTGGAGCCTTCTCCAGGATGAACACCCCCAACTGTCTCAGCCTGTCCCCACAGCAGAGGGGCTCCAGCCCTCTGATCACCTTTGTGGCCTCCTCTGGACTCGCTCCAGCAGATCCATGTTGTATTTGTGTTGGGGCCCAGAGCTTGAGGCAGCTCTGCAGGTGGGGTCTCACCAGAGCGGAGCAGAGGGCAAAGTCCCTGATCTGCCCACCCTGCTTTGGATGCAGCCCAGGACACAGGTGGTTTCTGGGCTGAGTGGACATGGCCAGGCCATGTGGAACCTTCTCACCCACCAGCAGCCCAAAGTCCTCCCCGGGGCTACTCTCAGCCCATTCTCCACTGCATTCATTGTTAGAGGCCTTCACTGAGAACACCTTTGCATTGAGCCTGCTAAAGGAGAGTCAGAAGTGTAGGACAAAGCCAATGGAGATTTTATTCTTCCCATTAAACTTACTAACACCCTTGTCTTGGAAGCTCTGTCAACATTCAGGGAAACTGAGAGCTTGTATTAATCAATCATTAGTTTAGGTCTGAAATATGAGCAAGGTGTCAGGTTCTGCTAAGCCCTTGTGGAAAGATGGGACAAGTCCACCCGACTGTGCTCACCTGACCATGGGCAAATGGGTAAATCCTGGTTGGCTGCAGGAGCAGCAAGCTCTGGAGTTTGGAGGGATTTTCCTGGAAAAGATTCCAATGGCAGAAATCATCCCCTTCTGCTTTTCTGACTGATGTCAGCAAAGAGGCCAGTTTTTCATCCTATCAATACCTGTTTATAGCTCACATTTTTTCCCCTATCATCTTGCCTATAGCTAATTTGTAATGTGAGAGAGAGTTTAGCCAAGAGAATGTGTAGTAAAAGGTTGTTCTTATTATCTGTATTTTGCTAAAAATCAGAATGAGTTACCAAGACAGTTGATTTTAAGGCAGGCATTATCCAGGGCAGAGTACAGTACTGATTTAAACATTTATTTTATGATGGCATATGTTATTCCAATAGCTGTAGCAAGCATTTTAATAAAATATGGATTTATTTTACTGAAAATCTTTCAAAGTTTTAGTACAGCTGTGAGCTGAGGTTTATTTTGGCACACCGAACTGTCCCCTCCTCTACATCAAATGTTTAATTGAATCCCTCTAGTCTTTCAGTTTAACATCCTGAAAACTATTGTCTGAATAGCAGTGATATTGTTGTTTCATGTTCAGAATTATTTTAAGAGCTATGAAAAACAAAAATTAGCTTGTGTTAATGTCATTTTTTGTAGTAAATAGTTAAAGATTTAATTGGAAGATTCAGTCTTAGCATGTGGAGGTCTTGCATACTTGGATGGCAAATCCTCATTGAGTTCAGGAACATCAAGGCTTGGTCCATAAAGGAAAAAGGGACTTCTCAATTTTCCCAATAGATTGGAAAACAGAAAAATTGATTATGGAAACTGTAGACCTATACACATTTCACACTTACTTCATGGACCATAACTATTGCAGAAGTGATAAGTGAGTGTTGTGCTTCTCAGGTCTCAGGAAAATATTTGATTATTTTTTTTAATCCAAGAAGTGTTTTGTGCAATTAATAGTAGCCCCGTGGGGGAGGATGAGGAGTCAACTATGTGGCAGATTTTGGTTTAATTTTGGATTCAGAGGATTTGTGTGTCTGGACCTGAGGGTGGGATTTAGAAGCACAGGGCATGGTGAGTTAAACACGTGCAGGTAAAAATTAAGGATGAGAGAAGAGCACAGGCAGATGGAGGCACTGACATCTATTATTGATGGATATGGTTGTGATTGGAGTACAGTTACACAGATTGCTAAAAGCTCAGAGCTGAGATAGCCATCTCATAGGAAGAAGGATTGTCTTACACCCGCTGTGTTTAGTTCTTCTGTACAACATAGGTATATCTGGCATTAAAAAATAAATGTATAAACCACACTGGGGTTGACAGTCTTTTCTTGATTCTAACAGCAGTAGGTTTTTGTGGTGTAAATGCTTTAGCAACACGTGAATACAATTTTTATTGATCTTAATTTCTCCTTTCTGTACACCATGATTAATTTATTACTCTTTTGATGATCTTTACAGGTTTTGTCCGACAGAATTCTTATCGCAATTTTTACAGTTTAGCTTCCTAATTGGATTTTTGTTTTAAAACGAAAGTAAGTTTTTTTTCTTAATCTTGACCTGCCAAGTTTATCTAACTTGGAAAGGACCACTCCTCTCTCATCAACTCTGTTCTTTGTGTAATAGTAAAATGTTCAGCTCTAGTAGAAGTCAACAAAAAATATGTTAAATATGGTTCAGTGGGAGGCTGATGTGATACTTTCAAAACACAGTAGTTGTATTAAAACAAAGGTAATTTTACAGACCTTCAAGTTTATATTGTATTTTTTTTTTCAGCAGTAGGAACTTATTGGCCATAGGGGGACCTGTGTTCATGGACATGAGGCAGATCAGGGGGAGTGCAAACTGCAGGTTAAATAGTCAGCCTCCTACAGATTGCTATAGGATATTTCTTTACAGGGAAGCACTATCTAATCTTTACCATATCCACTGCACAACCAGAATGATGCCACACTGCTGACACAGCTGAGATCAACGCCATGGATGAATGTGTGCCTGCCTTGGTCTCATCAGTCATATGGAGAATGACTCCTCAGTTGTAGTGGGATATCTAAATATTTTATGGATTTGCTCTGACAGTAAGCATGAGTGTTTAATAGGCAAATACTATGCATATTTTAAAGATGAGGAACCTGGATACATAGAAGGGAAGTGGTTTAGCATCAGAAGGTTGATAGGAGACTGGTGACAGAGTCAGGAACTGATTATATGTTTCCCAAATCTTGGTTGGTGCATGAATCCTTCTAATTTCTCCCAGTTTTGAGGTGCCTTTGTTCCCTTACAAAGGTGAACAGCAGAATTCCTCTAGGCTCTGTCTCTGTCTAGGCAACTTTTTGCAGACTTGAGTGGAAAAGTCTGATCTGTGTCATCAGTTAGGATGTTAGCAAGTTAAATACCAAAAATTGATGGGCAGCATCCAGTTCTGCGTGACAGAATACAAGAATAGTCTTGCAGTGCTGAGAGACAATGTGTTCAGAGAAGCACTGACTGAGCTAAACCTGAGCAAGGCAGCAGTGTTGGTCCCTCAGGAGTTGTTGCCATTACCTGGTGGAGGACATTTCTGCCAGCAGCATTCCCTGTGTGAAGGTGCCACAAACTCCATCTCATTCCAGACTGCTCTTGGAGCACCCGGCACTGTAATCTGTTTATTCATTACTGGTCTCCAGACATCCCATTTGGTGAACTTGGATACACAAGTGCATGAGCCCCAAACTATTTCAGTTATTGAATGGCAGAGCTTGTTACTAATTTAGAACTGGAAGTCCCTAAGGTCAGTGTTTCCTGTGCTGTGTGGGGCTTCCCACTGAAGCCCCACAGAAATGTTTCTCCTCTTGTCTGTGGTGCTCTCAGTGGGATCACCACGAGCTCTCCTGGAAATCAGCTGCTTTATGGTAAGACATTCCTCTTCATCACAGCTTCTCAGTAGTAATTGCTTCTTGTTACTGGACATCAGGAGCAGGGAGAGACTGATATCAGGAGATGATGCTCTGTGAGAGACAGCTCATCTGTTCTGTTCATTCCTAGAGGGAGTGAGGCAGTGACCAACTGTTGCCGCAGGCCCCAGCCGGGGAATAATTAGTATTGGCTCTGTAAGTGCAAAAGGCTGATCAATTGTTTATTATATCATCTCATACTATATTATACTATACTTATTAAGAAAACTCAGTAACCCTTCCAGCCAGTTTGATACAGCTTTGACCTAATTGGTCAATCAATCCAAACACCATCCAGTGTCCAATTAAGAAATCACCCTTTGGTAAACAAATCTCCATGACACATTCCACATGTGCACAACAGCAGGTGCAGGTGGAGATAAGAATTGTTTCTTATTCTTTCCTCTGATCTTCTCACAGCCTTCCCTGGGAAAATGCTTGGGAAAGTCTGTTCCTGCTCTCTGTGGCCAGAGAGCTGCTGCCACAACCAACCATTAGTCAGCTTCAAGTTTTTGGAGCTGTAACTCCCCAAAGTGCAGGATCAAGAAAGAACTACCACGTTACCTCAAACCCTCTTTGTATCATGTACATATCTGATACCATTCAGCCTCAAATGTTTTATAAGACTGCTCTTTCAGAAAGGCATTTGAAGTATTCAGGAGATAAAGACATGACCATAACCTTTGTAGTATAGTCAATAACATCCACTTGAACAACAGCAACAAAATAAGCTAGAAAATACAGACTTCTGAATGAGCTTCTAAGCTGCTCAGTGTTATGATGTCTTCCTTTAAGATTAGGCAGGCTTTTAGTGTCTGGTATTTCCCCCTGCAAAGTGTAATCATGTTATCTCTCAGGGACTTTTTGGCAATCTGAGTACATTGTGTTCTTCAAGGCATTTTTTTCTCCAGCACTGAGTTTTCCTTTTTGCAGCCTTTCGCCAATACAGAATATGGATGCCAGAGCTGGCAGCAACAGTTCAACTATTTATAATGTTGGTAATCCTGTCCACAATGGCAAAAATTTTCTCCATACTTGAATTAAAGGATTTTTCCAAGGAAAACATGACTTCCTCATGTTGAGGTGTGGTTCTTGGAGCTCACAGAGTTGCACATCCCTTTTAAGGCTCTAATTCCCTACCCTGTCAGCATGACAGTAGTCTTTTCTAATGGCAAAGCTTTCCATCTTGGATTTATTAAAGCATGTTTTGTTTCTTTATTTATCTGTGATCCCAAATGACTGCATGATTGCACTTTTGCTATTATTTTTTAGTCAGTTGTTACTGTTTTTATGATGCTCATAGTAATTTTTGCAGATTTTCTATTTATGTCCACATTGTTGGTGAAGATGATGACAAATACCCATTAGAAACATCTTTACTAAGACAGTTTTTCATTGGCAAATGTGTCCTAAGATAATTGATCATAATCCTTTAAATATGTATTTGTTTTTATCAGCCTTGTATAGCACTAACTTCTTAAACCAGAATGTCAGTAGTGCTAACTTGGACATCCTGCAAAGCTCTAATTTGTTGCATCTTCATGGTTGCCTTAAATGAACTTGTTAGATATTTATGAATCCTGGTGATGAATGTAGTATAAGAATTAAGATTATTAATTTCTAATGAAAATAATTTGCTATTTAGTAGAAATAATCAACAGTGTGTAAGTACACAGTGTCTGATTTCATTAGTTGTTCATTCTTGGCCAGATCAAGTTTAGAAATAAATTATCATACCAGATGAGCCAAATGGCCCAAGAATTTCAACAATTGTACTTTATTAATTAATTGAGACCATAATCTAGTATTAAGAAAAATATTTTAAAAAGAATTTAATAAAACCCCCATAAAGTAGCCTTCCAGTAGAGAAAATGGACTTGGAATGCATTTATTAGTATTTGGCTCACTCCTTCGAATCTGAATGTGCATGCACAACTGCTCACAGTTAGAATTATTTTTTCTAATGCATCTGTGTGGGTGAGCTTGGTTTCTGGAGAGAGAGATGTTGCATTTAACCATGTAGTGAGTCATATATAGAGTACAACTTGTTTGGGTCAGAAAGAAGTAGTATACTGTGATATTCTTACATTTCTGGTAGTGTAAGCTGTTCAAAAATCTATTTTGCAATTATCTTGATTATTTAAGTTCTTTGGATGTCCTTGTGAGAGCAATAGACTGTTCTTTCCAGCTGAAATTATTTAGCTGTTTCTTTCCTCAGTTAATGTAGGGAGAGAAAATCAATATAGAAGATAATATTTTAGCATTAGTTGATCCTAGGGTCTTATTTGATTCCAGCATAGCAGGCTAAGTAGCAAATGCTCTTAGCAATTGTTTCTGTTAGTGGAATTTTGAAAGCACTAAGAGAAATCTTGATCCATGGAGACAGTACAGTAATTCACATTGACATATTTTCCCCATTTGCCACAGGGCAAGTGGAACTATTAATGCTCCTGTGCAAAACCTCTTTTCTCCTTTCCTCTTTTTTTTTAAGAGCAGAACAGAAACAGTGTTATCCTAACAGTGGATTATATGTAAAAATTTAGACTAGCCTGCAGCCATCACAGGGAAAAAGATTCAGAAAATTTGCCATCACTGAATCTTTGCTTTTTTTCTAAATAGACCCCTGTTCCATGAGTGCATATATTTATTTATTTACATGGTGGATTTCTGTAGTGTTTTATAGGTTTGATGGTTGTTTTAAGCAAAAAGGCATCTCTGGGGTCAGGGAGCAGGTAGCAGTGATTGTAAAGTAAACTGTTTGAATACTGCATGTCCACATGAACTGACTCTAACAATAAAATATTCTCTGAATCCCTTCTGTGCTCCACAGTGTACAGTCAGCGCCCAATGGAGACAGCCGTTCCAATCATGTATACACAAGGAATATTTGTTATCCATTGTAGTATTTTGCCTGCAGCTTTGAGAGACCCAATTTTATCTTCCCTTAAGCAGCCAAAATGATGTCAGCATCAGCATGGTACTTTTTTTTCTTTGAATGTTTCAAGAATCAAGAAATTGAGCTGTTTGTTGATAAATGAAGGTTTATGTAAAATACGTATAAATTTAAGCAATTTAACTCAGTGCAGTAAAATGACCTTTGAAATGAGATTTAAATGTGAGTTCTTGAAAATCTGGTTGGTTAGATGTGCAGAAAATAACAGACAGTTGACTGCTAATAATGCCATAAACAATAATTAGGCTGTGAGGAGCAGTGTATGATAGATGACCAAGTATATATTATATATCTTCTCAATATGCATCATCTTGGCTTTATATTACCAAACTGCATTTGCTATTAGATCAAAAGTTAACTAGAAAGAATTTGTAGATAAATTAGCAAACAATTTCTTTGGTGTCCTTTCCCTTCCATTATTTCCCTTCCCCCTGCCCCCCCTTTTTTTTTTTTTTCTTTTTTTTTTTAAGAGAGCCAAGAGACTAAGCTTAGGTCACAAATGAGATGAGTTTGATGACCTCAGCCTATGGCCTCTCAGACATCTGTCTACATCTGAAAACATCCATAGATTTTAGTAGAGTTGGAAATCTCTTGTCAGGAAAGATTCAGGAATAGAGTGGGAACACTTAATTCTGCTTGTGATTGTAAAACCTCAAAAAACAAACAAATCATCTCCTTCAGTACTTGGTATTTAGTAAAAGTTACAGTTATGATGCATAAAAGGAAAAACTTTCAAAATACTCATTGAAGCAAACAGGGGTTGTTTTTCTTTTTCTCCTTAGACTATTTATTATCTCCATGAATTACTGTTCATTCCTCTCTTGTGATAGTTCTTTCTGATGTGGGCTTCTCTGTAATGTTAATCATAGAGGTGCAGCCTCTGGGAAAGACACAAACTTTAACCTTTCTGGGTCATGGGTCTCGGAAGCCACTTCAGTTAGAGATCAGCACAGTACAGCAATACACAGCGTGTTCCCATTTGTTTCCAGGTCTTTCAGGAAAAGAGAATTAATTATTTATACCTTATCTATATACATTTACTTATTATTACAGCTCAGTTGTCTTTAGCCTCCAGTAGTTAATTTAAAGTACATTTTTCCTAAGGTAACTTCATCATCTGTGATATAACTTGCACTGTTCATAAGGCGTATCAAATCATTTTAATTAAGAACCCAATCTGTTTGCATGGAAGTATTTCCCTTTTTGTCTATGTCTGCTGAACTTTCTTCTTCCTATGGTGATGTACAAGCCTGTACTGTGGTCATTCTTCCAAATACATAAAATAATACAAATTAATAAGAGAGTATTCTGATATCAGTGACTCTTCAGCTCTTCATAGAATTATTCAGGACCCAAAGAAACCATAAGAATTTGAAGGAAAAAAATAGGCTTTATATACCTTAAGATCTTTCTTGGAATTATGTGATAAAAATGAAAACTTAAAAATTGTTGATTGCATCAGTGTTGCAGATTTTTAATGTTCATTGTGTTACTTGTGATCTTGTAATTCAGATGGCACATCAATGTAGTGAAAAATAATAGTTCATTACATAAAAGCAGTATAAGATACCCTGCTTCATGAAAAAGACAGCATATGTTAAGAAACCAAGTAATTGTCTTGATGAAATAAATGAGAAAAAAAAAAGAAAAAAGCAAGATATGCAACATGGTCTGCATTAATTGAAACTGCTTTCAAAAGGTACATAGTGTTCCAAGTCCTCTTCTACTCAATAGTCTGTTCCAGGAAATTTACCTTTCAAAACTGTCACAGAATTTATTTTAATGCTATTTGTTTTGCTCTGCAAGCCACTTTCTATCATTTCCTAGCAGTCCTGGCTCACTGGGGAGGTCCCTGGGGACTGGAGGTTTGCAAACACGACACCCATCCACCAGAGGGGCCTGAAGGAGGATCTGGGAAGTACAGGCCTGTCAGTCTGGGCTTTATGAAAGGCAGGTCCTGCTTGACCAACCTGATCTCCTTCTGTGACAGGGTGACTCACTCAGGGGAAGGACCAGGACAAGTGACATGACAAGAGGAAGTGGCCTCAGGTTGTGCCAGGGAGGTTTAGATTGGATATTAGGAAAAATTTCTTGATGGAATGGGTGCCCAAGCATTAGAACAGCCTGCCCAGGGCAGTGATTGAGTCACTGTCCTTGGAGGTATTTAAAAGACATGTAGATGTGGCACATGGGGACATTGTGTAATGGTGGCCTTGGCAGTGCTGGGTTAACGGTTGCAGTCAGTGATCTCAAACGATTCTGTTTATAGCTCAGGATGAAATCTTTGTGGGCTTTCCACAGTGCCATTGTGAATCACAAATGCTGCAGATGTGTCAGCCCAGCCACCTTGCCAATGCCTGCCTGGCACAAGAAGAGCTGTGTTTAAAATTGCACCAGTGATCCTGCTGTGTCGAGAGTAATGGTTGTTGTGAGATGATGGAGTTCCCAGAAGACACTTGTAGGACCAGAGTTGTGCTGTGCTGTGATACAAATTCAACAAAACATCCCTGTCAGATGGTGTTTTCCTGTGTAGTGGAATTGAACCGTTAAAAAGACAATGATTTAGCAAACATTTCCATGAGATGTGTTCTCTCTGCAGTATCTTCTTCATGTAATATGATAAGGCCTTTGGAAAGTTTATCCATTAATCTTTAAATAATACCATCCTATCATAATGCTCAGTGCTGCCTTAGTCTGTAAGTCAGGGTATTTGGCAGTACAGATCAGCTCAAATAGCAGTAAATCTGTTGATACTGATTATCACCTCTTTGAATCGCCTTTGCTTCTGTAGTGAAATTCTGTGTTACATGAATATGAGTAGTGTGATCTTTCTGCTAGGAGAACACGCTGCTCTCTCATTATTCAGCTATACAAAGGGAGTGTTTTCAATATATTTAGGTTTTCTTTTCACATCACTCTGTAAATCACATCAATTGATGTCCCTTATGGATCTGAATTATATCTTGGGGAGTCTTGCAGAGGGATAAGTTGCAGTTTACTTTTCAGCTATTCAGTTTTAAGTCTTGAGAATTGGAGGTAAAAGAGCTGCACAATAGTATTTTGGTTTAATAAAAGCAAAAAGGTGGGCTTCTCTATAAGATGTTTGTTAGGAAAATATAGATGTATTAGGAGAAGGTTAAAATATTAGTATGTTGCCAGGTATATGGAGGCAGAGAACATGGAATATGTTTGTTTGGCTAATGGGGTATGTGTTTTACACATGAAACCTTGCTAGTTTCCTTTTACTGGTCTAAATCCATCAACCATTCACTGTAATGGATTGCCAAGCCTGTATATTGTTCTGTATGTTGTAAATATGAAATTGATTTTCACTGCCCATCTCTTTGCTTACTGTGATTCTCTACTCTAATTTTCCTGTTTTCTTAGAGTGCAAAGATCACTAACATTGGTATTATTTTTACATATTTAATAGGATGTTTTTCTCATTTTGTTTACAAATTTCTGGATATACTACTTTTTAAATTTAATTAAATAATTTTAACCTCCAGGTAGAGCTTGCATGTTTTATTGTTGTCTGTTAAATTATCTAGCAGTTATCAGTGGGCAGGTTTTACTGTGTTGAGGCAAATGTGTTCAGGTTTTTTCAGTATGCCAATGTCTTCTGTTGCTTGTTACAGCTGCTGTGCACAGTGTGGGTTACTGCAGGTACCTGAAGTGCTTGACTGATGGGGTGCAGCTGCTGACTGGTGTTGGGGTGCAGCATGATCAGATTTTAGTTGGTTGGGGATGTGACCAGTCAGGGACAGCCAGGGAGGTGCTGTGTGTCTCTGGAGCTGGTGTGGGGATTCACTAGAGGTCACTTTTTGCTCACTAATGAACCACTCTCTTATCTTAGCAGTAGGTGATAGTGGAATGCTGGTAGTGCAGTATTTCATGGTGGTACAAAGCAGTGCTCAGTTTGGAAGAGGATGAAATTCAAGCCTGGTAACTTATCATCATCCCAAGTAAATTTGACAAAGCAGGAGAGTTCATTTCAATGTCATAAATGTACATAATCCCAGTGTGTGGTTGTGCTTAAGGTCCTTTGTAGCAAATGGACAGTTTCATGTAACACTGTTCTGCTTTTTTCATCCTTTAGTATCCTTGCTGGTTTTTCAGATGGGTAAGACTTCTGCTAAGTTTCAGAGCAAAGTCTCTAGCTAAATTCTTAGTGAGATGTGGCTTTGATTTCATATGTGTTTAATTTTTCTTGAGGGCATCCTCAGTCTTGTGGTGCATGTTTGAAACAAGGAAGTATGATGCTTTCTATGCCACCTAGTGAATGAATGACAGTCACAAATGCAAATATAATTGTTTGGGAACTTGAAAACTATCTCTGATACAACTTTTGCTTTTTTCCCTGGCTACTTGTTGTGCAGCTTTTATAAAAATAAGATGCCAAGTGTGTTAGAACTCAAGAGGAGGTGGAGGATAGTAGAGTGCAAATGACACTGCAGCCCAGTAAGGCACCCCCAGCAGCAAGTTCACTCAGGATATCCACTGGTTCTGTTTAGGCCATTGGAGAGTTCATTATTCTCCATATTACCTGTGAAATTGCTGCCACCAAACAGGTTATTGAATCTACTACAGACTTGTGGGTTTTGATCCCTTCAGTTGGCCTTAATATGTAGGTCTCGTTTTTTGCATGCGGAATTCAACATCATAAAGAGTATCTGGTTCTCATTATAATTCTAAAGAGACAGTCAGATTTCATAACCATTCTGCATAGGCCAGAGCCTACTTCCCTTAATCATCTAAAACACAGCACTTTGCCTCATGACCAGGCCCAGACTGATTTAAAACTTGAGAAGTAAATTACTACTCAATAATCCAGTTCTATAAAAGTAAATGCAGAATGTTGTTACACTGGTTCATTATGTTGAAAGCATAGTGCATTATAATTTTTAATGGAATGTGAGTGTAATATATTCTAAATGCCTTCTTTAACACTTTGGGAGGTAATTGGATCCATGGTCTCACCAAGTGAGGGATACCCACCATCCACAGAATTTTGTTAGTAGCTAAATGTAAATTTTTAAGATTTCATTAATAGCGGGACCCCCAGCTATGCCAGTTACACAGTTTGAATGAGCTCCAAAATTTCAGACAGGTGAGGAGGAGAAAACCTTCCCTGGGTCACTAACCCATTTTTTGTCCTTTCATGTTAATTGGCTGTTCATTCCTGGGAACACAGATTGCACCGCTTCTCCTTTACCTCATCCAATGTCAAATCCCCAGAGAAGCCCTGCCAGCGCAGAAGGGAGTGAGCCATATGGGGCAGGTTGCAATTGTTCCTTCAGGTCTGGATTTATTCCACTGTGAACAGATGGACAATGGCTGACATCCACTAATGGTTCTTGATAGGTTTCTTCTGCTGTTCATCTCTATCTTCTTTTTCTCTTCAGCCAGAACACAGACCATCCTGGAGATGGTCTGGTAACTCCTCCTGACTAGATGGAAAATAATATGTCTCATTTCATGACAACGAGAAAATGCAGAGGATTTAATTCCATCCTGGTTCTTAAGTTTTTAGCACTTGTATGAAGAGGGTGAGAACAAGAAGAAAATCCCTTCGTCACTTAATACAGATAACATCAGAAGAGAGAAGTTTTTTTGTGTTCAGTGGCTTGAAGGGAATTTATTCTTCCATTCTTTCAGCTCACTACAAGATTTTTCACTTCACATTTCCAGCATAGAGCTAGTAGAGCTGCTCCAATCTAAGAAAGGAGCAATGCACATTTGGCATTTCAAAAATGACTTTGAATGTTTGACACAGCTGAACTTCTTGTTCATTAAATGGAACTTAAATCTACTACTTTCATCCTTCACCTTCTTTCTAACAGTAGATGAAGGTCCTCTATTTTATTTCATGCTTGCAATGACCACAATATCTTAAAGATGAGGTGGTTCTCTTTAGTCAATTATTGGTTTTTTTTCCCATTTTCCCCTCAAAACCTACTGAAGATTTTTCTCCAAAATGACTTTCACATGAACCAGAAAGCATTAACTTCTTGCAGTGGGAAGTTGCACACAGGGGAAGTTATAACTAAAAAAAAAAAAGAAGCTGTAATTGAAATACGCAATTGCAAAATCAAAGTAGGCTGATCTCTGTGTGTGTTATATAAACAAATGCTTCTCAGGATCTCAGTGAAAGAATTAAGGAAATAATTTAAATCCAAACAAAGTTTTCTTTCCAGATTTTAAATAAATTGAATTGACTTAGTTTGATTATACATTTAAACAATCTATTTTAGGATAAAGGTCAAGTGTTGGGCCCGCTTTGTCCAACCATTCTTTTCTTCTGACATAAATCTCTCCTAGGATCTTATAATAGCATCTGCAAGATTTACTGTTGACAAAAGTTAAGATATTCCATTGAAACATAATCTTGCATTTTGATTAAAAATGCATAAAGGTTTTAAATTTATGGCTTTAAAAACTGTTACAATGAATGACGTCTGTTTGATAACAAAGCAAAATCATGCCTGAAAGAACCAGCACGCAGGGCTGTGACAATATGTAAGCACACAATAGCGGTATCTTTATATAAGAGAATTGTCAAACCTCGCTATACACTTCAGAAAACATTCAACATGTATCTTGGCTCATTGCTTAGGGGGTAAAACAGTAAAACTTCCTCTTTCAGTATCTTCAAAGTCACATCTGCTAAAGATGGTGAACTGTAGTGCTCTGAATTTGTGAAAGCCCAAGGTCATGCCCTTATGATTGCCCATTCTGAGGGGAATAAAACTTGTACTTAAATTATACATGTGGCTGTTAACAGATACACTTAAAACAATGTATTTGCTCTGCAGCACATGTGCTCCTCCAGCTGACTCATATGAAGCCAAGAAACAGTTTGGGGGCTTTGAAAAATGCCATAATTCTTAGTGCAGGGCACAGAAGACACTCAGCTGTGTTACACTGCTGTTGAAAAAAGAGATTGCAGTAACAGCAGTGCCCAAGTGCAATAAGAAGATGGGGATTGTTAGGCTTTGTGAAGGATGTATTGTAGCTCTGTGAGCCATGGTGTATAAGTTGTGAAGATGGCTGAATGTGAGGTAATCCAGAGGCGAGCTGCTGGAGAAAGCAGGAAGCAAAACGGATGGGGGCAACCGGAGGCTTGGCTGGAGTCAGCTCTTCTGCTCCTGGATTTTCTCATGTCCAGTCCAAAACTAGGCCCCTGACAGCCATGCAAGGGAGGAGGGCTGAATTTGGGGAAAAGTGAGCTGCCTTTTCTTCAGCACAAAGAGCACTGTATTGTGTTCTGAAGGAAAACTTCAATTTCCCTTGAGTTATTTCATGTTCTTTTCCATCCTGAGAGTCTGCAAAGTTTATTCTGTAGAGCAGGTGCCTTGTGGCAGCTGTCGAGCAGGATGCAGAGACCTTTTGGCTGGGGAGATGGGGTCAGATAACCTCTTCCCTTCAGCAGGTGCAACTGGGCTGGCTGCTGCTGGAGGGAACACTGTTGGTCCAGTCAGCATCAGCTGAGGATCCAGCCCATGATATCTTCCCAGGAGGCATGAACTTGTGATGGGTGTGCCAGTAGGGAACTGAGTCCCGTGTTACCTACAGTGTGTGTATTTGTTAGGTCTATGTACAATCAGAAAGGAAAAAGAGCAAGCATATGAATCCCTTCACGAAGTAGCGTAGAGAATACCAAACTGCAGTATTAATAACCTCCTGTTATTGAATCCTCCATCTGTTCATCATGCCAACTTATCCTCACTTAGAGCACTCCCCTTGTCATAATATTTTGCGCCACACTCCCCTCCCTCCCTGAAGCAGCAGTTCCAGTTTAGATCTAAACATTTGCCCAGTCACGTAACCCCACCGAGGACATGGTCTCAGTGCCTGGATCTGTTTATGTCTCTCTATTAAAAAATGCAACTGAATTTTTAATTTCATTTTTGATTTTTTCCTTTTCCTCTATTAATTTTTTTCCTGGAGATTTTCATATCCATATTGGTATTCACAGATATTTCTCTTGTGGTTTAAGCATGTTTGACCCCCTAATGCTCATTCCTGATACTTTGCCACATGGCAATTGAAGCAGTGAGGGAGAAAAAATAATTATTTTCTCCTTAGAGCTTTGATATGTATGTGTTTTTATATTTTGCTAACATCTATAAATGGCAATAAAGTGGTTAGCCACTTTAAAGTGATTAAAACCAAATTTATTTATACAAACCCCACATGAGGCGCTTGGCTAGATGCTGCCCTAGTGATGCACAGTGAGAATTTAGGGAAACTGTTCTTTGAGGGATGTCTGAGATGTCTATGCTGAGCCGTAAAAGGCTTTCCCAGGAATACAGGAGGAAAAAGAAGAAAAATCAGGGGCTGCGTAAATTTGTCCTGGGAGTTACCTTCCAATCCCGTTGGATAATCCCATGAAAGGGACACACTACCCGGGAAATGATGGGGGAAAACAAGTTATTAGGGAGCTGAAGCCAAGCTGCTGGAGGCTGCCTGTATGCTAAAATCCTTGAGTTGTGCCCTGAACGGATCCCTGAAATTCACACGACTCGGAGGCTGAAACCACCCTTCATAACCTCTGGGTTCAAATATTCCCCTCATAGGCAAACCAACTCCCAAAAACCCCGGGGAAAAATCTACAGCCCTGTCCGTTCTCTCAGTGAATTGCTCGTTTGCTACCCAGGAGTGTATGTCTTTATCCGAGAGGGTCCGGGTCCCTGAGGGATGCCGGGGCCTTTTGCTGACAGGAAACGATCGTTTTATTTCTGGAAAAACCCAGAGAAGGGATGTTCGCTGCCAGGCTGGGCTGGGCTGTGGGTGGGGACGGATGAGTGAACGGCCGCGGCTCCGCTTCCCGCCCGCGGCTGGGAAGGAGGAAGGGGCAGCTGTGCCAGTTGAGTGAAAGTTTCTGGGAGGGCTGGAGCGGACCTCCGGGCGCTGAGGAGAGAAAAGCCGCGGGGCAGGAGGCAGCGGGGCCATGGCGGCCGCCGCTCCCTTACCGCGCCCGGGCGGGGCCGCCGTCAGCCGACCCAGCGGCCGCGGGGGCGCCGCCACCACTTTGGTTTGCGTCGGCCGCCGCCGCCGCTGTTCGGGCGGGGAGGGCATGGCGGGCACGGGGTGACCCCGAGGGACCGCGGCCACGTGGGCGCGATGGGAGCATTGCCGTGGGGAAGAAATCAGCCTTGGATTCACTGACTTTGGGCATTGCCATGGGGAAGAAATCAGCCTTGGATTCATTGACTTTGGGCAAATCGCTGCTCTTTTTCTAAGAGCTGCCCCCGCTCGCGGCGGTGCCGACCTTGCGGAGACCGCGGGGTTAGTTCTGGGGCTCTTCAGGGCGGATCAGGGTGGCTGCAGGAGGCACTGACCCTGACCAGAGGCAAAATTATAGCGTTATGACTTTATTTGTTTTCATTCCTGTTAGTTTGTGAGGGAAAAGCCTTAGCCGAATCACAAATACAGCGAAACACCAGAAGTGCTGATGTTTTGGGATGCCGGGAACGGGCAGAAAGTGATGGGCAGGAAGTTCCACCTGAACTTGCGGAGGAACTTCTTTCCTGTGTAGTGACCGCACACGGAATGCATTGTCCGGAGAGGGTGTGGAGTCTCCCTCTCTGGAGATGTTCCAGACCCGTCTGGATGCAGTCCTGAGCCACGCGCTCTGGGAAAACCTTGCTTGAGCAGGGAGGTTGGACTCGATGACCTGCTGTGGTCCCTCCCGAAATGACCCATTTCGTGACTCTGAACGCAGCCGGCGTTAACTTTGCCGAAGTTTGAACAAAACAGAACAAAACAAAACAAAGCAGTGGCGACATCGCGTCCCAGGGCAGGTCCCGGTTTCGCTACGCGCGGCCGAGCCAGGCTCGCCCGCCCCGCTGTCTCGTTCGTCTCGG
>VXBC01000932.1:1195439-1260858 GCA_013399945.1 Ploceus nigricollis | reverse complement strand
GCTCCGGGCCCCGCCGCGGGCTGCGGGGCTGCCCTGGCGGCCGCCGCGCCGGCGCAACTTTGCCCGGTGGCTGCTTTTTGAGGTTGGGTGAAAACATAAAGGGAAATAAAAAAACGAGGGGCGGGGGGTGCGAGTCGTCCCGAAGTACCAAACTCAAAGGGCGCTAAAGCTGCGCCCGGGAGGGCTGTGGGGTGTTGGGTCCCCCCTCTCGCTCGTGGGGTGAACGGGGGCTCCGCCAGCTCCGAGCTGCGGGAAAGCTGGGCCGGTGTTTGGGTAAACAGGAAGTTTAAAAGCGGCGTTTTATTGCTGTAAAAAAGTGCTTAAGGCCTGGCTGGTGGGATGGTTTTGGCAGAGCTGCGGACGGGTTGTGTGTCAGAGGTAAGGCTCTTCGCCCTAAATCTCAATTTCTGTGTTTCTTTCTTCCCCCTACTTTTATTTTTTTTAAGCATGTGTTTATGTTGTTGTTTTTAAGGTAGCATGAATAACATGCACAGGGTGATGCCTCCAGAATTGCCGAGCGTGAATTGTCATGTTAATCTGAAGGTGATTTTTTTTTCCCTGCCCCCAGACATAAGGAGACAGAATGTCGATTCTGTTTATAAACGTTATCATTTTGTAAGCAAATATTACCAAAAGAAGACTACAAAGCATAGAATAAGCCTGTTTACAGTGTAGATATGAGTTAGACTGCTATGCTGCTTTGTTTTCCTCTAAAAATTAAATTCAAAAGTCAGGATTTAAGTCATAGAACCGAGCTGGACAGAATAATGGTAGAAAATATTGTTAGCAGTGCTGGTTTTTAAAATTTCACCTGTTGTAACTTGAACAATTTCATGATGCCTTATATTTTAGTAAGTGTTGTCCTTATCAGGAAGAATGTTTGCTTTTAGGCCACCTTGGAGCAGCTAAAGATAATCATCCCTTTAGCCTCATTGAAAATAATGAGGCCTAATAAACTGAAGTGAGTGTGTACTTTCTTTTCCAGTGAATTAAAATTACCTGTCATATTTGTGATGTGTGTACGTGTTTCAAGAGCATTGCACTGATTCCTCCTCCGGGGTCTTAAAAGATGTAAATATTCTTACTTAGTATTCGAGCCCCTTGGCAAGCAGCCTGATGCCCTTATTAAAATATTTTAAATCTCATTATTCTGTCCCACTAGGACGGGAGTAGGAAAATACTAAGAAAAATAAAACATTCTTTAATAATTCGATATTGAGATTGCATTAAATAATACTTTGAAAATGTGTTTCTTTTATAAATAAGAAGGGTTAAAAAGCTGAGTATAAATTAGACTGCTAGCAGAAAGATAATTGTCCAGTGCATCTCTTTGTTCTGTGCTCTTATCTGTTTTATCTATTTTTAGCTGTGCGTTGGTGAAGCAGGCATGTAAAATTAGCAGCCCAAACTGCTAACTTTAGTGTCTTTATAATATTGCTCTTTATTGACCCCCAAAGGCAGCAAGATTTCAATATTGGAATTCCTTAATGTTTGACAGATAGCATCCTCTTCAGTTTATTATTGTGTCAACCATCCCCAGAGTGAGGTAGTGACAAAATATTTTACCCATTGGGAATTCACTGGTGTATTTCAAACTAAAAGGAGACAAACAGCCCTCTGCCCCCAACCTGCCTCTTTTCCAGCCTGAACAAGAAATGAGTGTTTATGAAGTGGCTGCAATTCATAAACAGATGAGAGAAAGTGGGAGAGTTAAATTGTTCCCTCATTTTTGTCATTGTTAATATAGAATAATACTTGGGATGTGAATTTAGTTTCTCTGTGTTTGTTTGATGGCATTGAGGGTGTAAATTGATGCGGAGTCAGTGATGTGTTCTCTGTCCTTCTGTAAACACGCACCCCCATACCCCCCCCAAATAACACAGATTCTGTGTTTCTCCATCAGGGAGTGTGTTATTTCTTTACTGAACTGGCAAATAAAATAGTAATAATCCCCAGAACTGCTGTAGTCATGCTCAGTAGAAGAGTTTAGTCAATGAAACTGCTATTTTGAAATGAAGCTACTCCAGTCACCTTTGTGAATTTTGCAGTTGAGTGTTGTCATAGGTAGTTAAGGAATAGCTGGAGCATGCAGCTTCCGAGCACACAGCACACTATGTGTAGAAAGCTCCTCACCGTAAATATTGTATATGCTGTGATACTTTGTCATCCTGTGGAGTTCTGATAGCATGATAAAACAAATTACAGGTGCCCTTATGCTTGTCAGTTTGGTTACCTCTTGACTTGTCCTTCTGAATCATAAAGATAAAATGGTGTCTGCCCTTTGTTAGAAATGTGTGATCCTTCAGTTTATTAATCTCCCTGTTTCTGAGAGCTATTGTTTTATTTGCAGTCTAAACAGAGTGGGTAGCAGCTCTTAGCCAAAAGTGTGATCCGAGAGATTAGGATTGGGCTGCACACTGTGAAGTGCTATCATACAGATACAGTAGTGCACTTGCCAACGTTTTGAAACATAAAGTCAATCCCTCCTTATAAAATAAAAACATCTACTGCAGATCACTGACTAGGCTGGGTCATCCCTTTTTGGGGGAAAAACTGACATTCTCCCAAAGTACCTTGTTTTATGTGAATACTGTAAATACGAAGAAACAAAGTAAAAAAAGCTTATTTTACCAGGAAAACAGTTTGAACAGCAGTGAATGTGTAGAAGAGCACAGATTTTAATGTCTTTTAAGCGAAGATGCTGAGAAGCAACATGCTCTTTAATTCTCTAATGTGAAATACAGTGGTAAACTTGAAAGTGTGCTGATGTTTTGGGCTAAAAGTTCTTGTTGCCATTTTGTTTTGACTTATGTAGCATGCATTTGTAATAACTGTATTTCTTGAAGCTTATCTGGAGCACTTGGCTGCTCATGTGTGAGACCTGCCTTTAAGAGTAGTAGTCAGGTTTTTGCCTCCCAAGCCAGCTGGGAACATTGATGAGGTGATACTCCAGCATGTGTCAAGCTTTCAAATCCCAGAGCAGTTGGCAGTGCAGCAGTGTAGCAGCCTCCTCTGAGACTCCCTCACCTCCTGGCCCCATAATTATTTATTTAGTGTGAGAGTAGAGATGAAGTTACCCTTTTAATACATGTCCTAAAATTTAAGGTGAGGGTAAAAGTTGTAGTACAGAGCCCTTTAGCCTTAGTTCCTCAGCTGCACATGCTTTCTCACTCCCAGACAGAGGAGCAATGGATTTACAGTTCGGGAAGACAAATTCCCAGCTGTAGTTTTGGGTCTCTTTCTCCCCTATTGCCTCAGGAGCAATGATGATGATTCATTTAAGTCTCTGAATTGATCAGGAAAACATACGTTGCAGATAAATCTAAAATTAACATTTCCTGCTGAAATGTAACCCTTTGCTCCCTCACCAGTATTCCTCTGGGAGAACTGGAGAAGTGCGGTGGCGCTTCCAGTTGTGTTTTGGGATCTCTGAGCAGTGATTACGACAGGATCTTTTCCAGTGCACAGTAATCCTCAGCCCATGTCCCCAAATGATTAATGTAATCCAGGAGTCTTTTGGGAATCTGGCAGCATCTGAGTGTTGGCTGACTGAAACCGGTGTGTGGCCTCCTGTGGTGGTGCATCCCAAATTGTTCATGACACGAAAAAGGCGCTGAGAGTCCCCAGATTAGACTAGTTTTTGGTGCTTTTGGGGCCCTTTGGTGTTCAGCTTTGGTTTGGTGTTGAAGTGGATAAAAACTTCAGATTGTTTTTGAACATGACCAGAGACCTCTCTGGCTCGTTGAGGAACAGGAGACAGTCCCTGGGCTCCTCTAATTTGTGCCACCCGGTAGCTGCAGTCTGTGGCTTGTTTGGATGGGAGGATCTGGATCTGGATTCCCCAGCCCCACCTGCAGGCTCTGCCCCCTGAAAACGGCCCAGGGGTGCATGCCTGCCTTAACCTGGGTCTTTACCCCTATGGGTGTTCCAGCAGTAATGAAATAATAATTTTTTAAAAAATCACAAGGTAAAATTAAACACCAAATTAAAAAAAATTGCTCAAAAAAACCTTTCCTGAAAAACATCTGTGCCTTAGATGAATAGGTTAATTGTTTTTTGATGTGAAGAACAAAGTGTTTATGTTTGCTATAGCAGAATGAGAAATTAATTTTTGAGGAAGATTATGAATTAGCTTGTTCTCTCTTCTGGAATATTTTTGTCACTTCATTTCAAACGTATCATGTTTCCTATATTATTATTCTGTTTACTAATTATCCCGTTTGTTTCTAATCAACATAATTGAAAATTGACATTGTTTTATTTTTAAATTTTTTTTCTTTGAACTAAGTGTAGCTAATACAACAGCATGTTTCGTGCTGGTATTTATTTTGGATGACTGTTGCTTACCCTTGCATTTTCATCTTTTTTTTATACCTGCCTTTTTCAAGGGGCTTTTAGAGGAACTTCTTTGCAGTATACCTTCCAGGGTAGTCAGCCAGAAGGGATCCTGTTCAGAAAGCAGAAAAAGCTGGCCCTGGGGACTGGGGACAATTGTTCAGCTAATTCTGAAGTTGAGGTATTAATAGAAAGCTTTCATTTCTGTTGCATATGAAGCCTTTGTTGTTTCAGTATTAAAGCACGAGGCAATGTGATTATATAATTTTGCTTTACGTGAGGTATTTCAAGGCATATTTTAATAGTTCTATTTACAGGTCAGTGGATGTCCCTTTTCCATGCCTAAACCACCCTTCAGCGAGTTGTGTCACCGCCAGCAAAGTTACATAAGTCTGCAGTGAAAGTTGTTCACGCTTTCTGCCTGTGTGCCAGAGCTCACCACGTTACCCCTCCTCTCCTTTTGGTCTATTTAGGGGAGCTCTGATGCCAACTCACGAAAAAAAAAAAAGGAAGGAAGCAGGGAAACATTTCTTACTTGACTTGAGTCACAGTTCCAGATTCCTGTGTGCAGTCCAAACTCTGTATTGTTGGATGTGTTCTAATGGTCTTCCTGAACATTTTTTGATAGATTTCATCTTCTGCTGTGGGACACAGGCACACCCTGGGATGAGGAGGGTGGGAGTTCTGTCCCAGAAGGGTGTGCTGAAAGCTTTAATAGCAATGAATTCTCACACCATCATGCAGAACATGGCAAGAGCACAACTTCTGCAGCCTTTCAGAGCAGGTGTTGCTTTGGCACCTTCTGTGTTGGTTCACGTGTGACCTTCTGAAGTGAGAAATGTCTGTAGTGGGAGAAACCATGGTGGGCAGCCCAGTGTTGTGCACATTTACCTGAATGTGTCTGGGTTTGTGCAGAAGGGATGTAGGCCCTCACCCACAGGTTGTTGGGCAGTCAGGGCAGGGTCTAACCACAGCAGATAGTGATTTAGGAAAGCCGAGCTCTTGGGGCAACAGAAGAGATTGGTCCTACTTTCAATTTTGCTCATGGCAGAACCTCTGGAAGCTGAGCTTGCTGCTGTTGCTGCTGCCATGTGGCAAATGGTTCGTCTCTCCCACCCTCCAAACATGATCAATAGGAAAATTAGCCCATGGCTGCCACATGATGACAGCAGGAATGGCAAGTAGGAGTCTCCAAGGCTGTCCCTGGTGCATTCCCATCAAGCTGTGTTCCTGTCCTCTGGCAGGAGCATGCACGGTGTGCCATGAAGCCCTGTGTGCCCTGCCAGGCAGAGGAATGGCCAGGGGACTGTCCTGCAGCGTGCTCGGACAGTGCACTGGCCAGGCAGAGCTCAGAAAAGAGCCAGGAGAGAAGCAGCACTGCAGGGGATTTTCATCATCTGCTACTGCACATAGATTTTTTTCACTCTGCAAAATGTCATCATAGCACTTGGGTGAGTCAGAAGTTGGGAGAATGAGCCAGAAAGGAGCTGTACCAGGATGTGTGCTCTCCAGTTGGATTGGGCTGATGTGCAGGAGGGTTTGTAGGAAGAGAGAACTGCCCCAGGCAGCTCTTAGTCAGACTTACAGTCAGCAAGAGGTGCTGCTGTGGGCTGACAGACGGTAATGACTGTGCCATTGATGCAGATCCCTATACCTTTAATTTATAATTAAATAAATTTATAATTTATAATTGCAAAGTTTCCATCAGCTTCTGTGGTATTTTTACCTGAATATGGATTTTCAGAATTAACATTCTATTTTAAGCCAAACAGTCCAAAAATTGATGTTGCTTTTTGCATATTTGCAGCACTCTCAATCCTGCAAGGAAAATGTATGGCTTAGCAGAAACAGTGGTGTGAAGCACTTCATCAAAATTCCCAGATGAGTCAAATTTCATTAGATGGTTGCAGCCAGTTTGTCTCTTGCTGAGTGCAGAGCTTCAGTCTTTGCAGAGTCATGCAGGACAAAAGTGTTTAGCAGAGATAACCACAAGCCAGTCTCCAAACTCTTAAACTGATATTTAAATATTTTTTCACTTTAATGTGTTGTACCAGATATGTTAAACTGTTTATTTTCAACCGGGTAATGAGCGTTTTCACGTTTGTGGTCTACCAACCATCTTAATGTGCGTCTGGTGCTTCAGTGAACAGTATTAATGTGTATCACAGCCTTTCTCATGTCGTTGATTTTCCCATTCATATAATCAGGGTTACTGAGAAGTGATCTTGAGTAATTCAGTATTGTATGTGTGTGTTCCCATGCTGACTGGAACTGGCAGCTAATTCCATTTTAACACATTATTTTTTTTGACTAAGAAAGGTCATTAAGGTGGTGATCAAAGCCGCTGCAGCATTTTAGGTTTTATTTTGCATCCCCACCAAATTCTCTCCTGCATACTTGAAAGTCTGTCTATGATGATTGTGCTTTTTTCCCAGCCTGTCCTGTGCCAGGATTGTTGTCTTTCATTTCTGCTACCAGCAGAAAGTCTTGTTCATTTTGGTTGGCTTGTGTTAGCTTTCAGGATCCTTTAAGATAAAAAGTATGCAATATCAATTTTTAGTACCTCCATAAACTAATTACTTGCACCTAAAGGACTTACTACCTTCACCCTCAATCAAGATTTGCAGTGAATACTGCAGTTGCTTTATCCCATGAATTCTGTCAAATTTTCATTCATTTTTTTCAGCTTCTGCGAGACTCTCAAAGCTGATTTGAATTATGTTGAATTTGCAGAGAATTCTCAATGTGGAATCTTGTCTTGTTGCCCTAAAACTAAAGTGGCTTCCTTCATCTGCCCTGCCTGAGATCCATGGTCAGCAGTTTAGCCACCACAGCACTGCTCCTTTGTGAACTTTAAACTCAGCACCACCAGGCAGCACGTTTTTATTTTTATGAGCAGAAGCAGCATCTAAAATGACCTTTTATCTATGTAAAGCTCGATGTATTTTAGCCACGCCAGTCTAGATAAAAAGAATGTCTTGCATTTTTTAAAAGCTTGTGGGAGGAGGCCCACAATAGAGGCTCCATTGTGCTGTTAGTACTGAGCATACAGGAAATCACAAATTAGCTATGACGAGAGTATTGCAGGGGTGTTTTTTAAGTTTACTTAATTCCTATAGTATTGTATGGTTTTGAAAGATTTCACAATACATTGCCTTTTGGGTCTGGTTATGTATGTTGTTTGTATTTGGCAGACTTCTGTTCAAGCCTTTCTCTTACCATGTCTTTGTTCAAAAGATCTTGTGTTCTGAATCCTTGAATCCAGATGATTTTCCTTCTTACTGTAAATAGAGAGGTGTGCAAATACTCTTGGCATTTGTCTTGTGACCACCCTGCAGCCATCTAAAATTTAAAACCAGCATTGTGTATTTAGCAGTGAGAACCATCTCCTTAGAGAAAGAAATAGAAAAGGTTTTTAGTAGGAATTAGGAGAACAGCAAGCTGCAGGCACAACTTTTCCTGTTTTAGCAGATTTGGATCCTGCAGGACATTGAATTACTCAGCTTCTAGTTGGTATTGATGGGAGTTGGAGTGGGCTCACAAATCGAAAGGATTCTGGCTGCATCCTGCACACTAAACCTGAGTTATTGCAGGATAACACTTCTACTAAAATGTTGTTCAAAGATTGATTTGTTTCCTTACTTGCAGTTGAGGAACGAGTTCTGCCACTCCGTTGAAAGACTCAGGATTATGGGAACTCTCCAAAATCATGATTCTTATTTTCTTAGTCCTCTGAATTAAGAAAGTACAAAAGAGTGTCTTGCATGGAGCCAGTAATTGAGAACTTCAATTACTGTGAATATTGCAGTTTTGCATTGATTTTCATAACTTTGCTATCATCTTCCATCTGAACTGTTTTTTAAGTCTGTTAAATTCTGTTAGTGATTTTTCTGAGCTTTGTGGCTTTGTTTAAAAAAAATACATTAAAAAATCTGTTAACAGATACAGAAATAGAAACTATTTTCTTAGACCCATAGTCAAGGGAAAAAAAAAACTCTCAAGAAATTGAAAATGAAATTTGGGGTTTTTTGCTGTCCTGGGGATACTCTCTCATAGAAATGATGAATATTCTTGAAGTATTTACACAATTCCAGCAGCTATTGAAGTGCCCTAAAGATTTATTGGCAGAAGGGGATTTTTCTTTTTTTGTGCAGGAAAAAATGATGTCAAAATCATCTACTTCTCTTTCAGTTTTTCAAAGAGAATTAATAAAAATTAGTTTTCATTTTAGGAGACTAATTCTAAAAAGAATATTAAACAGTGGCTTTTTTTATAAATAGTAAATAACCTCACCTGTTACATCTAAGATGTCTTTGATCACAGGAGTGCATAGTGAAAGACACAGTCCATGAATAAGTCTTATAATACCTGGGAAATGGCTTGCATTTACTTAAGTATGATTTTAAAGCAAGTTAGTTAAGGTAGGGCAAGCCTGTTTGAACTCTTTTTTGAGTAAGTAAAGTGGGACTAAGTGTACTAAGCTTATTTCACATTTGCATTAAGATATTTAGGAATCAGGAAAACGAAATTACTTTGTACTTTGCAATGACATTGTTAGGCATGTGTGTTCTAGTTTTGAAGCACACTTGAGCATAAATACAGCTGCTTTGTGTGGGATTTGTGCCTCTCTATAAAAGGAACATCACTGAAGGACCTGTGTTAAGAATTTAATGCCCTACATAAGAACTGAATCACCTTCCTGAAGTTGTTTGTTTGTTTGGGATGTATTTTGGTTATTTTTTGGTTTTTGTTTTGTTTTCTTTTTTGTTTGTTGTAGAAGAAGTTTCTGGTTACTGAAAATCTTAGTTGAGTACTGAAGTCAAGTGAAGATACTGACTTTCAGGGCAAATGTGGTCTAATTATTGTCAGGGGAATTGGGAGAGAGAGGGGAGCAGAGATGGCAGTGGTAGCAGATGTCCCAAGTGGCTGTGGAATGGCCCAGATGCTCATGGTGGTTCTGTCACATTTGTGAGAAGCCTCAGAAGTGACCTGGGATAATTCTGTGCCCCATCCCACCCTGCATTCTGTGCATGCAAATGATGGTGAGCTTGCCTGGGAAAGCACTCTGGGATCTGTTGGAAATGGCACCAAATTAGAGTAGGATTATTTAGTTAATGGTGCTCTGAGTAGGTGCTTGGTTGATCTTTTTTGTGTCTTGTTTTACCACACGGAAACAGTTTGAGAGGCAGTGAGCTTTCATTTGTGAACTGGCTTAAGGTAAATGCACTTATTAAAAACACAACCTGTGGCTTGACTGAACACAACACTGTGCAAAACATTCCACTGTGACTGAAGGGCTTGCTTTCTCCAAATTAAAAATGTAATTTCCGCCATTAGAGCTCTTTCCTCTTCAAACAGCAAAAACACCTCCTGTATATTTGAATGGGGAAGTTGTATTTCGCCAATTAGCTTGACAGGACAGGCATGCAAATGAATCAGCAGAGTACTGGGAGTGAGGAGGAGGCTGCAGCTCCATGTGCTGTGCACTGGAATGTGGGGATGGTGTGTCAGCACTGAGTACCCTTGCTCCTGCTGTGATGCAAAGCAGAAACATGATTGGGAGCTATTTTTACTTAACAGTTGAACTTTGGAAGAGAAGAAGTAAGGAATAATTTCTTTCAGTTTGAGTTTGCACATTGTACGACTTATTAAAAACTTCAAGATGACTGTTAAGTAAAGACAGCTATTTGAAGTGCCAGATGGAAAAGAGCAAGAAAAATGCCTTCTGTTTAAAACAGAAAGGGGATTTTTGCTCATTTTGTGTTGGGGTCTTCTCAAGTCCACAGTTACTGTGTTTTGGTTCTCTCCAGTTCCATTTAATATTCTTATTGATGACCTGGGTGAGGGGATTGAGGGCACTTTCTGCAAGTCCTCAGATGACACCCTGAGTTGGGTGTGAGTGTTGACCTGCTGGAGGACATGAGGGCTCTTCAGAGGGATCTGGGCAGGATGGATCAGTGAGTCTGAGGTTCAAGAAGACCAAGTGCCAAGTCCTGCCCTTGGTCACAACAACCCCCTGCAGCTCCAGGCTGGGGGCAGAGTGGGTGGAAAGTGTCCAGTGGGAAAGGACCTGGAGGTTCTGGTCAAGAGTGGCTGAACATGAGCCACGATGTTCCCAGGTGGCCAAGAAGGCCGTTGGTATCCTGGGCTGTATCAGCAGTAGTGTGGCCAGTAGGACCAGGGCACTGATTGTCCCCCTGTACTCAGCACTGGTGAGGCCACATCTTGAATCCTTTGTTTCTGTGGGCCCCTCGCTACAAAAAATATTTTGAGGTGCTGACGTGTGTCCAGTTGTTTATCTGGAGAAAAGGAGGCTGAGTTGAGACCTTACTTACCATTACACCTCCATTATGAGGTTTAGACTGGGTATTAGGAAAAATTTCTTCACAGAAAGGGTTGTCAAGCATTTAAACAGGCTGCCCAGGGCAGTGGTAGAGGCGCTGTCCTTGGAGATATTTAAAAGACCTGTAGATGTGGCACTTGGGACATTTTTTAGTGATGGCCTTGGCTGTGTCAGGTTGCACTTCATGATCTTGGAGGTATTTTCCAGTCTAAATGATTCTGTGATTCTCCTGTGTTGCAGTTTCTGTTGTGGTTCCCATGCAGATACTAGATGCATAGCAAGATGCATTTTTCTCTCATTACCTGTATGACAGAATGCAAGGTTCCAAGAGCATATTTAAAACAGGTTGCCAGCTCAGCTTCACAGCATTGGGCTGCATTCCTGAAATTGGGATGGCGCTTTTTTTTAGTTCCTGCTCTCATTGTCCAGCAAGTGCTCTTATGGACATTGCAAACATTTCTGCTATTTTAGAAATGTACCTGCTTTCAGCAAAACTGCTGTGGTTTGAGTAATACAGTAGTGGCTGTTTGGTTTGGCTGTGAGACCCCTCGATTCCTTCTTTTGCACAGCAGTCCATCATCTTACTATGACCATTTTATATGAATTTAGTTCAAGGCCTTTGTTAGTTTATACATAACTTGGAATAATTGTAAAATATGAAAAATGTCAAGTATTTTTCAGTTGACTAAAATTTTAAAAGGGTATTTTTTCTGCCAGCATCTGGAAGTTAGCCACGTAAAAGCTAACATTCCCACAATACCTTTTCTGTGGGATAATGGGCAAGTTACAGTTATATAAACAGACAGTGCTGGCCAAGGCTAAGAAGCGCTGCCGAACATGAAATTGTTGCTGTTTGCCCTTCCAGTTGTTGCTCTGTTGAATATGATTTATTTTTTCTTTATTTCATTATTGTTCTTCTCTTCATATTTAAATAACATGCAGTCTTCTGCTCTGCTGCCTTTTAAGATCTTGCCCAAGGCAGTGCTGTGTGAAAAATCCATGCGCTCTGTGGATGATTTCATCCATGGTAGTGAAACGATGTCATCAGTATAAAACTGACTTTCAGAAGGCTCCAAAAAATAGAAAGGTCTTTGTAGAACAGAAGAGATTCTTTGACAATAGATAAGAAGAGGTGAAGGTGTGAGAAGCTGAACTGACCTTTCATCTTACTCAGCTTTGTCACTCCTGGTCCTTCCAAAACATAGCAGGAATTAATTGTCAGGGAAGCATGGAGCTGGGAGTGCAGGTACTATCAGCCAGCCACAGCACAGGCAGCTTTCAGTTGCTGCTGCTGTTTTGTAACTTCTGTAATATTACACATTGATAGGGATTTATTAAAATACATTTTCCCCTATTGGAATTCATATCTTTGTACTTTAGGAGTTTCTGAAGAGTTGGCATGTCACAAAGGTAATTGTGACATACATGACTGCACATAGAGAGTTTAATCAGTTGGGAATAGTCAGTGTCTTGGGCCTATGTGTAGATTTTTCTTTTTATTAGGTTTTTTTTTTTTTCTATAAGGATCCTACACGGGAATTTAGTGTATAAGCCTAAGAGCAGTAGTCTGTACATGAAGAAAGATGCAGAAATCCTGGACTCTCCACACAGCTGAATTGTCATTTTTCAGCTTGTACAAGAATTGCAGAAATGCAGTCAGTTGGCTGTGGCCAGCTTAGGGAAAGTTTGGAGAAATGTAGTGAGACCTAAAAAATCTCAGGGATGCTAATGCTTACTGTATAGTTTTCTGAGCTGTGATGTGAGCATGAGTTTTATTTAAAAAGAAAAAAAAGCATCTTGGTGACTATAAACTTTTCAGCTTAGGTCTTTTCTACTAGAATACATATACTTTTTACCCTTAAAGGGCAAAGCTTTTCTTAGAAAAGTCAATGCCTGTTTAAAAGGGCAGCAAGCAACTGTCACATCTAAAAATTGAGTTTTAGTAAATTCTGAATAGACAGAAGAATAAAGTATGAAACCCTTAATCTTTCATGCTATCTGGATAAGCTGGAACATGGCTGTATAATTATTTTCTTTCATCCACTGATGTCATTGAAGTCCCCACGCAGACTGAGGCTCATAAATGGAACTCAGGATCTTTTTCTGTGAACTTTGCATTTTTCCATGCAGTGTTCAGGCCCATTGTCATGTAACAACCTCTGTGTTCACATAAATATGAAGTCAGTTGGGTGGGTACAAGCACTTGTAATTTTCTATTCTCTACTTATGCAGACAGCAACAAAACAGTAAAATTCAAATTGACTGAAATGCATTAGTGGTGGTGTTTCCAACTTCCAGTTCTGTAACCATAATTTTTATCTGTTTTAAACCTCTAATGAATTTTAATATGTTTTTAAGTGCTAAATAGGAAGAAAAGCACTGTTGCTTGATAAAATAAAGGCGTACTAAGAAACGGAAATTTATTGTCCTGTCTTCAGTTTGTATTCATTTAGAACACAGGGTTTATGGACCTTTTAGTTGGGGTTATTTATTTCTTGAGGTTTAAAGAACATAAACTGCTGGTTTTATTGCATGTAAATGTCAGTATCTTGGAACTAGTTATATTTATATCAGTAGCATTTTTGTCAATTCAGTATATCTAAGTTCCCTTGCTTAAATTAAGTCTGGTTTGTCCCTATAGAAATTGACATGTGTGGACTGTCTATCCCATGATTTTATTTATGAACTTCCTTGTTTGCTGTAGTACTGTTAGTGGTAGCACAGTTTTATCAGCTGTGAAGTTGAATCTTGCTCATACACATAGAAAAATTTAATTACATCAGATAAATACATGCACATGGCCATGTGAGCTGCTCGTGTGCAGATACGTATCTGCTCATTCCTAATGTCCCTGATTTTGCAATGAACACTCAGGTAGCAACAGCCTCACTCTGCAACCAACTCTGCTGACTGATTGCAGGACCCCAGAACAAGTCGGTGAATGAGGTGCAAAGCAAGGCCTTAAGGACAAAAAACTTAAAATCCTAATGAAAGATGTGCACTGAAAGGAACTTGGTGCTTTCCTGTGAAGCCTCCATAAGAATTGTACAAACGTTCCCTCCTTCTTAATAGAAGTGTTCTGGATGTTGTTTTTCTTGACTAGAGACTGACAGCTTTTAGAAGTATTGTAATGATGAAGTGCCATTAGCTACACACCATTCTTGTCTTAAATTGCAATTTAATTGTTATGTTCTTTGCTATTCCTGTAAAATAGTTGGGTATGGTCAGGATCTTGATTTCCAGCACTTCTACTTGCTCTTTATTTTCTTGTTTAGTAGGTTATTCATTTTTTGTTGAATTATATGTCTTTCTGTTATCAGTTGGCATGGAAACAGGGCTCCTTTATAGGCCAGTTGCTTTTAGCATTAATTTGCAGGTACTTGTTTTTGAATGTGAAAATGGAAACTATTTATGTTCCTCATCATTCCCCATCATTAATACGTGCATGCTTTCTGATGCAATGTAAATTATCTTGCCTTCTGTCTTACAGGGAAAAAAGTACTCTTAAAGGAAGAAAAAAAAATACTGCATCATATGCACTGTATTAGACAGTACTTCATATAAGGTTTTTTTATACATAAAACTTGGCAGAATCAGTGAAACAAAGACTAACAGCAAAACTTATTTTAAGCTCAGAAAGTACCCAACATGGCAAAATGACACCACCTAGTTTTTGTTTCATGAATGTATTTGTTGACGTTGCTCTTTTTTTTTTTTTTTTTATTATTGGCAGAGTGCCCTGTTTTCTTTTAAGAGTTCACTACATTTTACTGGGAAAAAAAGTTAGCAATTTGCTTTGATCAGTACTGACAAAAGTAAGGGAATAATTTCATTAATAATTTATGATTTTAGTTAGTGGAGTTTGAAGTTCCTGAAATACCTCGATACTGGCAAAAGTCACATTCTGGGCTTCTTTTATAGTTATTGGAACAGTATTCATGGTGCTGTGATGGTGTCCTGCAGCAACTGCTGGTTGGAGGAAAAACAGGTCTGTCACACATCTTCACAGAGAGTAGTTAGGCTATTAGTGTTTGTTCACATTTATAGAGATTTGGACCTCTATCTGAATACTGTTTTAACTATTGATAACTATCTAATTTAAGATCTGCTATAAGCAGTTGCAGAATTTCTGTTTCAAGTGTAGTTGCTTTCACGTTCTTTAGGATGAGATTTAATCTCATTCCTAACAGCTCCAGACCTTTGTCTGAAGAGCTTTGTACAGATTGGATATGCAGAATAAAAATAAGATTTGAATTCATGTACTTTGGCTCATTCTTCTCCATCCTGTTCCAGGCTTCAGACGCTTTGTTTCACTAACCATTTATTAGGGAGTGTGCAAAACAAATAAATTCTGTTGGTACTGCTCATAACTCCATTTTACATGTTTGATAAACAATCAGTTCATCTGGCCTGTTTGGGTGTAGTTCTGAACTGCTTTTTCTTTATTCTTTAAGTTAAAGTACACACAGTTCCATTTCAAAGCCATAACTCTGTGCAGCATTTAACAAATTTCAGTGAAAGCACTACAGACCTGCAGGTTAGAAATATTCCGTGCATGCCACTTGTCCTGTGTTACAAGTGTCATGGCATAACTCAACAGCCATATTGCTCACTCCATCTGGACGGTTAAAAAAAAAAAAACATAAAACAAAACAAATCAGTCCCTCTAGGTGCAATGCCCATACTTTTGCATTTCATATTTTCTATAGATAACTTTGGTGGAAAAGAAAGATTTAGCTTCATGCCAAACCCTTCTACCAAAACTCTTCTTGTAGTTACTTGCCAGTGGTTTTCTTGGAGGTTGAATTTAGTACAGCAGTTGAGGGCTTTTTACAGCAGTTTACAGACCAGATTTTTCACTAATCATAATGCAGCTGTGAAAAGAAGTTTCACACTGGGCCTTGACGCTTCCTGTGTGACAGTATCTCATCATGCAGGATAAAACCATTCCTTCCTCCCTTCAAGCCCCCACCCTCATTCTCTCAACACATCTGTTGAAAAAGAAAATGAGTCCCACCCCAGTCTTGGTGTACTGCAGAGTAACTGGTGACAGAATGCACTAAACTGATTTTTTCCCTCCCCATCCCTCCCAGCAATGCCTGATGGCACTCCTGGCCCAGGAGGGGCTGCAGAGAACCACCCTGAGGATAAAACTCCCACTATTAATTCACTTAATCCCCATACTGAATTGTAATGTTTCTGGTGTAGATTGAACTGTTCTTTCATATTCTTTCTGGAACTAAACTTTCAGTAACCAGCACAGCCTCTTTTTACATATTTTTCGTTCTTTAAGCAGTTGTTGAGTGTGGCTGGTGTCCCTTCTCAAATTCATTTATCCAGAGGTGGGTAGATTACTCACTGAAATCAAAGGCTTCCCATATGGTGGAAATCTCTCCCATATTCTGCTGTAGGTCCTTGTCAGACCTCCCAGAGAATTAAGCTACTAGTCATGTTGTCCTTTGAATATTTTTGACATAAAAGTGCCATTATCTTTATGTGAACTATTTAACGTAAGCTTTAAGGGATGTATAGCTCTGATTAAATTGAGAATTTTATCTCAGCCTGAGGGTCACATTTCCCAATGTATTGTGATGGTGTAGACTTCATAAGGAAGTAAGGCTAATTCATTATTCAAAAAAAAAAGAGCACAGGTGGAGTTTCTTCTTAAAGCATTTACTTCATTGACCAGCACCTGTTTAATCACTGGTTGAATGTACCTTATTTTAATCTGGTTTACAGTGCAGATGAAATAAATTACTCTCATCCGGGCTACTCATGGATGTACAATTTTCATCACAAAGAGTTATTTTTCAGATTTCATTTGTTATTCTCTGCACTTGTTTTTCATCTTCCTTTTGTAACTGGGTTGACAGTCCCAACCCAGAGGAACAGAATGAATTAAAAGATTGATGAAAATGTTTTAAAAGCTACAGTTATTCCTGAAATAATTTTTGTGCTGTCAAAATACCTGCTAAGCAAAAGGAGAGTGGCTGTAACCAAAGTTAGGGAGCAGAAGTAGTAACTGCTGGTTTTTTTACCTTTGCAGTGATACACGTGCATGAATTTGGTTTGCTTTATATCCAGAAAATAGGGGAAATAATGTGTTATGGAGACCTGTTACTCTACCTCGATCCCAAGTTCAAGGATTCGAGCTTCATGTTCTTCTGTGATATTCTGGAAAATAGTCGTAATGGTTTCTTGGTTTCTGGGAGTTATCTCATAGCTGTTGTGTTGTACTGAGTAAGCTCTCAGCTGTCATTTTCTCCCAATTTTTCAGAAATCACCGTCAGTAGGAAGCAGTTAAACTCGTTTTCCAGCATCTTTCCCTATGCTGTGTCCACTTTCTGAACAACAAAATGAGTTTCAAGTTTACTTTGCATGAACTCAGTGATGATTATCTTTGATAAAATTCAAAGTAATGTGTTTCCTGTTGGCTTGCAGAAATAGAGTGCTCCTGCAGCCTTTCAGCATGCTGCTGTTTATCCTGCTGCTGACATCCCTCCTGTTTCTGGTTTCAAAAACCTAGAAAAATCACAGTAGTGTTTCTTATTTTGGGAATTTTTTTTTTTTTTTACTACATCCAATCGAATGAAAACCAGACCAATTTAATTGCTTCTCCAACTGTTGTCAGTCTATATTTTGTTTCAGAAGAGGTCCATTTTTTTGTAATTGTATGTTTTTCACAAAGTGTGTCACTGCAGAAGTCTGAGGCTGTCACTGTGAGAGGGGGAGATGACATTTGTGTGACGCACAGATGTGCCGTGGGCAGATTTTGTAAATGTCTCTGCCTGCACATTGGCGGCCACACAAGCTGGAGCAAGTTTGTTTTTATGCTAAACCACACAGGCTAGAATAAAACTATGAACTGTCATGTTAACTGTATTTACAGAGAAATGTAATAGTGAATGCATTTTCCAAAATACAAGCGCTCGATCACACCAAAAATACAGAGTCAGAGAGAGAACGTGGCAAGAAATCCATGTTGAGAGTGATGAGTACCCTTTTGGCTTGAGATTCTCTAACTCTTAATAATGGATTCAATAATTCCTTTTATAATCCTTCCCGGGTTACTGATGTTTTTTAGCACTGATAAATGTTTTATGCAATTTACAGAGACAGAACATGATTTGTGCCTTGAAAAATTTATAATTATCTGCAAAGCATTTTAGTGCATGTGAACGGACCCTTTTCAAGTTGAAAATGGTTAAACTTTAGAGACTAAAAGAAACTATAAAGCCTAGTAAAAAAATGCAAATATAGGTAATTTTTAAACACTTCTGGCTTTTCACCATCAGAAAGATCTTAAAATGTTCAAAAAACTTCCCTAAACCCCTTCAGCATGTGGTATGTGTGGGAAGAAATATTTTGCTTCTCTCATCAAATCATGGAAATAACTCTCAATTTGAACTGTTTTTCTGTGCAGCTTTAACTGTGATGTTGAGACCAGAGCCTTTGTAATTGAAACTCAAATTTCTACTTAAAGAACAGCTCGGTAGAAAAGCTCTCTTACATCATGTCCTTTGGTTATATTATGATTAAATGTAACATGATAACATAAACCTGGCTTTTGCCTTAAACTGCCTGTTTTATTTGGCACTTCGTCTGTTGTTACTGGCTGGTTCTCAGCGAGCTTGTCATTTTTTATACATCCTGTTTGCTTACCTTCAAAATGAGTATCTTTTCAGAAAAAGCTATTTATTTAATCTGCAGAGGACCCTGGATGGGAGGTGCAGGATTTTGATTTCACTATACTCCAAATTTTCTCAGTTTTACTACTGCGCTGTTCTCTAGTTTGTAATCATCATCAGCCATTTTCTTAATATTGACAGAGAACAGCAGAGGTCAGGGGCTGTGGGAGGAACCAGAAAGGGAGAGGGAAGAAAGCTTTAAAGAGCCCTTTGCAAAGGTTCGGTGTTTGTCAGAGTTGCTTTGGTTTTCAGAAGAACATAATGAAGTGTAACTCGATGGATTTTATTATCCTCATTTACCAGAATCCTTATTACTGGGTTGAACTGACCTGTTTTAATTATGCTCATCTGAGCAGTCTGGACTATGTATATATGTCTATGTGTATATATATGTATATTTGGTTTTTTAAGTTTTTAGCTGTCTGCCTTAAAGTTTTCAGCTTTCCTTCCTTCTTCCCATCCCTAAACAAGTCACAGTATTTTTGTTGTTGTTGTTTCACTGTAAGGATTGCTGACACACAGCATCATGATGTCCAGCTGAGAGGATAATGTATCACATTTGATGCTTTCCCAAAATAAAAAAAAAAAAAGTTACAAAGAACTTGGCCAGTGTTCAATATGTAAAACATTTCCATACTGTTATTTTTAGTGTCATCTGAGTGTGTTCTACTGACCTTAAGGAAAAAAAAAATAAACCTTGTGAAAATAACTTGGTTATCCAAGGCCCCACACTTGCTTATCTTCAGACTTTTTGATAAGGAAAATAAGGAGTGTCCCAGGTAAGAGTTTAACGTTCTTGGGTCAAAGTACAGGTGTGCTGTTGGAGAAATTGCTTTTAGTGCTTGGGATCAGAGTAAAGGAAGCCTTTGATGTTGGCTCCACTTGGATTATTTGGTTTCTTTCTCAGAGACAGAATCCTGTACAACATCTAAAATGTGAGAAAAGAACAGAGAGCATAGCCATTAGCACAGGCTACATTCAGAAATTTTATGTTGTAATAAATTCTTTGCAGTGTCTTTAAAAGATAATGTGAAATTAATACTCTGAAAGCAGTTGTAATGACAAAGCTAAAAAGTGGTGTTTTCTCCCAAAGCATGTTCCAGCTCAGGCAGTGGTTTAAAGCAAAACAAACAAAAAACCTCAAACTTGCTGGAATAAAATAACTTGCTATAAGAGTAACATTATTGGGTGAGAGGAAGAAAATTAGTTTTCTTTTTTCCTTCATAGTTCAAATACATATGTCATGGGTTCATGAAGACTCATTCCTTGAGGGAATTACATTTTAAATTAACGCTATGTGGCTGTTTAACTTCTATCAAAATTACAGCCAAGATGCTAGTTCTGATAACTTGATTTAAAATGGAAAGGCAATGGTTGCATGCTTTCTATTGAATACATGGGTAAAGGAGTGAGGGTAAGGGCCACTACTGCACTTCATGTGCAGCACAACCCTCTTTTGCCAACCTGGTCTAGTCTGGTGTTATTTATCCTCAGTATTGCCCTAAAAATCTCCAGTACCACTTCTTCCGTGGAAAGTGTTTCAGTAAGTCTTGGCATGATCTGTATTGTTACTGGAATGGCTCAGGGAGTTAATCATTCTGCTCCTAGTGCAATTGTTGAAACAGATTGTTTTTCCAGTTTCTGCCAGCAGGAATTTTCTGTGGGTTTTTTTTTTTTTTAAAGTCACACCCACTCACCAATAAAGTTTATGGTCTGAAATATAAGCTCAGTTGTATTTTAAACCAGGGTTTGGGAGCTTGTTAGGGTGGGTTAACCCCCAGATGCCATAATCAACCAGCTCCACGGTCACTGTCCTGGGGGAAAAGGAAAGTGGAGATATATTCTGATATATACCCAGCATATGGTGCATTGCGGGAATGTCTGTAGTGCAGGCTTGGTTCATGCCTTTAGCTCTGTACTTTGGAGAAGCTGCCCCATCTCCCAATAACTGGGAGATTGATGTCCAGAGTTGTGGGCAGATGTGGTTTCTGAGAGTTACAATTCTCAAGTTCATTGGGTCTTAATTTGTAGGTCCCATCCTCAAGTTCACTGCAGTGATTCCTGTAAGTGACCAAGCAGTTTTTTGTGGCTTTGCCACAGTGTGTGTGGACAGGGGCATTCCACTGTCACTGTAAAACCTGTGGGATAACTAACAGGAGCTGGCAGCCTTAGCCAGAATTTCTCAGAAGCTGAGATTGATGTGAATGAACTCAACTAGGACAGCTCCACTGTTGCCAATTTATTTATCCTCCCCTTTCTTTCACTTATTACTTAATAACGCTAAAAATATTTTAAACAGATAAATGTTCACTGTGCACAGGCACTGAAATGTTGCACATCCAAGGAGAGCTCAGTCCTTTATCATGTTTTCTCTGGAGTTTGCTTTCATGTATCTGTTACTTGAAAACAGCACTGCCGCAACATTGGTTTTTATGTGTGTTTTATTGCAGATACTTAAGACTTTCTGTGTTTGGTACTTGATATAGTTGTTACTGAATATTGTAATTTGTTTTGCTTTTTAAATGGTGGTGGAAAATTAAAACATTTTACCATAGTGCATAGTGCTGTTACTCCTTGTTTATTTTACATTAAATAGGTGTGATTCATACTGTTTTCAGTCTTATATTGAAAAGTATTAGTTAAGATTAGGCATATCTTTACAGCATACTCCAGATATGTAATTTGAGTAATTTTTTGACAGATGTGAAATATTTCCAGTCTTCACACTGATGTTTGAAGTACGTCTGTAGTAATATAAAATGTTGCCAGATTATTTTGTTTCTCCTTAACGGAACATTATTTCTGATCAAAGGCTTTCAAGACATGCCTTGTAGGATGTTTGTTTTTTTTGTACCCTGACAGGCACTTAGGATTTTGTGTGCACACTGACAGATATTAGACAAATAAGAGCAAAATTACTAGATTAAAAAAAAACCCGCTGGTTAGGGATCACTATTAAAAAACACTGCTAAACCCCATGTCCTCATGATTGTCAGAATAATATCCTGAGAATGGCACATTTACTTGCTGTGTTAATATGGAACAGAAATGAGGAATCATGATTCAGGTTCTAGTAACAGCAGGGAAATGAGGAATTTTCTAAATAGAAGTCATTGGCTTACTTTGTTTTGATTGTACCAAAAGAGAAAAATCAAGCAAGAGAGTTGTCTCAAATACTTTGTGCTGAGGCTGTTGTGTTGTCTGCTGGAGTGATTGCTTGGGTGCCCAGGCCTGTTTCTCACAGGTAGTGAAATAATGCAGTGATGTGTGCAGAAATCTTACACACATGGAGGGTGTGGACCAGGGTGGTAATCACACAGTGGTGGTGTTGGGGGTACATTTAGTGTCAGGGAATGAGCTGTGAGTGTCCTGCAGGGCTCTGGGTGCATTTCAACCTTCACAGTTAACAGGAGGCTGCCGCTGGGTGTGACTGCTCTGCACATCAGTGGGTCAACACAGCACAGGAAACCACTTGTATTTTTCTTGGTCTCTTGCAAATTAAAAAGAAAAGAAGGAAGATGACTTGTTCTTACTGAGTTCAGGTAAATAAAAAGCATAGATACCAGCAGTATTCATCCACTGTATGCTTCCAGTAAAGTCCCAGTGTGCTCAGTGTTAACCTGTGAGCCCTGGGGACTTCCATAGGGGCTGCGCACGAGCTTTAAGTGCAGTTTATGCTCAATTTGCTTTTGCATGTGTACTGTGGAGTCCATCTTGTTACTTTGAAAATCAGTTTGGGGTTGTTCCTCTAAATTTTAATAAGCCTTGCAGCAGGTTCCTAAAATCTTAGGAAATATAGTTAGAATCATTAAATGAGATGAGAAAAGAAGGAAATTAAATTTAATCTGCTACATAATTCAGTCTTCTGAGGGTGGCTGTCACTTTTTTGTCCCTTGTTGGCGTTCTTTATTTTAAAGTATTCTCCCCTGTGCGTCCCTCCAGTCCTGCATCCCAAATCATAGGAAATTGCATCCTGCTCATCTTGAAGGCAGCAGCAAAAAGTGTTGGCTCAGATTCTGGTGGAATCATGAAATTTTTGTGTTGCATATTCAGCATCTAAATATGCTGAATATCACAATACTGAAGGATGATAAATGCTCTTTTTTTTTCTTACATCCATTTCGCTAAACCACGTACCCGAGTTGTATTTTAAGCTTCTAATTGACTGCTCTTAGAGTTTTGTTCTACCTTGAGTCTCAGTATCTTGAACTTGAGTTCATGGTGCACAAAACAACGAGTCTGCCAAAGCAGTCCAAAATGTAAAAATGCGTGATAGGTCAGGAACTTTAAAATACATTTTTTAAGTATGGGGTTTCTAGGAATTATAATAGTGCATATTGGCAAATCTAATTCATAACAGCTTCTGTGTTTGTGTTATGAGGAGGATATTTTTTGTTTGTTTTGACAACTCATTCTTTCCTTGCATTAATATTAGCATTTATTTTTGAAAATAATGCAAATTTTTGTGAGGGTTTATGATAAATAAGTGACAGCTCTCACTGAATTTACACCTAGGTAAGAATATAAAATAAAGGTAAATGCCAAAGGGGTTAGTCTCATGTTACATGTGCAGGACTATAAATTAGTTGAATGTCCAACCTGTCATTTTCAGGTCTTGTTTTTGTAAATATTGATGAGATTTTTCAGTAGTTTGCATTTTGTTAAAAAAGTAAATCACTTTGATGTTTTACAGTGTATAAAGGAAGTTTTTTAGCACAAATTCTTTGAAAAGGATATTGTCAAGGGATTTTTCTTCCTTATTTAATCTTTGCACTTTTAAGAATCCCCAATGACAGGAAAACTCTCTTGCCAGGCTGCTCTCCTCCATTTCATATTCCTTTTGGTTTGTGATTATAGGGTTATTGATAAGTGTTGTGCTTTTTGGCATTGATGTATTTTTCAGAAAAAAGAATTGAAGCATTTGTTTTGAAAAAAGAAAAACAATTTAAAGAATTACATGGACTTTGCAAACAGATTTAAGGAAATGAAAGGTAGGTCAAGTTTTGGGCCTACAAATCTGACAGTGTCCTTTACTTTTAACATGTGTGCCTTATATGAGACACTCCTCAGCCTAATCATGTTAAGTTAATCAGCAGTAGAAAAATGTGAAAATTAGGTTGTTATTAATCTTGATAGCTTTGCATTTTAGTAGATTTTCTAATGTCAGTAAACCATGGCAGCCTACTTTGAGATCTCTGGTATTTGGGCAAAGTGATTGCTTCAATTACTGTCAGTTTGTACCATAAAAGGTTGTTTTATGATAAGTTTGAAACACATTTTAACATTAAAGCCTGGATTATGTCAGGGAGAGTTTTCTTACCCTGCAGTCCTGAGTATGCCTAATGGCATTAGCTTCTTCCCCCTTGGAGTGTAGCACAAACAATGCCCCTTTGTTTGAGGAGCAGGAGATGCAGGTTGGATTTGGGAGGGAGGAGGACACTATCCTGCTTAGGTAGCTTCTTCCCAGTTTAGAAAAAATACATCTTGTGCTAAGGGTGGTCTGATCACTTTTAAGTCCCCATGCTATCAAAGGTGTGGAGGTAAAATAATTCACAGCCCTTCTACTCCTGTTTTGGTTGCAAAGCTGGATGATGAGCTCATTAATCCCCTTGTTTTGGGACCCACAGTCAGTAGTGCACATGGCTGGCCTCCTCTCAGGTTCTGCAGCTGAAAACTGGTTTTTCAATTCCCAAGTTTATTTCCATAAGAGCTGGACTAGAATAAGGTTTTGATAGTTTTTTTTTTCCAGGAGAGCTAGTCCAGACTGCAGCTGTGCAAAGGCACTGTGCTGTGAGCCACATGGTGAATAGCTGCTGCCTAAGGACAGCTGTTCTGTCTGTCTCTGCACCTTATACCTGGTATTAATTTAGAAAAATTCCAGCAGCCACTGGCACAGTAGCTGTTACTGGAATAAGAGCTTCCCCAGCAGATTATTTCCACATGGGGGCAGGGCAGAAACCCCAGACTAACAGCTGGATTAGAACTATTGGGAAAGTGTTAGGTTTTTTCTTTAATACATTTAGATAACCTTAAGGGCCTGACTTACACCCAGCAAAACCATCAAGTTCAGAGTTAAGGCTTCTCACTCCATCTCTGGTATCCACTGGAGTGCTTGGCCCTCCAGCAGGGGGTTTTGGAGATCACACACTGTCCCTGGATCCCTGCTCACCCAGGCAAAGCCTTGGCCATGTGAGTGGTGCCCACTGTTCCAGGTAGGTGTATTTACAATACACCTGCTGTCCTGAGCAAGGTGCCTGTGTGTCTTAACACTCCACTGGTTTCCCTGGAACGTTAATGGCCAGTGGCAGCACAGCAGGTGTGGTGGAAAGCCAGCAGCCATAGGGGGAAGGGTACAGATGCAGTGAGAAGCTTTAATTTTGAGTTTCCTGCCTTCTGTGAGCACCAGTCAGACCCTTAACGTTGTTTTAATGTATTGTTTGTGTTTAATTTTTAGTAAAAATTTGAACACCATCCAGGCTACAGAGGTTGCAGTGGATAAGAAGTATAAAAGCTTTGGTTCAAGATTACAGGAGGCTGCAAGAAAAATTAAAGACATGGAAATGAGGATGGAATGACAGGCTGCTATTTTGCCTCAGAATACTGAAGATTGTAAAGCATTGAGAAATCGAATTCATGATCCTGGAAATCAAGCTCAGATTAAGAAATGTCAGGTTGGTAGGGGTTCCTGAAAGTCTTGAGTTAGGATAAACTAAGATTGTTTTCCCATAACAAAGGTTATAGGATGTGGGGGTGGATGGTATAATTTTTGTTATCTGTGTAATGTGAAGTGCTATACCATAATACTTTTAAATAAGCCAGCTAAGTGAAATTATTTTTTAAAATCAGTTTCACGTTTGTCGTGTTGAATGTCACTTCTGACCACTTTGCAGTTACTTCTCTCTGGCACAGAGTTGCATTATTCACTGTAAATGCAGGCATGGAAAACACTGCTCTGAAATCCACGTTGCTTTCTGCTGCCTCTGCGAGGGTCTCCTGCAAAGCCAAAGGCACAGTGCAGTGTGGCATTCCTAGATAAAAACTGGGCAGAACGTATCTAAATGCTGGAAGAGGAAGCTTTTTGTTCAAAAGGTTCTGATTCATAGTGAAGCCACATCTTCCCAAATGTGAACTTTAATTAGGGACTACCACTGGGATGGAGTTCCTGTAACTTAACTTAAGTGGGGAGTTTCTGCCTGCCATTCAGTGGCAGGATATTTAGGCAGAAAGATTGTGCAACAGGAAGTCTGTGCTGAAGTTCAGAAAGGATTTTGGCAAGCAAAGGTTTGTAGGGTTTTTGTGGTCAAGGTCACTGGATGCATTTGAGTTCTGGGGATTCTTAACAAAGCCTTAAAATCTCTCAGGTTGGGTTTGTCCTTCTGGTTGTTTTTTGACTTCTGTTCCTGCGCTTTGGGGCTTGCTCTGGCATTCCCCTTAGCATCAACGTTACACAAGTAACTTGGTTGAAACCTTAGATATACTGGTGTGAGGGGAAAACCAGACCACACCTTTATGTATTTTAGAGAAATCATTGTCTGAAAGGGCTCTGTTTAGTGCGGTAACATTTCATGGTTTTTTGTGATAGCTGAAGTCAGAAAAGTGTTTCTTTGAAGTGAGAGTTTTTAATCTCATGTACTTTTCTGAGTTTGGACTGTGTGCTCTGACAGAGGTGCTTTAGTTGTAGCTCTGAGGGAATCACCTGTGCTATATTTTTCTGCAACAACTTCAGTATCAAAGTTCTTAGTTTGTTTTATTTTTTGGTTTTTTAAATTTTATTTTAGCTAGCATTCAGACTTTTTATTGAAGTTCTGGCTTTGCTGTACTGACAAGACCATGACATTTCAGTTGTTGAGTGAGCACAGTCACTCTAAGCAAAATGAAGAGGTCTTGCAATGGCATTTTTGCATTTGTTTCTAGATATAATTGCATTTTATTAATGCTGTTATATATACTGTTTTTAAAAAAATGTGAACAAGTCTATAACTTGCTTCATCCTTGGATGTTTTTATGTAAATTTAATGTGGAGTTTTATAATTAAATCCCCATTAAAGGATAGAATTGTTTCATTAATAACTTAAGTATTTTTATGTTGTATATTCTAGTGGTTTTGTCCTGTACCACATTACTAGTATATAGTTTATTTACTAAAAATGTCTGGATGAGGGTTATGTGGTCATTTTTGGTTCAAACAAGTATCTATTATAAGCTATCAAGATGCACAGTTTTCAAAAATGACATATTAATGTCTCCATGTAGTTTTGGTGGCTGAATATGACTGAAATAATGTGTACCAGAAGCATTTCTATGCTTGTCTATCATAGTGCAGGTTAGGAGTGAGTGGTTTTGCAACAGTGTAATTTCCATGACAAACTTTGCTAGTGGCTGTTTTTTCCCATCTGAGAAATGGTGAGAGTACTGCAGAGTCAGTCAATCCATGGTATCATCAGATGTGGGGAGATGCTGGAAGTAGAACAGAAAAGAATCAAATGTAGTGACTGTTTTTCTCATGTCTTCAGGTATAAAAACTGTTTGAATTGGTAAAGAATTTAAATGCCAGATTGTAGTGGTACTGGGCTATCCTGAGTTGGTTAGGAGTGGACATGGAATTGTTGGGTTCAGGGTAGGCCATTGGGAGGGGCTGTGAGAGCAGCAGTCTCTGGAGCTGTCCTTCAGCCCCAGGCCTCAGGCTGGTCCCAGGGGGAAGTCATATGCTGTTTTTGTTGAGCTGTGAAAATCTCTCTTCCCAGCAGCTGGTTTTCTTCACCAGATACCTTGTACAGCTGGGATTCTACTGATTTTCCATCCACTTGAAATGCAGATACCAATCTTTCAGGACTTGCTTTCTGACACGGGCTGGGACTTCAGATGCAGGGATTGCATGTAGAAGTTAACTGGGGCACCTCAGTCATTTGCATTGCTGTTGGACCAACTTGGATTATCAAGCAAATAAGCAATGTTTTAAAATTCACACTGCAACAAAAATGTGTGTTGAAATTTGTACACAAGAACTATCTAGCCTGATTCACTTCGCAGTGCTTAAAACTTCTTATTTTAAAAGAGAAAAAAATATACTTTACTCTTCATTTTCCTTTCATTATCTCTTCAGGAAGTCCTTTTTCCCACCCATGCTTAACTACTTTTTGTAAATGTAATGGTTTAATATTATTCCCTTGAGTACTTCTGTGTATTTATAGCATCTGTGTTGTTAAAGAGATGCTCTCTAAATATCTTATGGATTATTCTTCATTTCCAGACTCTGTAAAGAGGATGTAAATTAAGTCTTCAGTTTGGACTGATTTTCCTTCTCCCAGATACTTGATGTGAATTTCTTTGTCATTCCACAGTGTTCAGAGTGTGACATTGATTTAGGGAAGGACATTTTTTTCCTGTTTTGTAAGAGTTTTCAGTGGTGGATTAAGTATGACGTGTTTGACTAAGCTATATAGAACTGTTTGGTAAAACTTTTTAAGTCTAGGCAGACCTACATAGATCAGCAATTTGCCTGTAAACTTGGACACTGGATCCTCAGTAAATGGAAAATTTTGCTGTTGTAGGCTTTTATAAGTTAAATTTTAGTCTCAGCAGAATCATTATATATGTAAATTGAATACTCAAATCCTCACTGAGTTGCTTATTATATTCCATAAGCTCCACTTTTCTTGCAAGCCTGGGCAAGATATTTCTCACTCTTTTCTAGAGCTCACAAAGGTGTGGAATCCAGTCAAAACCTAAAGGTTGAATAAGATTTCACAGACTCTTCCTAGTGCAGTGAGGATGTGTTTTTAAAAAAACAAGTATACTATGCCCTCAGTGGTTTTGTCCATCTTTCAAAGTTCAGCCTTCTGAACCTCCATGGAATTTCTTTGTAAGGTCTTCTGTGCTTGGTTGACAGCTGAGTGTAGACTTGTTCCTGTTTTATTAGCTTCAGTCCTTGAAATCTTTATCTGCCATCAGAATAAACAAGACTAGCTATAACCTATTTCTAATGCTATTTGCACGGCCTGAATAACAAGACTTCTCTGTTTCTTTGCAGGCATTCGACCTCCGATCATGAATGGGCCCATGCACCCGCGCCCCTTGGTAGCGTTGCTGGATGGCAGGGACTGTACAGTAGAAATGCCTATTCTGAAGGATGTAGCCACAGTGGCATTTTGTGATGCTCAGTCTACACAAGAAATTCATGAAAAGGTAATGTTTAAGAGGGACAACTGAGGTGTTTTAGGAAATTGCAAGTATTTTAATGATTTGGAACAGTGTTGTCAGCTGTGACCTGTTATTACAGTGTCTGTGGTGAGCTGTGCTTTAGTGTGTCCTTGGCTGGATGTTGTCCCTCTGCTTCCCTACTGAATTAGATTCATGGAGAGAGTTACTTCTGGGCAAGATACTACTACATGATATCTTGAAATGCTCCTTGGAAACATTTCTGTTGCTCAGCCTTTGCCTGGAAAGACAGACCGCAAGTATTGGATTGTCTGTGTGGGTAACTGCCTGATTTCTTTGTTTAGCCAAGGAATTGTGCAGGTTGGGTTAGGCAGCCTTGTGCACTGAGAAGTGTCACTGCAGAAGTGTTTCAAAACAAATACTAACCCAAAATTTGCATGGAAAATGTGGTCAATGTCAACCTAGCTTGAGAACACATGCAAGAAATTGAAGAATTCTCAGTCTTCATTCTTAATGGATCCACAGAGATAATGTTTGTTGAGGTTTTTAATAAAATAAAACTTAATTTATAAGGTTTAAATAAAATATATGGGTTTATTTAATTTAGAGGAAACCCAAGCTTTTTTCCTCAATTCTTTTTTATTATATATCAAGAATTAAAATGTAATAGAATGTCTTTTATCTGTATATTTCTTTTTAATCATGTTGAGAAGTTGCTTTTGTTTTACTATTTTCCTATCTCACACCACTGTTAGGAGTTAATACATGGATTCCATTCACAAGGACTAAATGACACATGAAGAATAAGTAATATAAATGCTGTTCTATTAGTAGCTAAGAGCAGTCTGCTATTCAGGTGAACACTATACTATAGCATTGGCTAATCCACCACCTATATAGTTTTATGATTTGCTTACTAAAATCAGTATAATTTACTTCTGGTGCATCAAGACTGGGGAATTCCCATGTGCCATGAATGCCTTGCAAAAAAACAATGGATATTTTCTGTTAGCAGTGGTGTGTAATAAATGAACTTCTCAGATCCTGAGATTGAGTGTGTGTCTCTCAAATTGCAGGTTTGGAAAAGTATTTGAATAACCGATGAGTGACATAGATAATCTGTTACTGATCTTCACAACACTGTTGTATAGAGGGGACTATACTAAAGCTTGCATCCTCTGCTTTTTATTATACAAAAATAATTAATTCTCAATTATCTCAGTAATACATCAGGAAAATATATTTTCACTACCTATCAGTACAGTGCCATAATACAGATTTTCACTTGTCTAAAGGATGAGACAGTCCTAAAACATTTAGGTCTGCAAAGTAATAAATTTCTACAACAAAAGTCACAAACCAGAATTCATTATCATACTGTTGTATTCCTTTTAACATAGGCTGAAAGATCAGTTTTATGAAGTGTTAAGCACTGTTCACTTCTTTGTGAAAAGTGTTCACTATTCATGTGCAGTGAAAAATTACTACTTTTCACCTATCTTTAGAAGAATATTTGTATTTTAGTACTGTTTGCATAATACATTATTTGGGAATGGTGCTTAGCTAAATACAAAATTGTTTTCACAAAAGATTTTAAAATTAAGAATTGCATATTTAAAGCAGGATCAAAAATGTTCATGTATTTCTGAATGCACATTTGTGGCTATACTAAGTGATGTTGCCCTGTTAGTTGAAATACAGATTTTGATAATAGATAATAGGAAGAGCTATTGAGTCCATAGGCTAGCAGATACAGATACATTTAATGTGAAGTTGCAGGGTGCAAGCCGGAGGCTGGGAACTTTAGGATGAGGTTAGAAGGATGATTGACATTGTTTGATACTCTTAGGTGGGTGACTGTAATGGGGCAGGGGGAAAGACATGAACCAGGAATTGGATGGGGAAGGTGAGCAGAAGGATGTCTTTGAAGGTAGGAACCCATATTAACCCAGCTTGCACAGTTGTGGAGCCTTGATCACAGGGGTGTGAGGAGTCAGAGTTTGAGAAATTAACATTTTGGAACCTGCAGAAGGGATTTCTGCTGGTCCATCAGAACTTGAGGGACAAGACCGTGCTTTAAAATACTGTGTTTTCAGTTTTTCAAGGAAATAGAGTGGAAAGGGGAATTTATTGTAGCTTGTGAGACAGCAAAGTACAAGCTAGGTAGTTTTTCACAGAGGAGCAAGCAGGCTGAGAGATTTTAACACAAGAAGAAAGGTGGAAAAGAAGCGAGGGTTTGAATGCCATTGGTGTGCAGCATTTTAGCAAATACCTTTCTGTGTGTGCTCATTCAAGAAAGTTTTCTCCAGCTGGGTAACTGAGTTGCACTTCTGTAGCAATTTCTTCTGCCAAGAGTTAATTTGTCAATCACATCTTATGGCTGAGGAGATTAAATTGTGGAAAATAAGTAACAAGTTGCAAATAAGTAATAACATGTTGTAGATCTGTGCTTCATGTCAGATCAAGGCATTTGTTCCCTGTTTCGCTCCTTTGGTAAGCAACTTGGGTGGTGAAGATACATTTCCTTCTTTCTGAAAAATCGGGCTGCCAGTGCTTAAATGAATACTGACATTTACTGAGAGTGACCCAATGTTTTGAAATAACTTTGTAGTTAGGGTCATTTATTACGCTTCTTCAGAAATTTACTCGTGTAAGGTTTGACTGGTTTTTGGTTTGTCTCCTTGTTTCCCATTCTCCCTAGAAAAAGCAGTTTATTTTTGAGCCAGTCTGCAAGGCTGCAATAGATGTTTTTATCCCTTAACTCCTAAGTTCTGTTTTGTTGTAGATGTTGCATATGGCTATGTGAAGTTGAGCATTACGTTTGTCAAACTCTTATCATGGCATAACTGGGAGTTCGGTTCATTGCATCCTATCAGAAAACTTCTGTCATTTAGGGTAAAAATATTTTAAGATTTCAGTGTTCATATTTCTTATTGGAGATTGCATTACTGTCTATAAAAGTTACTCACTGTGGTTAAATTGGCTTTTATTTTACAATTAATGATGTGTAAATAAGTTCTCTCAGTAACTATCTAAGACTGCTTCCAAGTGTACACAGTGTTTTGGTTTGTTCTGCCAAAAATACAGTTGTTCATCCAAAAAAAATTGTTTAAAAACACTTAGCTTGCTTCCATCCTCATTCCAGGTCAACTTTCTTTTTTCACTATCTTATACTCCGTTGTCTGTTTGCCTCTTTTTCCCAATCCCTCATCGTTTCAGTGCCATTCACAGTTTGCTGCTTTTCCTGGCTCCTTGGCAGCCTACCCAGCACTCCGATTCCTGCAATATTGCTGCTCTTTTCCACTTCTGTACCTTTAAAGGCATAACAGACTCAAGCACACCCTTTGGGTCTTTGTGTTGCCCAAGATTTTTTGAGTTCATGTTCTTTGCTTTTTGGGCTTCCTGACCTTTGCTGTGTGTTCTGTAACATGGAAGTGCTGGGTAGATCGAGAGGGATAAATGTAAACAATGTGCTAGAGCTGGTAATAGGCATCTCAACCAAGGAGCTGGAAATTAGTGATTCTTGCAAACCCAGATGAAAAGACAGGAAGCACAACTGATTAGGAATGGTCTTTAAAACAAAACGTACAGGCTGGAAAGAAGGCAAGAGTTTATTTGAGGCTGAGTAAGTTTTTTCATTCTTTTTGTTCTGTAATTATGTACTTTCCCACATCTTGTTGCAAATCAGGTAGAAGAAAAAAGTCTGTGGTTGACTGGGTTTACGGCTTCAAGCATTTACCCAGTTGACCAGAACACTGATGAGAGCAGTGAATCGTCCTTGGATGGAGGTGGGAACAGAGTATGTTGAAAAAACCTGTGCCCCAGCCTTAGCAGAGATGGGGGTAGAATGTGTCAGATCCTTTGACTCCTGTTTTCTGAGCCCAACATGAAATAATTTTCAAAAGGATACTACATTTTCATATTTGTAGTTTTAGGTTAAAAAAAATTTAAACCTGAACTTCCTATTCCACAGAACTTGAAATTTTTCAGTCATGCTTTTACATAGGAATTAAATGTAGGAACAGTTCTAGTGATAGCAGTTTTATCAAAGACCATTTCAAAGAAGAGCTGAAAAGCAACAAATGTTTTGAAACTGATACAAACAAATTCAGGATCGTGCTGTTGTTCAGCTCTTTGATTTGTCCCTGTTACAGCAATGGTTAAGTGAGATAATTTTTCAAGCTTCCAGTTCTTTGTTTAATAGTAAAGCTTGTGTTTATGCCATCAGTGCTGTTTATATTCATGATGCAGTTGAAGCATTTTAGTTTTCCATCAGATTTAAATTCTCAAAGAACACAGATTGAAAGGAAGCAGCCTTGTTCTAAACAATAATCTCTGTTTGGGAGTAAGTTGTCACCTCGGAGCTGATCCAAAACCTTGTAAATGTCCTGAAACTGAATGAGCTTTGGATCAGACTCCTTATAAAAGACTTGGGAAAAAACTGGGTTGAGTTGTCACCAGTGACTTCCATAACTCCATAATATCCTTTGGTATAGATGTTCAGTCCTTTCTAGTGTCTGATAGGCTTGACCTGAATTCAGCATTATGAATAGACACAATTCAGCCCTATTAACAGACAAACTAACACACAGAACTGTTAAAGATTTTTCATTGAAGCCTTTTATTCAGTAAAAACGTTTTCAGAGTCTATATTCTCAAATTGACTTCTGTCATTACAACTGCATGTAATGGTCAGTAAGTTCTGGCTTGGAAAGACTGGTTTCAATATAGTATTTAAAAAGAAGTTGAGTGTAGACTATACAGATTATTTATGCAGTTGTGTGTATATATTTGTATGTATATATTTTGTAGTGTTAATTTTTAGAAATACACTATCATATATATATGTCACATGTGTATATATATGTAGTATATATAGTGTATGGATATATAGGCTTTTAGAGAGTATGTTTTCAGGAGCCTGCAAGTAAGTTTTGTTTATGTTTGTGTAAAATATTTATACTTGTATTTATGGACAGTATAAACTCAAGTATTAATGTTTAGGGTCCTCACTAGAGGGTATCCTGGCTGAGTAAAGTTTATATGAAATAAGTGGGTTACTGACAGCACCATGGATCATAGGAACCTAACAGGGAGCTGAGAGCTTGTAAAGAGAAGCAAGAACTTGTAAAAAGCAACACAATATAGCAGAGCTTTGGAGAGCCACTAAATACCACTTGAGCACACTGGTTTTTCCTTTTAGCTTTAATGGTGCTGGTTTCACATGGATCCTTTGCAGTGTTGTAGGGAGGCTTTGAGAGCAGCTCTGAGTCTCTGCAGCCTTCCCCTTGTGACAGACTTTTGGTTACAAATTCAACCTGCAGCTGCTTTTTGCAAGTTAAATAAGGCCAGGCCTACTCCATTTTGGTAAATTACATTTGTTCCACCCAAATGTGCAAAATATTTCAAGTCTGTTGGTGACACTGGAGCATAATTTTTTTAGAGATGACACATGAAATTTCAAGTCCAAGAAATGCAACACTTCGTAGTTTCTAGAACTGGATGAAATACAGCACTTTCTAGTGATGATTTTTGTTTTTAAGATGGAGACTTTGTCATATTCAACTTGTAATTTTATTTTTTTTTGTCTCTGCATTGAAGTAGTTTGGCATTTCATGTACTGTGTTATGTTTCTATGCTCTGGATTTGATCCATGAGTGTCTGGGATCAGCCTCTCATAGTCAAATCTAGAAGTGTCTGGGGATGCTCCAAGAAGAGAAGGGCCTTGCTGTTTAGTTCTTAGCATGTTATGATACATGTTTTTGTAAAAGTAAGCAAGATGCTCACAGTTCTTCCCCAAATAATGAGATGTGTGTGTCACAGTGGTGACTGTGTGATGTTTGGCATGATGGCTAAAATAGTGTGGTACTGAAAGGGGGAAAAAATGTAGATGGGAAAACATTTAGAAGGATTTCAACCTTGGGTAATCAGTACTCAGGATTTGTTAAGTTCTTGGAAATAGAAATGTCTCCTGCTACTGTGTCATCTGTTCCCTAAGAGCTTTGGTGACCTGGCATGTTGTGAACCAGAGTAGTCATTTTGAGGTTGAAGAACAGCAGAAAGACCTGTCCAGGCTGCTGTGATGGGAAAAGCTGTCAGCTCATGGAATAGGGAATGACAAAGACTTTCAACAGTGAGCTCTAGCTTCAGCTGGAATGAAGTCTGAAGGCATAGAAGTCAAGCAGGTGAGCTCCATAATAATTTGGTAACAGAAGGAACCCAACTCATGTCCTGTGTTTCAGCTTTTGCCTCGGATCCTCTCTTCCCAGAGGGCACAGTTGAAGTGTGATGGAAGCAGGAATGGCTTTTGGAGGAGCACAGCTGACTCTGCTCATTTTCTGTCAGGTTTTTCCATTGCCTTTCCTTGCAAGAAATCATCAAAGAGCATGGTCTGACTGCCACATACTCAGGCTGGTCTGGAATTTCTGCCTTGCCTGCTATCTCGCTCACAAGTTTGATCTCCTTGTAATAAAATTGTTCTTGAATTTGTTAAAAATTAAGTTCATTATGGAAAATGATGGAGAAAAATCACACATTCTCCCTGATTTTCTCAATGCATCCATCTCTTCTGTTAAATCATCAGTGAATTACTCCTGTGCACAGTTAATTTTTTCTGAAGATCATTTCATTTTCTGGAATTGTTGATATTTATGATATTGTTGATATTTATATCAGTTTCATGTGTTATATTTTGCTCATTGAAAGACTTATCAAACTTCCTTGTGTGCATTAAATATATTTAATGACTGAGAATATAATTTATGCAAATATTTCCAAAATACAGAAACTTTCACTGTTTTTTAAATCTAAGTGGCGTTATTAACATTCACCAATGCTGAATGTTTCTAGCTTCAGATTTTCTGCTATTATTTTCTGTCTTTTTGGCAGATTTCAATCACATGTCCAGTAGCAAAAAGCAGTAACATAATTAAATTATCAAATTAATGTGATAAAACACACTTGCAGGGTATTACATTTTTAGCAGTGGATTTCCTTGCTAACTAGCCCATAATCCTAGGAGAGGCTCAGTCACTAAAAAGAAATTCTAAAAGATTTGTCACTTGCATTTGCTTGTTCCATATCCCATGTGATGGGTAAATAACTGCCTGTGGAAATGGCTAGTGTCAGCATTAAGCTATAGCTAGGAAATATTTTCCCTTTTATTGAACTCATTCCCAAGCTTTCCAGTACTTCTCTGTCTCCTCCTAGTGCCAAGCCATAACCTGGATGGGCCCAAAAATGTGTCATAATGGGTCCACACCAGTGCTCTTAGAGTCCAAATGCCAATGTTGACTGGCTGAGTTAATAAAATATGCATGATTATGAAATGAAAATCTGCTTCCCAAAGCGAATCACTCTGATATTAAAACACAAATGTCTGAGCCAGTTCAGCTGTGCTTTAACCCCTGCTGGATGAAGTCCTTAAAACAGTGGCAGCTCTGTACCCCAAAATAAACCCACCATGGGCCTTTTCCAGTCTGGGAGAGGAGGCTCACAGAGCCTTAGGGCCGTGTCCTTGCAACTTCTGAGTTTCTTCAATTTTTGCTTATCTGACAGCTACACGGGTGATATTTTCTCCTGCAGCACAAGCATCCAGAACAACCCTTGGGAGGGGCAGGGGAAAATAAATGATACAACACAGAATAGGGGACATGGCTTGTTGGAGACCACCAGGATATCATAATTTGACCTTGAGGCTTGAAGCAACTGAGTTAAAGCTGGGAGATCCTTGAACAATTTTATTTCAGCCTCTGGTGGGAGCAGAAATAACCTCAGGACATTTGAGGTGGGCTTTCACATCCTAAGAGGGACTGTTTCTTGTGTAGGATACGTCAGGCTTGGCCCATGCCAGCTGTAATGTCACTGGAAAAGCAAACCCAAAAACTGTGTTGGGTTTTTATTAGCCCTGTGTAACAGCTCAAGGTAATACATTCTGGTGAGTGCAGCCTTTCTGACAGGGAGCTGCTGGATGTAATCTCCAAAGGACTTGTTGGCACCATTAAAATCAAGGAGTTTTGTGTGTATGTAATCATTTTATAAGATCTGAGCCTACAGCTGGTCTTTGAATTATGTTATAGCTGCATTCTTGAAGGATGTGTAATTTGTAATTTTTTTTGCAGTTCTTACTAGTAAATGCAAATTCTGCTCAAAGGAATCTGGTCTTTATCTGAGTTAGAACTGAAGTTCTCAGTCCAGAAACACATGTTGAAATAGCATAAATAATTTTGTGAAGTATTCAGTAATAAGTGCTTTTCTTTCATTTTTTATGGAGTTTGATTTTATTTTCTTTTAATTTTTTTCTTTATGTATTTTTAAACACTCTTGCAGATCCTGGGTTCCAGCAATTGTAATCCTCTGTATGCAAGACTCTGCTTTGCTGCAATAGTTTTTTAAAAATTTTGTATGTTGATTATTTTTACTGACCTTGCATTACACTAGGAAATGCTCATATGAGCAGAAATAATTCAGATGACAGAAACTGTACATGTACTAGACCCAAAAGTCTGAATAAGAAATTTAGAGCCTCTGCAGCACTTTTATGTGAAGTGTGTCGTAGGAATCTCTTGAAGTCATTACAGCTGGCTTAGCTACTGAAATGGTTTGTGCATGTTCTGTGTCTTGTAGAACGATTAGGATATTAGCTAGTGCATTGAAGGTACAAGCACAGGGAAGTGTTTTGAAGAAGTAGAATCATGCAATTTGCAGATAAAGAGGAAAATACCCTCTGCTGTCTGAAAAACAAATTCATATGAGCTGTGTGGGGTGCAGTGTCTGTCACTGTTTGGTAGCAGAATTTAAAACTGCTGGGCATGTCTGGCTCCCTTCTCCACCCCCCTTCTCTTCTCCCTCTCCTTACTCCACACCCCTTTGTCTTAAGTGCTCTTGTGTAGGTTGGATGCACTTTAACATAATTTAATTTGTCAGGGGCTTCAACTATCTTTTATTTTTGGTTTTTTAGTGCTCTCACAAGTTTTGGGTTTTTTTCTGCAGCATTTTTACTTCCATGCAATTTCTTACTTCTCAGAGGCTTTGGATTTTACTGGATAATGTCAAGTTTGGCATCTCAGTTAATACCAATTTCTGTGACATCCAGTTTTCATCAGTGAGAGCTGATTTGCAGTGTCAGTAAACTGAGGGGCAAACACTTTTGCTCTTACGTGTGAAGTGACCGATTTCAGTCTCTGTTGTCCAAGGGGTTTGTGATCACTGAATGTTTTCTGTTCAGGTATCCAGTGGTTTCTTAAGGCGTTGAATCCCTGTACCACTGTGTGTGGTGAAGAGATACTGCTCTGTTGCTCCATTCAAAGCTGAGTATCAGCTGCCTAAGCATAAAATACTCAAGTGTTTGTAGGGAGTGTTTGCTTCTGTGTGTGCAGGTGCAGTCCAGTGGCACTTGTAGCTGGGGTCAGTATTGCAGAGCATTTCCTGGGGAATGAGGAGAGCTTTCCCTCTTATTAAGAATACATGTACAGATTACACAGTTCTTTTGAAGCTGATCCCATCATGCTAGAATGGAGACTTCAGATGAAAAAGACTAACCAAGAGGCTGGGAGATAGTTGGAAAAAAAACCTTTAAAAAAACCCTGAATCTGTATTTAATGCTTTTACTGTCTTTTATATGTGAGAATATGTGTATGAGATTAAGCTGAGATTCTGTGAAAGCAAAAAAAACCAACTGTTTTTTCTTCCATTTTATTTATAGGTACTAAATGAAGCAGTGGGTGCACTGATGTATCACACTATAACTTTAACTCGAGAAGACCTGGAGAAATTTAAAGCACTTCGAATAATTGTCCGAATTGGCAGTGGTTTTGATAATATTGACATCAAATCTGCTGGAGATTTAGGTATGGCTATTACAGACTTTATTTTGCATCTTATACTTGCCTCCAGAAATCTGATAGCATCTAAATCTTTGTATTAATGTTTTCTGTGTATTTTATACTAGCATCACATGTAAGCTGTATAATTTTCCCATCAGAGTATAAAACTCATTATGGAGATACTAGCATTAGTTAATTAAGTGATAATATTAACAGCTTTGTGGCAGGATGACAATCTGCCTGCTCAATATAAACCCAAGGAGTAAGGCCATAATTTTTCATCTCTTTCTTTTTTGCCCCAATTGTATATTTTAACTACTACTGCTGTAATCTAATTACAAAATATAATTCCATCACTGTGGCATACTACTTCAGTTTGAATAAAAAATTAGATCATTATCAACTGTCTGAGACTTATTTATGATGCATGAGATTTAGTACTAAACCAGTCCATAAAATAGAAGTACCGATTTCATAGGAGAATCAGTTGTTGCTTTTTCAGAATAAGTTCAGCTACTGGAACTATGAAGAGATGGTGCTAGATGTTTGACTATAAGAAAAGCAACTATCTCATCTGTGCTTTTCTTACTTTAGGTTAAACTATCTCCTACCTGTAATCTAAAGGTCAGCCTACCACTTGGAGTAAAGATTTTCTTTGTTTCTTTTCCAAGATTGTGGAGACCAAATATGTTTCCCATTATGCTCTGGAAAGATGTTGGAAACATTTATTTCAGTGTGGCAGTGCTTAGTCCTATCAATAGCCCCACTGATGTAGTGAGGAACTGTAGTGTGGTCTGTTTATCAGCTAATGATAAAAAAAATACTCACCTGTTGTAATGGTGGCAGAGCCTTAACCACTCCTTGCTGAATTTTATAAAGATCAGGTCAGGGCTGAAAGTGTGCAAGGCTCCGTTTTACCTGCTTTAACTGGTGCCACAGTCAGACACGTGTTGTGAGCCTCAGAAAACCTGTGTGTGTGGAGAGATTGGCCGGGGGTAAAATCCTAGATCAAAAGCCAAAATGTAGGTGCAGATCAAAGGCTCAGACCAGTCAGGATCCCAGTTTGTGGAGAAAATCCCTGATAAGAGGAAGATCTTCAAAGGTTTGCTGGCTGTCTCTTCTGCAGGTCTCTATGCTGGATTGTAACCCAAGTTACAAACTAAGTGCAGCCACATAATTCTTCAAGCTAGAGTACACAGCAGATTTGGGAAATTCTTGCTCATATGAAATGTTAAATGGCCACCTTCCTCATCATTCATTTCCTGTCTTGTGATTAGACTGAGTTATAAAGTTGAGGGTCACTGTTTGTGTATCCCTTGATTTATAAAATATTCTTGTCCACTCTGTCAAAAGCCAGTAAATGGTGGAAAGATTACAGTAAAATCTCTGTTTGATTTGCTTTTGAAATGTAGATTTAGACCAGAGTCCAACATATTCCTGAACTTCTGTAGTAACTTTTTGAGTTATTTTTTATAACTGGCACATGGGGTTGTTACCAGCTTTTCCTGTTAAGCATTATTTTATATTAGCACTTTTAATCTTCTTACAAAGCATGAAAATGTATTTTTCTGCACTTTATTAATAGTTTACTAGAAAATACATACAAGTTGTGGGTGTAGCTGGATGCAAGTGAAGTGGGAGCCCAGGTAATGCCTGTTGACTCCTGCATTTTTCAGCACTGAACCTGTGCACAAAATCATTGAAAGCAGTGGGAAAGGGGAAGGGAGCACTGATCAGTGGATATGAGATGAGAGTGTGCTGTCTTTTCCCATGTGAAATGTCTGTTCATTTCCTTGCCTCTCTCTTGCTGCTTTTTGTGGTTTGCTATGTCTCTGCCTTTCAAAAATGAGCTGCTTTTAGAGTTGAAGAAAAATTGGGAAAAATAAATTCCTGCTGTTCAGGAGAGAAATTATCTGACTTTTGTTCCCTCAGTTTCCTAAGGAAACCTATTAGGGAAGAAGGTATATTACTTCTCTTTCCAAATATATAATATAATTCTTTAAGCTCCTTTTAAAGCATAATTTTGTTGATGGCAGCTATTAGGAGACACATTTATTAAATTTACATTGCCATCTAAAACCTGAATTGTTGCTTTATGAAAAAGACTTTTTTTGTATAAACAAATGCAAGTGTTTAATGTGAGGTACTTAGAGGGATGTTATTTTTCAGTCTTTCACCTCTCCCTCCCAGTCGAGCTTTTTTTCCCCATTTTAAAAATGGTGAATTTCCTTCTACCATTGATGTTAGCAGGATGACAAGATTAATATTCCAGCAAATGATGCTGGTATATCTTCTTGTAAGTCTTAAGGGCAGTGACTCAGCAGACAGGCTTATCTCTACAGCAGAGGAAAGAAAAATAGTTCTGTAAATTCCTTGTGCAGGTTTTTAGTGATGGAGAGAAAGCTGTAAAAAAGTACTGGGCAGCAGAATAGAGGCATTTGAATGTAAAACATAGATAAATATAGCATGAGCTTATTATTTGTCATATTACTATTGATGCTGTTTTTGAAGAGAATGTTTATTCTTCTTCTTTGCTTCCTAGGATACTCTGGTATTAGCTGAGGACTTACTGAATGTTTAGTTATGTAAAATCCCATACAGTAAAAACAGTTCTTGGGTGTTTTTAGGATACAAAACACTTTTTTTCTTCTCCACCGTGAAATTATACTGCATGCTGTTTGTTGTCTCAGTCAGCAGAACTGAGACACAAACATTTGTGGGAGCTGGTGATTAGAGAGAGAACATGCAGTACATGGAAAGACTGAAGAGAGACAAGTCAAAAAGGACACAAAGTTTTTCAAGCATTTTGCTTAACTGCTGTGTAATAAGTACTGGAAGGTAAAAAGCAGAATGGAATAACTTGCATGTAATTACAATCACTTGTTGCTTCATCTGTTTTTTGAAGTAAAATAGGCTTATTGTGAGTCTTGAATCAATAATCCACCTTCCACAGTTTTCTGTGGAAGTCTGTAACACTTTAGGCTGCTTGATATTATGGTAGTTTCAGCTGGTAGCTTTTCAGCTGTTAGAAACATGGACTTATTTGGCATTGCCTTTGCATGCCATGCAGAAGCAGCTTTTGCATTTTCCTATTGACTATTAGATGGGTTCCCTTTAATGTGGGGGACCAGGAAAGGCCTGGGATGTTGTTTGTTGTAATTCTAAAAACCCCTGTGCAACATGTAACAGATTGTCCTTTCCTGTATCGTTATTACCTACACTGGATTACTAGCAGTCATCCTGTGAAGGCTTTGTAAGGGTTGCTGTCATTATAAATTATTTTATCCTTTTTTTAACTTGCACAGGTAGCTTTTGGGAGGGTATTTGTCCAGTGGTGGAAAGCTAACTCACACAATTAAACCTGAACTGTGATCATTGTCCACACTGTTAAGAGCAAGGCAGATTTTTCTTGGCTGTTCAAAACACCAAGCTCAGTGGAAATGTAAAATGTTTACCAAGACGCATGTTCTAAACTATCAGACATCTTCAGTGCTTTCCTTCTGTGGTTTCAGTGGCCTGTTTACTATCTGCCTTAGTTTGCAATAAATAAAAGCACAATAATTAGTAATAAAAAATCAGAGAGATAAGTTGGCACATAGTTGTCAACTACTGTGTCAGGTGTTCTGCGTGCCATTACAGTCAGAAACATAGAAGACATGTTGAAATAAATGTGATTTTAAACATCATGCTCCTGTATTGCTGTTAAATAGGAAAAAAGTAAGCATTGTTTGGCATCTGACATTCTGTCCCCCTGCTTGCAGGGATCGCCGTGTGTAACGTGCCAGCCGCCTCCGTCGAAGAAACGGCAGATTCCACCATGTGCCACATCCTGAACCTGTACAGGAGAACCACCTGGCTGCACCAGGCCCTGCGGGAAGGCACGAGGGTACAGAGCGTGGAACAGATTCGGGAAGTGGCCTCTGGAGCTGCCCGGATCAGAGGGGAGACCTTGGGCATTATTGGATTAGGTACGTTGTCTTCATATGTGGTTTCATGCTCTTTGCTGTCCATTGCTTGAAAAAACAAGTGAAGATTTGAGCTATAAAAATGGAACATTTGTTCATGTCAAACATTCATTCCTGATGATTGTATAACTCAAATGTTTTCCCTTTAGACATAATTATTTTCCTCAGAAAAACTATTTTATTGCTAATGTTCTCTCAATTCTTTGAGTTTCTGTATGTCTTTTTGTTGCTATATTGCCTGCTGTCAGGCACACTGCTTGTAAGAGGAGACATCATCACTTCCCTTCTCCAGGACAAGGATCCTGCTACTTCAGCCCAGTTACATGTGTATGTTTTATCCCTTATCCATTTTCATATCTGGTTTTGTTTGGACTTTTCTTCCTTTTACCCTTTTTTACATAACTAAGAAGTCTTTGCTTCAGTAACACCCTGCAGAGCANCCTTTTACCCTTTTTTACATAACTTTACATAAGAAGTCTTTACATAAGAAGTCTTTGCTTCAGTAGCACCCTGCAGAGCAGTTGTTGTGTGCATTTGATTGAGATGGATCTGAAATTGTATTTCGACTGTAATGAGAGGAAGAATATATGCAAGAAATTTTGAAATGTTTCCAGACCTAATAAAATCACCTACTTACCTCACTGAGTGATGACCCTAAATGTTTTTCAAGATCCAGCAGATGGACAGGCTTGCTAGAGATGAATTAATTACTGTCTGTTACAGAAGTAGAGCAGAAAAACAAGCAAGTCAGTTTCTATATAAAAATTATTCAGTCATGTGCTTGTCTTACACAGATCTGATAGACTGTGGATGTAATTGCTGTGCTATTCATCCACAGGAATTAGTAATATGATTTTGACAACAAAGCATCATATTTAAATGACTGCTCCAGTTACACATTGCTGTCAAGTAACTCCAGCTATGAGCTCTTACTTTTGGAAGCTGAAAATAGCCTGGTCTTACATAGTACTCATTTAAATGAGCATGCAATACACCAGAACCATCTTCACAATCAAAGAATTGCCTTTAAAATATGACTTGCAAGAAGTTGGTCATGATGCTGCTTTCTGAAATTTATACTAATGTAATTATGCATCTCATTTAAACACACGATTATTGTGCTCACAGGCTGTACCTAAATCATCGACAGTTGCCTGCAGTGTTTCCAAAATGGAAATGTATACCTGGTTTTTGAAACATAAGCTTTGGCTCACATGCAGTGTGCATATTTGCTGGAGATATCTGTGCTGTTGTCATTCAGTTTGGTGTTTTTACTGAACAAATTCAGACTTGAGATTAGAAAAAGTCTTTCATCATTGACTTCCTTAAGTGAGTTTTGCTGGTTTTGTTCTCAATGACTGAAAAGTATAGAGGAATAAACGGGTAATCAGCTTGCCAGTATGTGTATAAAGCTTTACAAAATGCTAGGTTTTTGTTTTAGTTTTAAAAAGCAAGTCTTTTGTGTGCTTGGTACACTAAAAAGGCTAGTAAAATCTGATTTTTAAGAGCACGCTTCTGTTGCACTTATTGACCAGTCATTATCTCTGGCCTTTCGTTGTTCCTATCTATTTCCTAATATTGTCAGTTTCAAAGACTACATACATGTGAATAGACATACATGTGAATAGGCACAACACTTTGAGTCGGACCTGTTTTAACAAACTCCTACGAATCTATGTATTAATGAAGAGTAAAAATGTAGATTTAGAAGATCTACCAGAATTTCTATGTGAGCACTTCAGGCACTTAGGCTGTGATGTGCACCCTTTTCTAGTACAGATCACTGCAAGAGGTTAGCTGTCTTGACTTTCAGACTCAAACATGTATTTGCAACCAAAGACTGTTGTCCTTAGGTTGTGTTTCTTCACTAGTGGCCTCTCCCCACATCTGATGTTTTGCCTCAGTTTATTATTTAGACATGTCAGTGTCAGAAGTGATGATCCACCCAGATGCTATGAAATGGATGTATTACACACAAAATAAACAGTTCTCATCATCTGTTGCTCAGCCCTTTCCTCTGTTTCTGTGTAGCATCTCTGTTTCTGTCCTTTGTCATTAACATGTGTCTGAGATCATCTCCTCTCAACCACAGCTGTGTTTCTCTATTCTTGTCTTAAAACTTGTGGTCTCTTCTGCAGGGGGTTGCTTAAATTTATCACTGCTGCTGCAACGGCTAACAGCAGACCTTCTTAACATCTGCTCCTGGGCTTTTCTCTTTGCCAAAGAGAAACACCCTAGCTCTTGCCTGTCTCTGTGCTACAGAATGACTATGTCTCCAAAGTTTCAGCTACTCACTTCCTTATCCACTGATCTAGCCAAGTTTCGTGACTCACTTGCCTTCTTTCCATCACCCACTCTCTTTCCCTTCTCTCATGCATATTCCTGCTTTGACACTTGGTCTGTCCTGCTTAATCCTATTACTCTGTATTCCTCCTTTAAAGTTAACCCCATCTCTCATCCTCTACTTGTATTGAACTTGAAGATAAGCAGAGACTCAACAGCATAATGCCTCTCCTTCATGTGCTTGTTGGATCCCATCCGTCATTGTTGTGTTGTTTGGTTAGCCCCTGAGCTCCTTAGGGCACAGCCCGTGCCTCTTTCTGTCTTTGTGAAGTGTCTGATTCTTTGAGCCTTACATAAATAATAATATCACATCATTTAACAGCTATCTTTGTCACTTTTAATCTTTATTACTATCCGGTGTCCTACATTTTAAGTGATGCATCAGAAGTGTGGATAATAAGCCCTGCATTTAAAAAAGAAAGAAAAAGCTACCTTTTCACCTTGTATCTAGAAATGTAGGGGTTTGTGGGTTTCCTTAAGGAGGAATATTTATGAGCAGCAGCATGTAAGTACTTGGATGAATAGACATCTGGCCCTGGTTCTGCTCTAATGATAATTTTACAGCAGTGAAGTCGCACTCCTTTGCCTTCCTTCTCAGTGAGAAATGCTGATGACTAATGACTAATGCATTTCCTCACCCAAGAAAGGTGAAATTCTTTTAAATAAATTTGTCTCCACATCACAGTGAATGGCATAACTCAGTTTGTCTTTCCTCACCTGCTCTCTTCTCTCAACAGTCACACTGCCCTACCTAGATGCTCAGCCAAATTACTAACCTGTGTTATAAGTAAATAAGGCTTAAGAGTTGGGTGGTATTACTCTGCAATAAATGATCTACTCTTAGCAGTCCTACTGGCTCTTTTAATGTGCTCAGCAGGAAATGTAACAGAACAGCACTCTCCACATTTCAGAGTTCTCCAGAAAGGAGGAAAAATTACCCATATTCTCAACTGCTGTTGCACAAGCAGGGAAGAGCTGCTAAGTGAAAGCACTTTTTCTTTCCGTGGAAGTCTTCAGGCAGACCATCATCATCATTTCCATGGTACCAAGGTCATTTTATAAAACTTAGCAATACCAGCATAGTATGAGTGTGCATTGCCCAAGGGCTGAGCAGGGTCTTTGACCTGCAGCTGCTGTACTGTCACACTCAGATCAGGTCATTGGCAGGGTCATGGTCAGACACACCTATAAATTGGGACATTTGGGTTGAGGGAAGTTGGGAGACTTGTAGGAGGGTTGAATGGATGAGGCTGTAACAGGAGACTTGGGTGTTTGAGTCTCTCTTCTGAAATGATGAATGGACTGTGCTAGAACTTTGATTTCCTTGAAAATACGCTTTTGTTGCTTTCTGCTATTTTTGCAATTGTATGCAACATTCATTTTCTGCATTCTTCTCACACTGCCAACTAATAAATTAATTGAAGGTTTTGAGCTTAAGATTTTGCCCTCCCTGGAAGCAGCCATGAATATTCATAACAATTTGATATGCTCTTAACATAGAGTTGTCCCAAAGGTGGGACGCTTTGTGTGCTGTATTGTCCTCAGTGTGTTGAGGTAGGTTTTGAACCACCCCTCATGCCCAGGAGAGTCGTATATAATAGAAGGTTCTCAGGAAAGGAAAAAAGAAGGTCATAGTTTTGTGGTTGTTCTTTATGTCAGATGGTAATTTAAAAAGAAATTGGCAAATTCCTTGTGTCCAGCTGTGTACTTGTTTAATGGCTAAGACTAAAAACAAATTGTCAATTGCAAAAGAATTTTATCCCATAAAATATTTGTAGTAGGATAATTCTGGTTAGAGATGTGATTCCCTAGTGTTTCGGAAGGAAACTTCTGTGCCCATTGAAGAAGGCTTTGGTTTATTAGCCTGGGTGGGGGTGAATGAAGTGTAGCTTTAACTGGAGAGGCTGTTAAGAGATTTTGCTGTTGTGAATCCCCTCAGGTATTAGTGTTGTAAAGAGTGCAAAAAAAAAGAACAGATGACAGAATGTTGCATGTGAAAATGAATGGAGCTGAAGTAACAGTTATATGCTTTGTTAAAAAAAAATATTTACAGTTGTGTGACTGATTCCTTGAGCTGTGAACATGCCAAAATTTGGAAACAATACAGTGTTTGTGTTGAAAATTTTCTAATTCAAATTTATAAAAACAGCTTGGAAAGCAAACAAATAACATGCATGTGAGTGTTGAAATGAAAGATTTTGAGGAGTATTCTAACCTGGTGTCCCCAAAGAAAAGCAGACAGGCCCTGTCAGATTGATACACTGTTTAATATTCCAAGCACATCTGTCACTAGGCGCTGCAGAATTGCTGTGTTCACATTAAGTGATCAGCAAAAACCTTTCTTCCTGTGACTTCTGAAGTTTATTCAAAGAGAAACTGAAAAGCAGAGGGAAATCCCTTCAAACACAATTGGAAAGAGATGGGATTTCCCTGGGTTGATTTGATGCTTTTTTGAACAAACTTAAGACGTTTAGAGGAAAACTTGTTGACTTTTTCTTTGTTTTTTTAAAATTAGGCATTGTTATTATGGTGTGTCAAGTGATGCTTTTGAAACATCTTTATCCAATATTTCTAGTACTCTAATGTGAATATCTGGTCTGTAAACTTCTAACTTGAAAAGTGTGTTAGTTCTCACTCTTCAAAATGCCTGTAACTCATTAGATGTACTCAGAGGATTTTTCCTCTGTGTTTTACTGGTAGTGTGTCAAAGGGAAGTACACCCCTCCTGGTACATGTGGTATGGAGTCATGCCTATGCAGCGCTTTTGGGCACAGCTCTGAAATATGAGAGTAAGGAAAGTGGAACAAAAAAGCAAAGTTTCATGTCAATTCCAAATGGAACAGCGCTCCTCTTAACTGGGTGCCATATGATGTAGTGTGTTTATTTATCATTCAGGTAGCTGAATAAAATTTATTTTAAAGCCTTAGATGACAGGATTCTTGTAGGCATTTTAATGCTGGAAGTATGTTACTCAAAATGAAAGAAAATACCAGAAAGGAGATTCCATGTATTGAGAATGGTTGTGCTTCAGATTAAACAAATTATCTGTTATTGCATCAATTTTTGAGGATTAATTTTATAGCTTTTTATTAAAGCCAGCTGGTTTGACATGGGTAAGGATAAGCCCTTGGCAGGATGTGTTCAGAGGCAGTGGTGTTTTGCCATAAACAGGCCCAGCAGGCAAGCCTTGCGTTACACAGATTATTGCAGATTACGTGACATCTTCTGGCATTTCACGTATCTGGTGGCAAAAGGTGCAAACCTCCTGCTTTGTTTCAAGGCAGTGTGAAACAGTCCAGATGTACCATTTCTCATCCCAGTGATGATTCTGAGTGGGATGGAGGACACCTCCTTTTTCTGCCCTTCTAGTTGCTGTATGGTTTGATACAAATGTTCCCATTGGGCAGGAGGAGGCCGCCTTACACCCACCAGCTGCTTCACATCTGCTCTCATGGCGTGTTTATCTTGTTCTAGGGCGTGTTGGGCAAGCAGTAGCTCTACGTGCCAAAGCCTTTGGCTTCAGTGTGATTTTCTATGACCCATACCTCTCGGATGGCATGGAGCGTGCTCTGGGACTGCAGCGGGTGAGCACTTTGCAGGACCTGCTGTTCCACAGTGACTGTGTTACCCTGCACTGCAACTTGAATGAACACAATCATCATCTTATTAACGACTTCACCATAAAGCAGGTAATAATCTCTGTGGGTGCTCTCCATACCAGTGCTGGTTGCCAACTCTGTATAGCATTTATTTCTGTAAATAGGTAGATTCTCATTTGATAGAAATCTTTCTTCTCTGCTGATCTAAGATCAAACAGGTCTATAATTGAGTAGGAACTAGCTAGTTGTTTATGTATTGTTGCTTTTACTGTCTTTTTGGCTCAGTAATATTGCATTTGTGGAAATAATTTGCTCTTCTTAATATCACTCAGATTTAATGAAGTGGCATTGATGTGAAAGCACTTTCTCTGTGTCTTGTAGTAGCTTCTTCCTTTACATGTGTATTTTCAGGTAGCAATTCTGCCTTCCACTGTTGTAGAGTTCCTTTGATGCAATTTCAAGATTATGACTAAATGGCTCCCCCCTGTGCTCAGTCCAGATGCTCGCAGAGCACTTCAAGGATGGAGCTCATTTACAGCATTGCATTATTGGGAAAAAGAATGTTTCTTGGAATTAGTACTAACTTCTCCCTAAGGTTCTAGGTAATACGCAAAATAATAAAATAATTTCAAAATCTGGGTGTAGTAACAGCTCCATTATTGGAAAATTTGATAATAGAAGCCAGATGCTTAATGAAAAAATTTGACTCCAACTTTAGGGTAGGTGACAGCCAGAAGTAAAACACTGAGACATAAGAATGGAGGCAATGTAGAGGAAAGAAACCCTAAGATGGAATAGTTGGTTTGGCTGTTCTTTATGTTCTATATGTATATATAGTGGGTTTATATGTTGGTAACAACGACAGTAGCACTCTTTTGCAGTAAAATCGTTCCTTGTCTTCTGAGAAATAGTTTGTACCTACTACTCTTGAACTTTAAAACTGAAGAAGTTACTGAACATGTTCCACAGTCATGTAGGATCATGGCAGAAAACTGACAATGCAACACACTTCTTGATTTGAGAGTTTAGGGATTTTGCAAATCCATCACAACATAAAATCAGGATTTGGTATTTAAAACTCTTAAAAAATTAAGACGCTTAAAATGAAACCAGAGAGACCAGAACTCTGTCACCCTGCCTTGAATATTGTCTTCTGTTGTATGGCTGGGTGCATTCAGTGGTTATTACATGGTGAGATGTCTTTTCAAGCAGACATCTAGACCCAAAAAGGATCACACTGAATTCTGTGGGACCACTGAGCACTGGTCACTTTATTATACAGCAGTTGTGAAACTGGGGCCAGTTTACCACAGGAAGTTTTTGAGTGAAGGCAGAGAAATGTGTTGAACTTTGGAGAAGGCACAGTGCATTAATCAGAGAAACAAACAAAGGAAAACATGTTAAAACTGAGTAATACCATCTGAAATTAAATGCCTGTAATAAACTCTGCACTAGAAAGTATCTTAAGTAAGCATTTATCTTCCTATTTGTTATCCTTCATGATCAAAGCAAGGCTTAATTAAAGTGTTAGATGATAGTTCTTGCTTTGGGTAGGAGTTTGGGTGAAGCAGTCTGGATAGTAAAGTGGATGTGAAACCCATGAAATTGTAACCCCTCTGACTGCTTAGTTTGTGTAGAGCATATTCTGATGTAGGCTGACAGATGTTGGAGTTGGCCTAGAATTTCTAGAGATCATTGCATACCATTTTTGTCCAATACTGCATTCTCATGTCATAACCAGTTTTTAAACAAAGTACAGAGAAGTATGGTGCATCTCATTTCACTGAAGTCTCACCCTGAATTTTGTTGAGTCTGAAGTGACATACGCTTCAAATGTCTTCTTTTAAGCAACTTTTCTAGTGAATTAATCATTCTGTAAAGCCATCCTGTTTGTCCTTGTAGTCCCAGAGTAGCTCAGAGAAGTGTTTCAATGAACTTGTACTCTTAAGAGACTGAGGTCATCTTTAGTTACACAGATTTGAGAAAAATCTGCAGTTTAAACACAATACTTTTATAAAGCAGCTCTGCAGGTTTAGTGTAGGTGAATTTAACAGACATCAGCAGTTCCAGCTGTGAAGCTCTTTCAAGCTTCCACCCATTGTTAAGGATCATCTCCAGCTGCATCCACCCTGACAGTTTATCATGAGTCACATAATTCATTCCCTCTAGAATGCATTTACGCAGACATGTTTTGTTTGATTTGAACATGTCTTAGTGCTAATTCTGGAGTTTTGTAAATAGTCTTAAAATGAAAACTCAAGCAAGGTTGTTGGACAGATTGGACAGAAGATTTTAGCAGAGTTCACTTTAACTAAAATGTTCACGTCCTTCAGAGGGCCTGTAAATATACCAAGCTGTACTTACAACTCAAATGACCAGTTTGCACAGAAATGGGAAGGGTATATGAGCTCCCACGAGCCTTTATGGTGTGTCTGCCACTATGAGTGGCTCTTGGGTGAGCCCACCTGTGCTGGTTTTGGTACAGTTCCTACAACTGACCCAAGAACTGGAGATGCAGTGATTGTTCCCATAAGGAATCTCTTCTTGTTATCAGACCAGCTTAAGATCCTGCCCCAGTTTCTTTGCTGTTCTGATTCCCAAATTAATTACATAAATCTGAGAGAAGCATCCTTTGGTTCTGCTCCTGTAAGTGGAGTTTGGTTTTGCTGTATGAATGGATCTCCTGTAGGCTCAGGAGTCTGCAAATGGAGAGAGGCAGGGCCACATTAAACCTAGAGAGTTGGCCAGTAAAATATGGTGGGTTTTTTCTTTATAAAACACTGCAAGCATGTGCATATTAATATTCTGTATGACCTCATTAAAAAAGACCAAACAAAACTGACTTACTCAAACCTCCTTGTCGTTGATGAATTTGGCATTTTGAATCAGTATTTGAACGTTAGGATCCATTTACCTAAGGTTTAGTTTGATGTGTAGGTGTCATGAAGTTGAGTTGGTGTCAGAATGTTGGGGTTTGCTTATTTTTTATGTTGAGAGATGGAGTCAATACAAAATGAGATTTTCATTATTCATCTTCACCATGGTTCCTGCTCTTCATGCGCTTTCCTTCATGCACAGAGGTGTTTGAGACATCTGTCAAAGATGAAATACCAGGGTGGCTGGAAGCAGGATGTTGTAATTTATGTTTATTTCAGCACCATTTCTCTTATTTAAACTGCCACTTTGTTTTCAAGTTGTGGATATATTATGGTGTAAATTGTTGTAGTTCTCCCCATACTGATTGTGGTGTCATCTACAATGCTAATCTGCACAATGCACAGCACAGCTTCTCTCCTGGGCACACAGCGTTCTCAACCAAATTCATTTTCATGCCTTTTAATTGAATAATAGAAGGATTCTTTAGACCTTTATTTGAAAAGTCTCACAGGGGAGGAGGAAGCTGAAGTAACAAAAATAAATAATGCATATCTCTACTGTGTTTTGGCAACTGAAGGGAAAAGTGTTTGAAAATCCAAAAGCATTGATTTTTCTGAAAAATTCATGTAGGCTTTTATTTATGTGAAAGTTGAAAGCCACAAAATATGAATTTGTTTAAGAATGTGCTGTAGTTTCTGTCTCATGCAATTTCACAGTGAAATAAAAAGGCATAAAATGATCTGTCACTTTCATATGCACAGTTGTATCTTTTGATCATGTTACTGCACAATATCTGAAACAACGCTTCTATTAAAAGACACTACTTACAAGAAACAAAAGGTTGTTAAGTGCTGTGAAATAGCATTTTATGTTAGAAGCATCACATTTGTTGGTACTTTCCAATGGAAAGGGAAGACAACTGTTACAGTTTAAACCAGCTGAATAGCCTTTGTTGTAATGGATGCTTCTTTTGAGTAAAAAATAATGCCACAACGATTTTATTTCATTTATTTTTATTTCATCATTCTTGTTTTTAACTTTCCCTAGATGAGACAAGGGGCTTTCCTGGTCAACACAGCTCGAGGTGGGTTAGTAGACGAAAAAGCACTTGCACAGGCCCTGAAGGAAGGAAGGATACGAGGGGCAGCCTTAGATGTACATGAGTCAGAACCATTCAGGTGCTTTTCCTTTTCTTTTCTTTTTATTTTGTTCACTTTCTTATTTTTAAGTCGTAGTGCATGATACAATCAACAGCAACAAGTAAATTGAGTTTTCTGTTCATTTGGTAGCTAAATACTCCTTAGCAAAGCAACATGAATCTGTGCAGCACTGGACTAATGCAAATGTAGATGGAGTTTGTGTATGTGGTTAGAAGTGAAAAAAGTGACATCCAAGATTTAATTCCTTAAAAAGAAAAAAAAGAACCCCAAAACCAGAGGTTTATTTAGTAGAAATAGCAGGAACCTGAATTCAAATCTTGGCCATGGCTTTGAGGAGAGTGCACCTTTGCCACTGATGCAGCTCTGGAGGCAATTGATGCCTGAACAGAGTCTTTCAAAGGCAAAGAGTTGAGATGTGGTGTGAGAAGTGCTTTATGACACCTTTTTGAAGGAAAAGATATTTGTCCAGATTGCCTCTGCAGGAAAGCCATAAGTGTGTAAGAGGTTGCAAAAAAAGGTTCAGGAAGGCTGTCAGAGTGCAGGTTTTGTTTTGGTTTACCCTTTATAAGGGGAGTAGTAGCTCTGCTGTCAGTAGCAGGGCTGGTAGCACAAGCCTGAGTTTTTGAATTACTAAGTCCAGTGTTTCAGGCAGAAATGCACCACTCCCCCAAGTGGCATTGGCATTGAGATATCAACACTCCTCATCAAAATGAGCCTATTTCATATGTCCTTGAGTCTTGAGAACAGACTGCTGTAGCTTAGTCCTTGCATGTGACAAGCCTTTTTCAGGCTGGGCAGGGAAAATTGTTATTTTTAACTGGAACAATCCACATAAGATTTTGATGAAGAACAGATTCAGGGCAGGTTGTAAAGACTGGAGAGAGGACAGTATCTCTCATTCCAGCTTGAGGGGGAAATAGAACCTTTGAAAAAATAGAATAATATCCTTTTAGTCAGAAGTTTTATATCTACTGAGGCATGATGCCACATCACAAATACTTAATTTTATTTATGCGTACCCTGGATTCATTTACTCCTCAAGGTAGTGATTACAATGCAGTAGTGCTGTGCAAAGCCACAGTGTAACAACTCAGGGGACTTGCAGCTACATACACTCTTCCCAATTCCTATCTGGGATCTGCACAAGCAGCCCACTGCACCTCTAGGAAGCCCCACTTACTGCATGGAGATGTCATGTGCAGAGATTCAGCTGCAGGATTACAGCCACAGTTTCCTTTGGCTTCAGTGCTGCATGTCTATCTGATTGCAGCATGCAGCTCTTTATTCAAGAGTTTTGCCAGATATTTTGATGTTTATTGAACTACAGATGAAATCTATCATTTTATGAATTATGACCAACTCTGAAAGCACACTTTTGTTTTAAAATATTTGCTCTCCTGTTACAGTTGACTGCAAGATTATTAAAACTGGAAATGAATAGGAGGAGCAAGTTCATTATTTTCAGTTCCTCTACTTTGTATCTGTGATAACACTTCTACACAGATTCATTGCTTTCCCTAAAAAACAATCTGTAAATTTCCTTCTTTCTGTGGAGTTTCTGTAAAGGAATGGGAAAGAAAAAATAGTTTAAAATAAAAGAAAAAAAAAACCCTGAATTATCCAAAAGGCATTGAGGCTGCTGATGGACACACTTCTGATTTGGAAATAATTGTAAGATTTTTTTCTTTAATGATTAAATGTCATACTGACAGAAAGAGAAGAGCTTTGTTAATTAATGCAATGAAAGTAAAATTGTCATGACCTAGACAAATGGAATGGCATTCTAAATTAATTTGGGTTTTCCTTTATGCATTTCTGCCTCAGAACTGGAGTGGCAGTGACTGTAGTAAGTGCATTGGACAGAAGCTAATGTTGCTGCTATACTTAAATTCCACCCTTTGAGTCTATAAAAAATGATTGTTGCTTATTTTTACCCTAAATAGTACATTAAATTAACAGAATTATAAACAAACTCAGTAAGGAATAGAAACGCAATTATTTTGTGTTGTAGAAATTAATCTGTGTATGTACAAATCCATCTGGATTCCCCACCTTGCTTTTCCCCTTGCCCCCAATATTTTTTTGTCATTTGATCTTGTTTTAAATTTTCATTTAGCTTTAGTCAGGGCCCCTTGAAGGATGCACCAAACCTGATCTGTACCCCACATGCAGCCTGGTATAGTGAACAAGCCTCAATTGAGATGCGGGAGGAAGCAGCGCGAGAGATCCGAAGGGCGATCACAGGTACTGACTCACATTGTTATTATTAGCTCCTTCACTGTGTAGTTCTTTTTAAGAAACCTATTTCTTCAGTCTTCAAAGATGCCTAAAAGAAGCAGCCTTGGTTTTGTTTCTAATATTTGGAACAAAGAAATCAGCAAATGCTCAGTAAGTCTGTTCTCAGAATTGGAACAAGTAATTTTGGAGGTTCTTTGCAATTACAAAAGGAAGGCAGGCATTGCAGAATAAGTACCTTTTTCATGTATAGGAAATGTATTTATACGTGAAAAATCATCTGCTTTTTTCTTTGTTGCATATAACTATTACCCATTGATGGATTTGACTGCAAGTCCTGCTGATATCTTCCTTAGCTTTTCCTAGACACTCCTTTTTACTTGTCATGAGCAGTTGTCTATGTAAAGTTTTCAGTATTTTGTTGGGAGGTTATTCTATTTTGGATGTTCCCCTCTTTAAAGCCTTGCTAAAGAAGTCTGGCATTTTAAAGGGCAGAGTGTCTTTGTTATATAACTGCCATGTAATTGTAAACTGCTCACATAAGAGAAAACAGCTACATCTCGAACATGCACTGCTAATAAATAAAATGAGAGGACTGAGCCATTTGGCATGGGTTTGAATCCCTTGTAGCCTAAAATAAAAGGAAGGATTTTCATACTGGAAAATGATTCATTAAGCACTAATGTTTTCTCTTTAGTTGGACTTTGCTGTGTCCCCCTTGGCGGTACCGTCTGAATGCTCTGCAGACATGCAGGGCCATCTGTGTCACCTTGAGAGTAGTTCAGTGCCAACACATTGCTCTGTTACACAAAAAGCACTGGCAGTAGCCTTCCCTCTGCCTTGTGCCTAGAGAGGCCAGGCAATTTAGTTTCATTTATAGCCTGTGCAGAAAGAAGATTCTCTTCTGGATGCCAATTAAAGACACCTCTTAAACTCCTGAGCTGAATTGTCCTTTACTGGACAATTTCACCCTGTTTTAGAGGTGACCTAAAGAGCCTGAGCATCCCTTTGCTGGAATTGGTCCTTGTGGCTGTACTCCAGAACTCCAGTGGTACATTTGTTTGTTTGTCAGGGTGTTCAATAACTGTTGCCTGCTCCCAGATAGCTCTGGGAGAGATTGCACAAACCAGCATCCGATAGGGGGATTGATGTGCAAATCAGATTTAATAGGCTATTGTCTGAAAATTAAAGAAGGGCCCTGCTATCCAGAGCTAGTTTTATGTTAAATTTGTGCAGTAGCCCAAGCATATGTGTCTAGGAAGGCAGACCTACAGTTCCTTCAAGTGTGTGATGGTGCTCTCAGCGATCTGGATCATTGATTTGTATCAAAGCTGTCAGCACTTCAGTGTTTGCATATGGTTTTTAGTAAGATCAAACTGAGACCAGCATTTAGGAGGTGAGAATGACATTGAATTTCAGTGAAACAAATGTAGGAAAGATACAGGAAATGTGGGATAAAGCTGGATATATGAAAACCATAGGGGAGCACAAAGACGAGAGGGTGTAGAGAGGGAGAATAATTGGAAAAAGGTGTGAAGTGTAGCAATGAAGGCTGACTACCATGTGACAATAAAAATGTTAAGTGTTTCTGCTGTTGCTTAAAAGTCAATGATGTTGTGATGTGTTAAACAGAAATAATCAGCAGAAATTAAATACCTTGAAATATATTTTTAAAATTGAAAGCATTCCAAGTATGAAATAAGGAGGACCACTGGAATGGATGTAAGAGATAGGCAAGCATGGCAAGTGAAAAGATCATTAGAAGTTTAAAATAAAGAAAAAATCTACTGGGTTGTGAGGGGAGACTAGTAGAACATGCCTACAGAAGTTAGCAAAATGAAGAACGAGGTGGGCAAAGAGGAAGACAGGATTGAGAAGAATAAACATCAGAAGAAGAAAGATATGTTTAAATTTGTGGACAGTTCTGGCAGAAGTTTAGATGGATATATATTTCAGCTACATTTTGAAGATGATTTCTAGATGGTTGGAATTCACCTATAATGGGGCATGTACCTCACCTTGTTCAGTCCTGAGCTAAAAGCTCTTTCAGCTTGTGCACAGGAGACGTGACAGGTTCAGGGACATCAGCTGAAGTCATAGAGTAACACCTATTTGATGGTATCCATTGCACGAAAAGCAGTTCTGTGAAAAGGCTTTTTTACAGCCCCACTGTGGCCAGGCTGATGGATAGAAAGAGCAGGAAGAGAGAGTGAAGTCCTTAATCAAATTTCCAGTAGGAAGCTGGAGACAGAAGGCTGAGTTCTTTAATGATGGAGCATGGTCAGTTTTTGAAAGGGTTTCTGGAGCTCTGTTACCAGCAGTGGCAGGGGTGGATTCAGAATTACCTCTTTCTGCCCCTCTGTGCAAATGCACTGTAAGATTGAACTTCAGTGAAGACACAATAAAACAGATGTCAGAAGAAACACATGCTCCAATTCATCTCTCTCCTGTTCAAATAGGTGGAAACTTTCCTATTGCTATGAAGAAAATCTGTGTTGGATCTGCTCAGGTCATTTGTTCTGACAAGATAGTTTTGCAGAAGACAGTCACAGGCTTGTCCAGTGTGTGCTGAATCAGGCTGACAGATTTTCCAGTCTTAAGACTTTGGTTGTACTTCAGAGGTTAAGGAAGAGTTTTGAAGAAGTGAGGAAAGGAAATTCTCGTGTATTTTCATTTTATGTAGGAGTGAAAGGCATGACTGAGGATTAATACATTACAGTAAATAGAACTGAAGAGCAATTTAGATAAAGAAGGGAAAGTTAAGGAGGACAGGGAATAAGTGTTGGTCATATTCAGGTTTATGGCACAATTCCATTCAGAATTCTATATTTTTCATTAAGTGTTTTTAATTGCTGTTATAGGTGGAAGGAAAAGGAGGGAAGTGATGTTAAGGACAGAAAGCAGAGGGCTAGATTACTGAATTTGGATGGTAGCTATGCTCTATATCCAAATTACAGCTTCTTGGAAAGATGACTTACTGATTTTGGTTCTGCTGATACCCTGTATACAATAGATGAAGAGAGAAAGAAAATCAAAATTAAGCAGAGCATTTCAGCCATTATTAAGTCCCAGGCAAAAGGCTACAGCAAGGATCAGAAACAAGCTCTTAGTGTCATTTTATGTATTGATTTAAGTACACAAATATTTGTAAGTATTTTTAACATAGACATACTAAGAGTATAAGGTACACAATTTTTCTACATTTTTATTTCCTCTTCCTTGCTTCATCTTAGGTCGTATTCCAGACAGTCTGAAAAACTGTGTTAACAAAGATCACTTGACTGCAGCTACACATTGGGCCAGTATGGACCCTGGAGTTGTTCATCCAGAGCTTAATGGTGCTGCATACAGGTAAGTGTGCTGAAGAGGTAGAAGAAATACCTCCATAATTCAGTGTACATATTCAAGAATAGATAAAAGACCTTCCTATTAATGACTGAAGTGCTTTTGCATTACGCACCAGCTGTATTTGTTTGGCAATAGTTGTGTTCAGGAGAATAATTTTGTTTTGTTAGTTGATGTCAGTCATGCTGTGTCTAACTATGAATCCTCTTGCAGTCTTTTTTTGTTGGGTTAGTATGTGAGCAATATGCATGTGTTTGTATATTCAAGTAAAACAGTTCTGGCCTTCTCCAGTGTTGCAGTGGAAGTGTTATGTTCCTTTGCTGAAGGTAATGATGCAGCTGTAGGTTACAGAAAGACTTTCAGTAATAAACTTACATTGTTTTGTGGCCTCCAGACACAAGAGAGAGCAAGTAACTCAGTATTGAAAACAGCACAACAGCCTATGGTGATTATGAAAATATGTTTAAAATAGCTTTTTCTAAATTATATGTTTAATTTTTAAGCAGAAGCATTTGAGAGACTTGATGTGTGTATTCTCAGTCAACTGTGAAAGCAGGTCTTAATAATTAATAGAAAGGGGCAATTTTTTACATCTAATATGCACATTCCTTAGTTACTTTGTTTGCTTGAGAGTCTTTTTCTGCCCCTTTATCCCTAGGAGCTATTCTAGCAGCAGATTCTTCCTAGTAGCCAGCTTCAGACAATTTTTATTTATGAAAAACACCTGCAGTTTTTGTATTTTCCAGTATGATATTTACACATAAGTAGGATGAAAGTGGCAGAAAGCTACTGGCAGAAATGCCAGCTTCCCTCAGTGCCTTGAGGAAAGGAGCAGTGCAGTCATACCTCATTATCCTAATTCTCATCTCATCTTTCCACTGTCCTTCCTCATGCATCTACTTTACCTTTGTTGTTTAGGAGGACTCCCCATACTTTTAGTAGAGAGGGGATTCTTGGTTTTGTGTTACTCCACATGGGAACCCAGCTGTGTCCTGCTGAGAAGTGAAGCAACGTTATCCTGTCCCAGTGACTTGGAACAACCTCATCAGAAAGGGATAGAGGGGTGTCAGGGATGAGTGTCACCACCCTCTGCCACAACCTCCTCATCAGGAGCCATAAGTGCACCAAGGGAAAAGAATAACTTGGATTTGGTGATCACATCACTTGATGTTTATTTCTGGAAGTATGCCCATAGCCCTAAATATCTAAGAAGGGTGTTTTTATTTGCTTAAATGAGAAGCTCAAGCACATATGTTCTGCTCCACACAGCATCTGGTTTCATGGACTTCAGTTTGGAGTAGGGAGGGTATGGCTGAATGTAATTGGGGCTTAAAGGCAGGTGTTGCTGGACAGGAGGCAATAACTCCAACCCTGTCATGGCAGTTAAGAACAGGGGTCCATGCCCAAATAAAATGCAGCTTTTTGTTCTCGTTTTGGGGGTCACAAGTCCAGCAGAAGCAGGCTTTGCAGCCAGAAATTAATTTTAACTCAGGAATGTTTGGGGGAGTTAATGATTTACAAGGTAAAGACCATATGTATTCAATTTAAGCAGGATAAACACAGAACTGAGTGGCTTTTTAAGACATTGTTTCAGTCCATTTTGTGGATAAAGAAAATTTATTGTAAAATTCTGATTTAATTATTTTCAAATGCAAAATAAAACTAATTTTAGGAATTTTGAGGCAAGATTTAATAGTTATACAATAAGTGTTAAAAGCTTTTTGGAGGGGAAATAGAATAGTGTTTGAATGTGGGTAAAGGCAGTTACTACTGTATGAAGTGCAAAATACGCATCACTTGAAGCTTAGGTTTTATGAAGAAATTAGTTTCAATAGCAGTGTTTGCTGATGTTTAATTCCTACCTGGATTAAGTACAGCATTTGAATTGATTGTTCAAACTAAATTTTTCCATCTTTTCCTTGCAATCCAAGATTATGTTGAGCTAAGTGAATTCTGGAGTCTTTCACAGACAGTATGAAGTCTCAGATGTGCTAATAACTGTATCTTACTCGTGTAATTGCATTAGAAGATAAGACCTGGGATAATAATTGATATGTTATAAAATGCAGATATCTCTTTTGGTGAATTAAAACTAATGAGGCTGTTTTATTTTGGATATATAATTCACTTGTATTTTGATGTTGGACAGCAATCTCAAATTATCAGATATTATCACAAGCCAAGAACATTGAGCATTACTCAGCAGATTGTAATCTAGATCATCTGAATGTCATCATATTCTGGGGAAAACAAAATCATTTACTGTGCAAAATGCAAGACACCCTACCAACACTAAAGGTCATGCAAACAAGACCTATCCCATGAGTAAAGATCAACAATACTCCTGAGAAGGAATTATTTGTAGTGGTCTTGATGAGGCAGCATAACATACCCTGATCTTGTGTTATCACCATGTATTTGTTACTGAGCTGCCTGTGAAATAACCCCCTGCCACTTCCTGTGTCAGAGAGCAGGCAGGTCATAGGCACAGGGAAATTCCAGAGCCAGTAACAGTGGTTGTACCATTTATAGACATTGCCACACATCTTCCTGCCTCCTAACAGGTAGAGGATAAGGCTGGATATGGCTCTGAGCAACCTGGTCTAGTGGAAGGTGTCCCTGCCCATGGCAGGGAGTTGGAACAAGATGATCCTTAAGGTCCCTTTCATCCCAAACCATTCCATGATTCTGTGAATACCTGAGTGCTGAAGAGGTACTTGGATGAGCATGGCTGGATGTTGGTAATTCAGGAGTTATTTCATATTGAGGTAGTTCAGTGGTGATTTTCAGACTCCGTGCATGATAACAGAGTGCACTTAAAAATTGAACCTCTTCTAGGACAGACTCAGTTTCTTTAACAGAGCTTAATATAATGAGTTCAAGGTGCTTCTGCCATTTAAAAGATAGATGAGAGTAAAGTAGAAATTAAAGTTGCCCATCTGTTGTAATTAAGAGGGCACTGTATTTTTCCTCTTAAATTAAGACTACATAGGGGGAGGGGATGAAAGAGTATGAATTAATAGAAGAGGTATAACTGGTTGCTCACTTCTGCTTTCACAAAAATTTAGTTCAGTGGACATACTACCTGGAAATAATTTTAGCATACTGCTGCCAGAGGAGGAACATAGAGGGGAACTTCATGAAGTGCTGGAGAGGATGTATTTGCTGGTTAAGAATAGAAAAAATGGAAAGACTAGAAAAGCAATAAATAGCAGCAAAAAGGAAAGTTATATAGAATACATATGCTCATGGGTAGAAGCTTGAGTTTATGTGCCTTTTCAGAGACAGGATTTGAGCAGCACTGATGATTAAAAAGGGGCAAAAATTACAAAAAGAGGATTGCAAAGCAGGGTTAGGAGTTGTCAGGTACAATGCAATTTCTGTGGTGTCTGTGGCTGCTGCCACTGGGTAGCTTTAGGACAAGAAAAACAATTCTAGGGCCTCTGGATGTTACTAGAAGTCTATAGGAAACCTGTACCTGAGGTGAGGTGCTGGCAGGTAGAATCCTGGTGATTATGACTTGGTGTCCAAGGGAATGTCCTTATATACAGAAAGGATGTTTGGAGTCAGAGTAGAATTACAGATGTGCAGTTTGAAATGTTTAATGTGCTCATAAGGTAACTCTTAGTGCTCCTAGTCCAGCACCGTCCATTTTCACAAGGGGAGGCTCTGGCTTTTCTTCCTTAGGAAAAACAGTTCCACAAGTTGCTCCGTCCTTGACTTTTTTTCCAGCTCTGGTGTGTTGATACTCAGGGAATATGTTGTTAGAAAGTAGAGATTGTGTGTTGAGAGCAGCTGCAGTGTTGGACTTTTAAATGGAAATTTGTGTCATGTTGTGTGTCTTGCAAAGCACCTAGAATAACAGAAAAGCTGTTTCAGAATTAAATTTAGGTAAAACAATACAGTCTGACAGTTTTCATAGGCATTGAAGCAAATTTGATTAATAAGATTCAAATGGAGTTACTGAAACAAGCAACTAATTCCATTAGCAACTGCAAATTAATTCCAAGGAACCTCTGTGGAGAGGGAATTAGCATAGGAAGCCCTGTAAATATGTGTACAATTGGGAACAAAGTTATCTGGCCTACAGGTGGTGTGATCAGTCACAGCCTCGTTACCCATCCCAGATTACAGTCAGTGTTGTGGTGTGTAGGAGTCTTTCCCAGGATGACCAGACCAGCGTGTGGCATCCATGGTGTCCCTGTTGTCCCTGTTGTCCCTGTGCCATGTCAGTCCTGCTGAGCCCCTCTGGCTGTCTGTTTCCAAAAGTGGTTCCCATGATGTTTCTGTGGTGGAAGCAAAAAAACAAGTCAGTGTGCTTGCATCCAGCTGTTTTCTCCTGAGTCTTGCCTAAGTTCTGCACTAATTTTCTGCCAGTTTGAGGGAACTTGGGATGAGCAGCACAAACATATATTACCATGGAAAAAGTGCAGAAATGGGGTGAAATTCCCTGATGCATTGGGCTGTGATGAGGAGAAAATCAACAGCAGAATAATATACTTGGAAAAAGTTTGACAAGTTCCTTTTGTCCCAAGTAGTTCTGGGTAAATACTTGGGTAGCAAAAGCTGCAGTGAGTGGTGGTTTTTTGTGTTCAGGCTTTCAAATGGATAATGCTCTCACCAGGATGCTTGGGTGGGGCAGAGTACAGCCGGAGAGAATGAGGGAAATGAGGGATGAGTGTGGAACTTTCTGATGAGGAGGGGAGGCAAAGGGTCAGTGCTAAGTGGCCAGTGTGACATAACTTGCAAATAGGTATTGAGGTATTTGACTAAAAAAACTCACATAAATTTATTAAATCCATGTGTAGCTGTTGTTTTTATACAGCACTGTGAAGTACCAGTGTTCATCAATTACATCTGAAGTTTGTGATTGGAACAGTTGATTTGCAAGATTTTTTTAGCCTGATAACATCAGAGCCATCATAAAATCAAGCTGAATCAGAGGGTGATTCCTTTGTTGAATGCATAAAATACTTAGGCTTCAGTGTTTGTCCAGATAGAGGAAGAAATCTTTAAAACCATCCATAAATTTTGTGTTTGCATTTCTCTTTCTTGCAGTCTGCCTAAAGCACTTGTCCTTGTGTAACTGTCCACAACTGGTTCTCCTTCAGACAAGTGCAGTGGCAAGTTTGCTGCTGAAAAAGCTACTCAGGTGCAATAGTTTGTCATCTTATTAGTGTGTGGGTGTCATGGCTTTTTGAGGGGAGCTGTCAGGAAGCTAAGACTGCAAAAATAGTGTAAAGAAATATTTTTTCAAACCGCAACAATGAAAATTTAAAATTCCTACATGAGAATGAAAGAGGAAAAAAAGGAAAGGTTGTATGTTGCATCAACCCAGCTGGAATTACTTCTTGTTGAGGTTATGCTTTGAGAGGAGCAAAACTTGAGGGTGGTTTCCTTTGCTATGCTGTTACTCCTGCTCTTAAATCTGAAGAAACAATCTGGCAAACTTTCATGTCTCATTTGGTTAAAATACAGCGTCCATTGCTTTATGTAGCAGCATCTGCATGTGGCATCTCACCTGGAGCTGAACCCCCTGTCTCTCTAACTGGTCTGAAAGCAAAAGAAGCATCTGTAGCTCTAGAAGGAGGCAGGGTGGGCTCTCTGCTCAGTCAGCTCCTGGTTTTAATGTCTGCTCTGGTTTTCTCCTCCCAGCAGGTATCCCCCAGGCGTTGTCAGCGTGGCTTCCACTGGCATACCTGCAGCAGTAGAAGGAATAGTCCCCAACCCCATGTCTCTATCACACGGCCTCCCTGCTGTAGCCCACCCGCCCCATGCTCCTTCCCCCGGCCAAACTGTCAAACCAGAAGCTGATAGAGACCACCCGAGCGACCAATTGTAGCCAACAACAGCATTCCCAACATCGGAGACTTCATCCGCAGCGTGGAAAACAACACAACACAAAACAAAACCCTGGATTTTGATTAAAGGCAAAACCATGAACTTACAGGAGGAGACGATTATTGGTTTAGAAACTGGTCCAATATACAGTATAAAAGGAAAAGGTGGGAGACAAAAAGAAGATTTGGAAACATTTTTTCCTCCGTATAAATTGTAGTTTGTCCCTGTCCAGTGGACTGATTCACTGTTTCTGTGTCCTATGGGTTCTTTGTTAAGCAAGAGAAGTTAGTAGTTAATTATATCATGAATGTACTTGTCTGTGTACAGTTTCTAGAACATTAAAAAGGGTTTGTTTGCTTAGCTGTCAACAAGGAAAAACATAAGGGAGGCATTCAACAAACCAGTTTTGAGATTAAAAATCCTTTCTTTTATATTTTCAAACATGCCCAAAAATGAGGCAGTTGGCAAACTTCTCAGGACAATGAATTTTTCCCATTTTTCTTTCTACGCCACACAGTGCATTGTTTTTTCTACCTGCTTGTCTTATTTTTTAGAATAATTTAGTAAACAAAAGAAAACCAGTTTCTCCTAATTTTGGCATGAATTCCCTTATTTCAAAATGAAGACAACCTTGCAAAGAGATTTTGAGGAAAAAAAAAGGTTTTGTATAAACGAGCATTGTGCTTTTTGTCACCAGTTAAAGTATATATTATTGGTGGTATCTGGAAAAGGCACTAGACTACTGAAAAGTAGCAGCATTTCATTGCCTACATTGATTCCTTCCTGGTAATGTGGTAGGCTAGCAATATTTTTGGTTAAAATCATGTTTGTGACTGTAACCATTTGTATGAATTATTTTAAAGAAATAAAAATCCCAGACAAATATCATATGTGTAAAAATTTTTATTTCTAGTAACTGTTTATTCAACTTTTATTAGGTTTCTTAGCTGTAATTTTTAAACAGATGCTGTCAAGTATTTCATTTTTAGCTTTACTTTGCTCTCTGTTGTTTGTAATACTGTCTTGGAAGCTTGAAAAATAAAAAAAAATTAATTCTTTCCATACCATTTTTCCCTTTACATTTCGTAAATGTTGATCTTTTTTCCTGTGTTTCTAATGGAGTTTGAAATTAAGATGGATTTTGATTTGTACACCGGCATCATCAGCTACAATGTGGTAACAGCATTTATGCCACCACTGTGGGCAGAGCAGAGGAGGTACAACAGCAACACAACAACAGCAGTAATAATAATAATAAATGTCTTTTGCCGAAGTCCAACATGAGAAGTGTCCATTGTTTTATTTGCTTCTGTGATGATGGAAGGCTGCAGCAGGATGTAATTGTATTTGCTTTATTGAAGGAGTTTGTTTCTTTGAGCACAGGCAGAAGTGTGTTCAAGGCAGGTTAGATTCCAGCTGGATTCCGTTCCGACCTTTCCTGTGCTCCTGGGTAAGATATCCTTCATCCTTGCAAAGTTTAAAAAAAGAGACAAAAGTTTAGCTGCTTCAGAAGGGAAATCCACGGTGGGCAAAAGTGAACCTGGACATGAACCTCCTTGGTGGTCTGTTGTCTCTTTTTTCACTATTAGTTTGAACAGAGCATCCACCTAAAGTTGGTGAGCTGGTTTTATGGGATCTGAGCCTCCACCTCGGTTTGGGAAAGGGTAAGAGGCTGCAAATCACAGAACTCTGAAATTTATGGGTGT
>VXBC01000932.1:1183132-1195360 GCA_013399945.1 Ploceus nigricollis | reverse complement strand
AGTTCAGAAGGCTGAATAGTTTTTATTATATTTCAATACATTAATATATATTTAAAGAGGAGCTCTTAAAACTACATCTTAACTTCTAGCTATCATATCTAACTATTCTCTCTGTAACTTGTGACTCTCTCTCTGCAGGGAATCTAGACACAGGTGCATACCATTGGCCATCAGGGCTAAACAATCCTCACCAGTGTCCAATCAACCAATGATTCCAGGTAAACAATTTCCCAATGCATTCCACATGGAAAAACAAGGGACAGGAATAGAAATTGTTTTCTTTTCTGTCCTCTCTCTGCTCTTCTATGAAGCTTTCTTCAGGGAGCAGAGATGTGGGCACTACAGGACACTATGTACAGTGAAGTTTTGTCTGTGGAAGAGAGGAAGTTTTTTGCCTTGAACATTTAGAGGTAAAAATGTTACCCATTTCAATTTATTTGATGGTGAAACTGTTTCTGTTCCCTCTGAAACAAAACAGAAAACAGCCCTAAAGCTGCAAGTTGTCCCAGCAAAGACAATTCTAAGAGCTTTGAGGCCAAAAACTTGCAAAAAATCAAATACAGTCTCCTTCTGTTGAAGTGGGATTTCATATTTCTTGGGTCATTCATATTTTAAGATGCTGCTTTATCAGACTGAAGTTGCTTCTTTAACATATGTAAAGCAAACGTTTTACATCTGGCTGCCAAGAATTGCTGACAGCCACATTTGCAGCCCCATTTCCCAAGGAAAAACCAGGAGTGTTCCTTGCATTGTTTGGACATGGCTTGTGTAAGTACATTTTGTTCCTAGTGGATCAATAATTGAAGTAGAAATGGTATTTATTGTGTGCACTTCTTGGGCTCAGTTCAGAGGCATTTGAACAGTTGTCCATGCTTGCTCAGACACAAACCTTTTCAGGATTTGAGCCTGAAATGCGCTGTATTCAATGTTTTTATGCTTGTGTTTGAGGTTATCTCTCGGTCTGACTGGAGCAGAGTAATCCAGTTTCCTGCTTCAGAAGGGAAAAGCTGTCTGGACAGGGACAAGAGTGATGGACCCTGACTTAGGGCTACTGAAAAGTAGTGAAAAGCCAAACTTGGGGTAAATGACTGATTGGAAAAGTGGCCCATAATAAACAAAAAACTGTTAAGCCAGAGCAACCTTCTCTCTTTAATAACTGCTTTTATTGGGTAGTGGAGATGTGATATTTTCCTCTGGTTGGTGAAGGATGTGCTAAATTAGTGTAGGCAGCAGAAGATGCAGTTAGTGGGAAAATAGAGAGTGGAGAAGGTGATGGCAGCAGAGGCTACAGGTGACCCTGAGGCAGTGGTGAAAGAGGAGTTTGATCCAAGAGCCTGCGTTGAACATGATTTGCTTTTGGTGGCATTATTTGAGTTGTGGCTCTTGACGAAGAATGAGGCTAAACATGACAAAAATGCTGCTGGCTCAAAGGCTGCAGCAGCAGGATGACACGAGGCTCTGGGGCTGCACAAGAATTTGGTGCTGTCCGAGAATGGGCAGAAAGATGCCAGTTGTGCACATGCAGAGTCAGGTGGTTGCAAATCAAACAAAAACTTATCAGGAAAAGGACCCAGGGTAGGACTGGTGGATTGGTGCTGTGGGAGGGAGCAGTGTGGTGGCAGATTCATCTGGCATGGTGGTTTTGGCAGGTCTGAGAATGGATCAGAGATGTTACACAGGTCCTGCTACATTTACTGAGTAATTTTGGTCAGGCATTTTCCAAAGACTGAGCTGGAGCTGAAGTCATAGAAGAGATGGGCTCTCAAATTCACTGATAGTGTGCAGGACTCATAGGAGAGGAAATCTGAGTAACTTGATATTTTCAGCTTAAAGCTGAAGGCTGAGTTGGGGAAATGGCTATAAGTAACAAATGCTGTGGAGGAAGGAGAAATATTAAAGAAATGCTGGTACATGACACTTTAAATGGGGTTAGGAAAAGTTCTCTGTCAACAGGGAGTTCCTGGGATTCAGTCCTGAAGTCTCTGCAGCTTGGGTTGGGGTTTTTGTTTTGTATTTGGGTCCTTTTGGTTTTTTATACAACTTTGTTTTTATAATCCAGAATGTGAAAATGTTGTTTAAATGTACAACCAAACGAACCAACCAAACGAACAACTAGAGAGGCTTTTTTTCCATTCAGGATAAAACACTTTACCTTGCTTTTTAACAAGCTTCAAGGCTTTTTCCCTTATTACAGAGTTTTGGGGTTTTTTTGCAAGAATGCCTGATTTTCTTGTCTGGTTTCCACCTCAAGTTATTAAGGCTGGCTTTCCAAATGACCATGACTGCTGTTCCCAGCTTGCTCCTTGCCTCAGACTGAAGGGTTTTCTCCTCTCATTTCAGTGGATACATAGTGTTATTGTTCTGCTTGAAAGAGAAGGCAGCACTACCAACATTTCCTTTATTCAGTTCACTCCAACCTTACTATTTTGTAAATTGAAAAAATAAAAAAAAAAGTCATTAGTTTTAAGGGCAGAGTGTACTATTAGATCATTTGTCTGACCACCTAGTAGAGCTGTTAAGTGTGATATGTGATATAAGTCTTCCTTAAATGATACCATGTTTTGAATTCAGTAAATCTTTCAGAAAGATTTCTAGTATTTATGTGAAAATGTCAAGTGATGGGCGTTTTTTTGCTGTTTCCTTTAGTAGCTTGTTTAAATAAGGGATGACCGTCACTGTAATTTTTAAATGGCTTTATTTAATTTGGCTTTCCCTGCCTCTAAATTCCAGTTATTGTTTCATGTTAAACATGAGGTCATGTAGGCTGGCTTGAATTTAGTGTCACATTTTAGCCATTTTGCCTTTGTGCTGAGGTCAGTGACACATCTTCCAGGAGGAACAAACTATTATTCATCTGTTTTCTTTTCCAGTTGCTTCCATTGCACTATCCATCCTTTCTTTGTGGCTCTGTATTTTTGCCCTTTGGAATGACATAGTTCAGTATGGTTATCTTCTGCAGATGGAATTTCAGGTTTCTGATCTCAGTCTTTCAGCTGTTGTCTTCTTCCCTCCATCAGCTTTCTAATTTCCTTGGTGAAGTATTTTCCTTCAAAGTCACAAGTGCTCAAGGAAATTAATTAATCCTCTTGTTTGTCCTTCTTTGCCCAGGTAGCACCTCATTGAGTAGTCCTGCTCTCATCATCTGAGTGCTCCTTTCATCCACCATCTGCACACTTTGTGTGTCTGCCTCTTGCAGAATGGACCTTCCTTGTGTCTCATACTCCAGATCAGCCCCTCAACATCTGCCTTGTGTCCTTCCTTGTCTCTCTCTAGCCTTTGGGAGACCTGGAATGTTACCCCTAGAATTCTTCCCTTTTCTGGAAGGCAGTTCCACTTTCCATCTGTGAGTTTCAGCTTGACACAGACTCAGCTCTCCTTGGCTGACCTCCTTGCACGCCACCTCACTAAACCCATGTCGTATATTACATTTTTTGTATCCGGTTTGGGGTCTGGGATCACCCAGCTGCTCTTTTTTTTTTAATGCTGATCCTCATCTGGAGTTTCCTTCCTTCATTTTCTGTCCACAAAAACAAATAAACCTCTTCATATCTGGTCTCAGCACTTTGCTTTGCCTTTACACTTCTGCTCAGAGCCATAGTGGAGTGCTTTCTTGAAGCAGCACTGTTTGTTTTGGGGGGTCATGGTGGTGTCATGGCCACCATAAACAGACTAAACTATGTCCTTGGGATGATTAGAGGCATTTGGGACATGCCCAAGATGACACAGATAATTCTCTGAGCATGCCAGTCCCTTGAAGATATTTGTTACTTACGCAGTCTTTAACTACACATCTACCCCCCTTCTTTCATATGCTGCCTAAAAAGGATAAGGAGTTGCTGGCTCAAGAAATAAAGCAAGGAAGTTTCGGAAGAATCCCAAAATCAAATGTCTCAAAGGTCAAAGATTTAAAGCAATGAAGCAGAGCAAGATCATAGCTTAAATTGCCACAATAACCTTTTGTTATGTGTCACATTTGACGTATTAGAAGCAGACAATTATGTGTCAGTGTGACAGTGCTATTTATTTGTCTGTGCTGTGTAAACAGAGACCTTTTAGAGTTTGGGAAAAGCTAACGGAGCTGGCTCCCCGGATAAACTCTAGGAGTTAGAGCAGCAAATCAACATCTAAAAATAAGTCTCCTGAGGAGCTGACATCCCAGACTTGTGTTTCCAAACCCCTCCAGCCATTCTCAAAGTGTCCCACCCAGTGCAATGGGTTGAATTCTCAAGCCAGTTGCCTCCAGCACAGCTGTCGGCTCCACAGCCTATCCCCATCCCTGGGACCTCGGGAAGCAGCAAACTTCCTCCTCAGCACACCTAAGAGCAGCAGAGTAAATCCCATTTAAGCCCCTGCTGCTGTTCAGTAGGATTTTGGTTAAGCCCTCATGTAAAGCTAAGTCCGTGCTGTATTTTATTGCTCTTAAACCACAACAGAAAGAAAATCTGCTGTTGGTGTTTTCCAGTAACACATTTGCAGTTATCAGCAGCAGTGGTTTCCATGTGAAAATGGGGTCAGGGGATTTCCAGCCTCTTTTTGATACAAGTTTTAGTTCATTTTGCTGTTTGCTTGCTCATGGTTTTTCAAGGCCTAGTGTATGTGAAATGTGTTTATTGTGTATGAAGTTCTGGTGATAGATTTTTGTCTCTTAATTTGCAGCACTTTGTAATTAGCTCCAAGGCCATCACTTCCCATTCCCAGCATGGAGTGCCTGTCCTTTGAAACTGATGGCTGAAACGAGGTTTTCAAGTATTCATATTCTGAACAGCTGTAGTTTTCTTTCTCTTTTTTCTCTTCCTCCTGCAGACCAGCCATTTTCAGTTCAGGACACAGCCCTCACATTGCAAGAAGCACAGGTAAGAGTGAAAAACCTCCACTGTGACTCAGAGCTCATTTCAGAGGTTTTGAACCTCTGTGAATTTAAAGAAAAAAGGCATGGGTTTGCATCATGTAACTAGTGGCTGAGTTCTTATCCTATTTTACAGAAAAATAGAAGTCTTGATTCTGTTCAAAGAGCAATATTAAATTGTTCCCCCTTGAATTGTGGCACATATACCACTTGGATTTTTAGATGTGTCCTGGAGCAAAATGTGTCATTCCAGTGAATGCCTTTCCAAGTGACACGGGGTCTGGACTGAACCTCATCATTTGGAGAACTCTCTTTATGTGTTACATCCAAATTTGCTGGGAGTAGGATAAGGTTTCTGATGTCACAGTGGTCCCCAGAGCTCTTTAGTTTTCATTTGCAATTAATTGTCAGCAGAGCTGCAGTGGCTCTCAGTAGTTTGTGATGTTTGTGTGACACGGCAGAGTTCAGAACTAAGGAGGCACCACAGTTTCCCTTTGAAAAAGGCTGTTGAGCCATTAGATGGTGACTGCTCTTAAATCTAGATTAATCTAAGTGAAGTCCTAAGAGGAATAGCTCCTCATGTATGGAGTTTTTCCAGTTAAGTGTTTGAGATTACAGTGGAGCAAACCAGGGAGAGTCTTTGCAGATCTGAGTGTGTCCAGAGTAAACCTCTCATTGTAATTCTTTAAGTTTCTAGTTTCAAAGTGGCTTTGCTACTTAGGAGATGCACACAGCAGAAATAAAATGTCATCCAGAAGAGGTACCTCTGTGTGCTGCTCCTTATCCCTTCAGCCTCCATCAGATCTCTCCCCTGAGGACGCAGAAGGATGAAACTTCTCCAACCTGCAGAGCCATTTTTGAAAAACTGCTTTGATAATCCACATCTGATAATTCACCCCCAAAATCTATTGTTGTGAGGTTTAAAACTCCAGATGTTGGACGCACTCCTAAACAGCTGCTTAGGCTCAGCTCCATCAGCCTCTGAAATCCCTTTGGGGATGTAGATTCCTGGGCAGAAAGTTTTGTTTGTGATATGTTGGGGGTTTTTAAATGCTTTTCCAGTGTGATCATTCCAGGGGTCTGGACTTTCAGAATTGCAGTGCCTGCTCAGCCTGTTGTAGCCTTTGCCTGGCTGAACATGTCAGGGGATAGAAATTGCTGCCTGACTTTCTCAGCAAGTTAAATACATGAAAATCCAGGAGAAGAACGCGACGGGATCGATGTCCTTCCTTCCCCACCCGGCAGCCCTGGGCTGGTGGAGGGGCCGAGTGGTACCAGCCCAAACCTTTGGCCGCAGTGAAGGGATGATCTAAGCTTGTCCCGTGCCAGCCCCTGCATTTCACAGTAGGAGCGAAGGCGGACTCTGAGCTGCTGTTTTCTCAAATTCCCTTCTCAGAATTCCTTCGCGCTCGCCGCTCCCCGCCCGGACCGTGTCCTGGCTGGGCAGCACCGGGCTGTGCTACACGAGTTTTCTACTGATTTCTCAGCTAAACTTCACACCTCCGTGCGACCTGGCTTGTGCCTGTCATATATGCTTTGTTTTTTCATCTTCTGCTGTCCCTTTCTGCTGTTTCCCTGCCGAGGGGTGACAAAGGCGCAGGACACCGCAGGTCCCTCGGCGGTAGCCACTAGGTGGCAAAATGCACTTTGTGCATGGAAACGACGTGTGGAACCCCCGGGAAAACCGGGCTGGGCTTTCCCCGCCGCTGCTTTAAGCCGCCTCCATCAATGTTATTTTTTATAAGCTATTCTGGCGTGTTTAGATACTGCGCATGGAGCATCTTCCCTTCGAAAGTCTGTAAATGCTCCTGTTCTTATTTACGGGTTCGCCATTCGAGGTTGGCAACAGATTCTGCCATCATGTCCCACAGTTTGAAGAGGATAAGGTATTAACCAACCTGGTGAGACTGTTAAATTCACAGAATTCACTGTTAAAAAGCTGTGCCTGTACTGGCTCCCCTGTTAATCACAAATCAGGTGTCATTTCCCTTCTTAAATTACCGATGGGATCTGTTCAGGACATGGGTTCTGTAAATGATTTATTTATAAACAAATAAATTAATATTGGATAATTCCTTCTCCAAATATTTTAGAGGCACAAATATGGGGGGAAAAAAATGAAACAAAGAAAATCAGACACATAGACACTCTTGGCATTTTCCAAAGCTGGGGCATAGATTATGCTGTTTGTTATCCTGACTCTATGATATTTTGTCCTCTGTGAAATACATCCTTGTGCTTTTGCCTACTGGAGAGGTCTCAAGTTACTGACTTCCATCAGGGTCTGGAGGGTTCTTTTGTTTTCTCAATAGCTTCCAGGGGCCCTCGTGGGGAAGTTTCCAGTTCCCTCTCTGTGATGACAGCAGCGCTTTTGGCTGGCTCCTTTCAGACATCTCACACACATCCAAGCCTGTCCTACCCTTGTTGTCCAATTCCCTGACAATATCCTTGCAGCCATGCACCTCACTGCCCTGCTGATCCTACCTGGATTTGGGTAGTGGTACCTGTTCTTCAGAGGTGCTGGGACATGAAATTCATCCCCTGCACACCTGGGTCCTGCAATGGTTTCAGTGGCATCTTCACTGCCTCTTCTTTGGTTTTGCTTGGAAAGGCAAGCCCCAAAATGATGATCTGATATACCGTGTTTTGGAATGTGGTGGGAATCTCCTGGTCTGGAACTCTGAGAAATGTGGGCAGTGTTTGATTTCTTTTCTTTCTCTGTGTCACTGGCAGAATGGACATTAAAGTCTAAGTCTTAAAATTAGGCACAATAATAATGCCAATAGATTGGGTCTAGAAAAAAAGCAGTAGATGTGAAACAGCTTTTTGACGAGTCATTTATTAATGGAGCATTGGTCTTCTGATGGAAGGCTACTGGATTTCTGAGTGGAAGGCTCTGAACAGTCCTATGGAAAATGCAGCATGGTGCTGGTCACTTCAGCATCATAACATTCACGTGGCCACACTGATGTTCTCGAAATATCACAGGTTTGGATTTGCTAATTTTTGAGTACTTGCCTTCAGAATCTAAGTGCTGATATTTTAAGATTTGTATTCATGAATTCACCTTTAGTTCTTGTGGCTTCTAAGAGTTCTGGCTGTTTTAATAGTGGGATTGATCAGGTGAGATGACAATTTTCAGCTAACTTCCTGGGATGCCCTTCAGTTTGTAATAATTTCCTACGAGGCAAAAGCAAAAGAAAAACCAACAACAACAACAACAAAAAAAAACACCCACAAAAAACCCCCCAAAACCTGCTAATGGAGTAAAATCAGATTTTCCAAAAATGCTAAATATATAAAAATATATTTTTTGCTGGAATTAAAATAGATTGACAACATGTATTTGTCTTTGATGGACATGAGAAACATGAAGAGCCATGTAAAAGAACCTGGTGGTCCCAGTTTAGAGCAAGGGCAATATATTTGTTATTTATAAAGGGTTAATCAATGATTAACAGGCATTGCAATCAATAGTTAATTGATTGTTGTAGGCTTGGTTCCCACATGGCTTGTAGCGATCTGCAGCATTGCATTCACACTGTAATGTATTTATTAGTTATTAATCACAGACTAGTGGTTTTTAAATGTTTTAAATGTTTTAAATTCACTTTATTAGGGGTAACTAAATTTTCAGTAGCACATCATTGAACTTGAGTTCTGCCTTCACATTAGCAGAAGGGAATATATGAGAAAGCAGCTAATTTGGCTTTGCTTTCTTTAATTTGAGGAACTCATCAGCTGCATACATGGGAGGAACTATCACATTATAAAAACAATTTTAAGTAAAACACGCCATTTATGGAAGAAGCACTCAAAGATTTTTGTAATTACAAATATTTGTACTGTTAAGTGAATTGCATTGAAGTATTTGTTGTTGTTGTTGCTTTATTTCCCTGGAGGACTCTTCTGTAGTGGGAGCTTTGTTATGTTGATAAATGTGCCTGAAAGCTTTATAATGTACTGATGCATTGTAATGATAAATAGAGCTGGTTAAGTAGTAAAGATCAAACACACAATTAAACAAACTGTAATATACATCTTGCTGAGCAAGGGAAAACAATAGTGGAATCAGTAGAGATGAATACAAATGGCTTTATTGAACTAAGCAAAAAATATATTCTTATGCCTACAGAATGAGGAAATTTGGCCTGATACTTGCATGAACAGACTTATAAAGTGCTTAATCAGATATAAAATGTCTTTAAGCTGCTCAGCATTTGCAATCAGCGGACAGGGCTTTCTCTGAGTAATAGAGATGTGCAAGAACCCAGAGGCTGAGTGAATCAGTGCAACGTGGGACGGCCGGGAGAGGAGCCTGGCACAGCAGGCAGGGCTCTCAGGCCTGCCACAGCAGGAAAATTAACAAAAACACGTTGCACTCGACAAAAAGATTAGAACAGAATATTGGCAGCGCCTGCTCCTATTGTCCAGAATGTCTTTTCCTAGAACCTTTCCCAGCAGGGAGCCTGGTTCACACTTGGCGAGGCCACAGAGGTTTCACACTTGTTATTGCTGTTTGCTCTTCCAAATGCCAGGAGGAAATGTGATTCAGAAGGAGCACGCTGGAAGAGGGAAATGTGGCCATGCATTATTGCAGAGGCACAAAAAGGAAGCTTTAACATAGAGGCATTGAGAGGGACTTTCTTTCCCCGCTCAGAGCAGTACCCACACAACCTGCTTGCAGATTCTTCTTGTCTGTTCCAACCTTGAATTTCTCTGAAGGGTGTTCTAAGTGAATTTCCCTTGCAGGGGTACCCATGGCCAAGTCAGCACAATAAGAATTTCCTAGCTCATTTTACAGATGCTATGGTGAAATAACTCCTTGAGGAGTTAGGCAGGATACAGCAGCCAGAAGAAATACTAATTCTCCTGGATCGACTTTGTGTGAGCTCCTACCCTACACAGTGTTTTGCCCACCTGGAATATCATAAGCTGTTTAGATTCCTTTGCATATCTGGGTATTAACAAGACTCAGGGGAAGCAGCCAAATCCTGCTTCACTGGTGCCAGCAGTCAAACTCCTAAGCCTTGTGCACACTGGCCAATTATTGTGTAAAATCCCCACTGGTGCTCACCAAGCTCTGCTCTACCACCAGGAGCTACCCAGCAGACAAAAAGCTGATGATGTGGTGTGGACTGCTGGAAATGTCCTTTCCCAAGGATGTAGGGAGTGAAATGTTCCAGCAAACCCGTTAGCTCTAATTTGCTGTGTGCTGCTGACTGCTGAAAGCTTTGCACGGCCTCCAGGAAGTCAGGCTTATTTAATGAGAAGCAGGAGAGTAATAAATGCTTCCAAATTCTGGAGCTTAAGAGAAAAAGGAGTGGCCAGGGAAGGCACTGTGGCCCCCCTGCCTCTGGCTTCCCACAACCTGAGCTACAGGTGTTGCTCAACCCAGAGTTGTGTAGGAGTTCCCAGGAATACTCTATGGGAACAGAGGTGGTTTCTCCTCTGTAATAAAAAACTGCTTCTGCCCCAAGAACTGCACGTCACTCCACAAAGATATTTAGATGTCCAACTGCCACTTAAATACCTTTACAGATCTGGGCTTTGGTCCTAATTGTGTTGCTGCACTCTGCAGCGTCACTGGTTTTGCACAGCAGGCCTGATCAGAATCGACTGCGGAGAGAAGCACAGCCCGGCAGCCACAGGGTTTGATTTAATTGGGTTGGGCTGGTTTATGGTCCCTTGATAAACGTATTTTTTTCCTTGTTGAAAAACAACGTGTCTGCCAAGGCCAGCAGGAAAGTGGGAACTGTCTGGAGGTGAAACTGCAGACTGACAGGGATAACCCTGCTCGATGGGAAATAGATTCCAAAGGGTTTTGTGATGTCTGTCGGTTTATGCCATCTCTTCGTCACTGAGTTTGCAGCCCAAAGATTATTTTGGATGCTTGCCTGTTCCCAGAAGCTCCATGTGCTCGGAACAATTTCAGCTCTGCGTTAAGACAATAATTATAATCAAATTTCACGCTCTGCTGCCTCGGCCAGTCACCTCCATGGAGCAGATGGGGAGGGGTCTCACATCAGCCAGGGTTTTCCCTCCCAGTGTACAACTGGCCTGGTGTCTTCAGAAATGGCTTTTTTGCTTTTTCCTTTGGCTCCCCTCTGCTTCTCCCGTGGCATCAGGGACAGGCTGCAGCTGGAAAATTGTGGGTAGGGTTGGAAGTGCAAGGAAGGAGAAAGCTATTTTGTCTGTTGCCTGCCTGCTGCTCCTTGTTCACACCCCAGGCTGGGAGCAGGCAGGCAGAGGAAACCGTGGTTTTGGTAGTCCCTGTGCATCTGCTGATCTTCTGTGTCAGGCCTGGGACCTGCCCCTGGGCTCAGCCTGGCCGGTCAGTCCAGGTCCTACTTTCCCAGAAAGCAGAATCACAGAATCCCAGAAAGGGTGGGTTGGAAGGGACCACAGGGGTCACCAGGTCCAACCCCCCTGCTCAGGCAGGTGCAGTGGTTGAAGAGCAGCCATGGCCCTGCCAGGGGTGTTGTGCTCTCCTGTCGTGGCAGACGTGGCTGGGGGCACACACAGAGGTTGCTGTTGGTGTTGGCAGTGCCACACTGAACTTATTTAGCAAAACACAGGGGCAGACACAGTCTGAGTTTGCTTTGGAAGATTGTCCCTTAACACATCCATCCCTCCAGCTTCCTCTGCAAGCTGGGCTTAAGGCCAGATGTGACCAAGTTTCTTTTGTTTGGATGGTCCCTCTGTGCTGTGTCACCTCAGTCAAAAGAGCAGAAAGGTCCCTGCTCAGCTCTGGTGCCATTTTGACCCCCAGATGATGTGTTAAGTCTTTAGAAAATTATAAATTGAGGAGAAAGGTGTCTTTGGGAAAATTTTCCCAAAGCTGCTGAATTGACTGGGTGTTTGTTTTAAAACCAACTCCTCCACTGCCTGCTGGGGGGCTTTCCTTGGCAGCCCAGCCTGTGCTGCATCACTGGTGCCTGAGATGCTGGAGATGGAAGAGCACCTCACATTTTCCTGTGTTTTGTTTCCACACAGAGCTCCTAAAACAGGTTGGGAGTGAGGACCCTCTGGTTACCAGTGCTGGCTGGACTCAAACTGGGTAATTAGAACTCATTTGCTTGGAGCTGGTGGTGTGAGACTGGGAGGTGCTTTCAGGGAAGTTGCAACACAGCCTTAGGACTGGCACATTCCCTTCACTCACCCCCTTGATGAAAAATCCCAGGGGTCTGATGTTTTATTTTATTTTCAGCAATGGTTGATGATATCTCCCTGGTACCATAGCTCTTCTATTTTTTTTTTTTTCATTTTGGCTTATTAGAATAGGAAATTGCCTATAAATGTTAAGTGGAATAGCTGCTGAATGTTTAAAATTTTAGTGCTCTCTCATGCTGCATTTTTAGTGCTCACTGATATTCCCCCCC
>VXBC01000932.1:1157502-1183064 GCA_013399945.1 Ploceus nigricollis | reverse complement strand
CAATGAAGCTGTTTGTGGCTTTCTGCATTACAGTACTTACTGAGGTTGTTACTGCATCCCATGACAGCTATTAATGAGATGTTTGTTCTCCCAAAGTTGATTGCAATGATTGATGTTAAAGTACAAAAACAAGCTCCGTGCAGACTCTTTTCCCAGATTTGGGATCTTCACCAAATTTATGATGATATTTTAGATCCTTGCTTTGTTCACGTGGCTGTCTGATTCACAAAAAGCACCTCTGGGGAGTGCTTAAGAAAGGCTTTACCTTTACAGGAAAGGGTCAGGCATCATCCACATGACAGCAGGGGACTGTGGTTATCCAGTCACTCAAAAGCCCTGACTTGGCAAAATCTTTGCAGACTTTGCAAGAGCTTCAGTGGGGAGCTTCCCTTTTAGAAACCCAGAGAACCTCCTGCCCACACAATGCCCAGGTGGCCACCAAGGTGATGTCCTCACTCCTGGCTGTTATCACCCAGGTTACACCCTGCAATCCCAAAGAGGTGACCAGCAAGCTTCAGGGATCACAGAAGCACAGAATGGATAGGTTGGAAAGGACCTTTAAAGGTCATCAGGTCAAAGCTCCCTGTAGTGAGCAGGGGCATCTTCACCATGGTCAGATTGCTCAGAGCATCAGGATTGACTTGATGCCAACACCTCCAAAAGCTGTTTGCACAGGGGTCTAGAAACCTCCAGCACTGTTAGTTCTCTTGGCTCTGTGGGCCAGGAAGAGCTTTGTGGGATCTCGTGGTTATCCCAGCGAGGAGGGGAAGATGATGACACTGAGGAGGAATGCAGCTCTCAGCCAAGGTGGTGGGCACGCTCCCGGCTGCTCTGCTCCGGTCACTCTGGGCTGCCAGTGCCTCCTCCTCTCCCAAACTCCCTGTTGTCTCTGTATTCCTCATTCTTCCCGGCTCCACAGGTGTGCTCCCTGATTGTTTGGGGTGCTGCTGCAGGAATATGGGGAGAGGGCCGGGGCTGCTGTAGCTGCTGCCTTCAGGGAGGAGGAGAGCAGCTCTTTCTTTTCTTTCCTTTCCTGGTGTGCAGCAGGCTCGCACCCGCTCGCAGAGGCAGCTGCCTTGATGAATATTTGCCCAAATCATTATGCTTTCTAGCAGTCAGCCTGCAAAAGGCCCAGCACCATTTGTATGGTAATGGAAGGCTTTCTCAGAAATGTTTTGGAAGCAATCAGCTAAACTAATAGGATTTTATGTAAACCAATCTCTTTCTTTAGATCAGGGTGGTTGTTCTTTTTTATTTTTTTTTTCTGGAGAGGAGGGTAAGAGCTTTTTAATAAATGCAAATTGATATTTCAATGAAAATGGAAATGAGAGAAAAAGTTCATCAGCAGGGTAAAATGCTGTGACTTTGCTCCAGCAGCAGCTTTGTGTCTGATTCTCTGCACATTCCCCAGCCACAGTGAGTTTCTGAGGTGCTGAGGCATGGTGCAACAGGGAAAAGAGCTTTCTTCCACCTTCACACTAGAGTGAGACATCAGCCAGGCTGGGCTTTTCATCACCCCATCAAAGCTGTGGTTTCTCCAGTCCTGGACCTCTGCAGAGGGTCATGGCAGAAGTGATCACGGAGAGGAGGCTGTGGCTGGAGGGGTCAGGCAGTTGTTATTGCTCACTCCTGCTGGGGATCAGCAGCTCTGGTACTCTGTAACTTGAGCTTTCTGTACCCCTCCAGCAGGATTTGAGAAAAGTAAGGGATGAGAAGCACTCAGAATTCTGATTTACGTTGTGTGCTCAAAGCTGTGCTTTTAAGATAAGTGCTTTGCCTGGGAATTGTTCACTGCATTCACCCACCACCAAGAGCTTTTGCTGCAAGCCCCAAATGCTTTCTCACTTGGGACACAGCTGAGGTAACTTCCTTGGCCCTGCTCCTGCTCATCTCTCTGTTAAAAAGGCCTGATACATGACAGCAGATTGTTTGTGTGGAGCATGAGCTGGCTAGGATTGCTGCAGTCAATCATTTAGCTGGTTTTTTGTTTATATGTATATAAATATATATATGAAATTAAATTAAACTCTGATCTGTAGATGTGGTGGCACTGCTGGAAGTGCTGTTCATGGAGACTCGGGCCAGTGAGGGTCAGGCATCCAGCAAGGTTTCAGATGAGAAGTTCTCACCCTGGGAGCCTGAACCTGAATTTGGAGCAGTAGGGGTTTTGGCTTGCCCATCCTGTGCAGCAAAGGCAGGATGTGTCCCCAAGGCCTTGGAAAGCAACTTCAGCAGCACATGGGCAGAACAGACATGCTGAGAATGGAAACCTGGTTTTTAGAAATGCCTTCCTCCCTCCAGCCACACTTTCCTGACCCTTCATTCATGTTGATGGTGCAGTCATGTAACAGGATTGCTGAAATGATTTGGGATGAAAATTATTAAAAGAAATAATTTTGAGGATTTATTTGTAGGATGTATCACTTCAGTGTCATAGGCTGCCACAGAATTCCACCACAGTAATCCTATCTCCTTTGAGATAGGTTCTTTCAGGACAGAAAGACCTTGGTCAAGCTTTGGTCATGTGCAAGAAGACAAGATCTAATCAGAGCCTCATGATGGGAAGACAAAATCTGACTTACAAATATGCCTGGTGGGTTGTTATTTGGCTTGCCTGAAAATATTCTAGTTTAATTCTACAACAGAATCCAACTTTCCAACTAGAAGAGTAAAATCTAAGATATTAAGTAACCATTTATTTGAATATAATTTTATATTTGGGATCATGTGGAGCAGTATCAGCAACATCAGAAGAAAGAATAGAATGTGTGTTTTTACAGGGTGTGATCCCTTTCAAACCCCCCTATCTGAAGACTGTCCCAAAAGAGCAAGAGAAGAGCGTGGTGCTTTGGTGTGCCACATTCCTGCTTAGATGCTTTCCAAACACAATACTGCATTTCCAGGCATTGCAGTTAACACCATCTAGAGTATTGAACTGAATATTTAAACTGTTACATGATTTAAATGCTTTGTGAGTTTGTCTGGGCTACATTAAGTTTATATGAGTAAAAATTCCTTCTTGAATTACGAAATTGACTAGTTTTTTGCTCCTCTGACATCTCAATCCACTCCTGGAGATGCATTCATTGGGGCCTTGGAAAGTTTGTTTAAACAATTCAGACTCTGGAATCTATAGGGATTTTTTATTTACACCATATATTGAATGTTATAATCACAATGTTTAATCAAAGCACTACTGAATTTTCAAACTACATCAGACTTTATATCTGTAAGAGAGAAAGGAAAATAAATGGAGTCTATCCAGAAACCTCTCCTGATAGTCACAAAGGTTCTAAAAAACTATTTTAAAACCAATCAGAAATGTTCAATTGAATATTTCTTTGATGGAAAAAGCAGTACCTGCAAAAACAAATTCCAGCTTTGATTTGTGAAATTGAAATAAAATCTTTTGCTGTGGTTTGGATCTACAAAAATTTCTTTTTACAAATGAATCCAAACTCTTCCAGGAGTGGCTGCCTGTTTAAGCTGTTGAGCTTCAGTTCTCTCCTGTTAGCTGTGGATCAATGCCACTTATAAATGGGGTGTGCCAACAAGATGTGGGAAGATCTGAAAATGCTCCTTCCTCCTGCTTTTTCCTTAAGTCTCTAATTTCCTTCTCTTGGGATCTCTCTGCTGGTTGTGTGAGTGGCAGATGGGGAGAGGGAATTTCCAGTGAGTTACTGATGGAAACACCTGAGCAGTCAGTGCTTGTGCTTTTCACTATGGCAGGAATTTTGGAGGAAAAGCAGCAATTCCAAGTCTTTCTATTGGAAGAGAGAAGCAAGGAGGGGGGTGATGTTCTTCAGGTACAACAAACTGCTGATGTACTAGTGAGGCTTTGTGTTTCATAGCAAGTTCTGAAGCCTGAACCCAGATAAGGTTGTGCTGAAGATCCCCAATAACGGGAATGTGTGCACTCTGTGATGCTCAGAACATCTCTCTTTGAAATGTTGGGATCTTTTCCTTGATTCAACATCCATTTGTGTCCCTTTGAGTTGTTTAATTGTCCCTTGTCTAGTTTGCCGAGTGCCCCAGAAAAAAAAGTCTCTCCTGGAGCAGGATGGTTACAGTGGTCCCAGAATGTCCTGAAGTTTCTCCTCCAGCTGGGAGGAACCTGTCAGTGCTGCAAAGTCCACACAAGAACCCTGCCCAGCAGACCCAGCTGAGGTGTGGAGCAGCCCTTCCTTGCTCCTCCCTGCCAGTGGGAAGGCTTCTGTCATAGGTCAGATGGAAAAGAGACAAGATACTCCTGCAGGATGGAGAGCCTGATTTTTAATGAAGGAATAACTCAAATCGGCAAATCCTACAGACCATGAAACAAGCTCCTCTTCCTTGCTTTCTTCATGAGCTGTTGAAGCATTTGGTATGTTATATTGGAAAAGGCAATTCCAAAGGCTGCCATTGTAAAATCTTTCAATCCACTTAACTCCTACCTACCTTTCTTCTGCCCTAGCCTGAAGTTGCTTACACTTGTGATGGCTGTAGCTCTCAGAAATTTAAACTCCCTTTATGATCAATGGAGATGGAAGTCATGTCAGAGCACATCATCCCATTGCTGGTGGGTGCCTGAGGATGTCCTCTTTGGGCAGACACCTGCACTGCAGATGTTGATGTCTGCTGATGAAGACATTCTGTAACTAATTACAAGAGGAATTAATGGTTTTTTTAAATTGTCTACCCAAAAACTGCTAAGTAAAGTTGCACATTTCATCACACTTTTGTGCCTTTCTTCTTGTAAAGCAATTTCCCGCTCTTATTAAGTTGTCACAGACTCCAAGGTGTGTCAATAACTGTTTTTGAGGTTGACATTCATGCTCTAATCATCAATGACTTTCTCAGATGTCTGGACTGAAGTGTTTACCTCTTTGAAATATTTTGGAATCCATCCACTTCAGCTTTTCTCTGGATTTTTCATGGCATTGGAAAGTGCATTTGCACCCTTATCCTGCTCAGTTGTTTCCACCTGGAATCACACACCAGTGCTTGTGGGATAGTTCACTTGCCCTAAGAAAGTATTATGGAATCAATCGTCTGAATTTGGTGAAAATCTACGTAAAAGTTTGATCACAGCTTCAAAATCTCTCTTTTAGGGGTCGGTGTTTGTTTTTTGTTTGTTTGTTTGGTTTTTCTTTTTTTCCAAGAACACAACAGTTTCATTTGAACTGAATTAAGTTATGCATAATAGAGTCCTGCTGGTTGTTCACTGAGCAGCTCCAGCAGGAAGGACCTGTCCTTGGCCCCTGTGCAGAAGGGACAGCAAGTCAGGAAACAACTCTTCCACTTTCTCTCCTCCAAGCCACCACATCAGAAATATTCATGCAGGCAGCAGAGCCCTGACAGCCTGTTCTTGGGGCTGGTTCATCTACCCAAGCTGAGTGTGTGCAGGGCTGTACAATGCCATGTGTCATGTTAGGTGAGTATGAAGTTCTGAGATATATGTTGCACTCCCCATGGTCCCTCAATCTTAATCTGTATTTTAAATGTCTTCTGTCTTACTGGTTTTGATACTGGTGTTTCAAGATGTTGGGATTTAGGGGTGTTTTAGTGCCTTTAATAGAAATAAGACTAATGTGCAGATCACTGATAAAGTGAGCTGCATTTAAGTGGGAAAAACTGTGATGTTTGTCTAATCTCAAGTGCTTATATGACTATTAACACTCGAGGCCATCTCTAACTGCTATTTTAAGTACACCAGGAGCTGTAGACAGTGGGGACAGAGCAAGGCCTGGCTTAAGCTGGCTGCTCTATATCCCGTGGTATCATGTCAATGAAACAGCCTTGTCTCTTTCCTAATGGCTTTGACACAGAGAGCAGAGATGTGGGATATCTCTAGGGCTGCTGGTGGCACAAGGACACTGTGTGGCCTGTGCTTTATGCAGCCTGTTCATGGTCTTCTCAAGTCAACAGGATCACCAGAACCCCAGGAGTGCCTGACCTCATTCAGTGCACCTAACACTTCAGGCCATGACGTGTATTAGGCCTCTGGAGATGGTTTGAGAGAGTTACATTGGCAGGTGTGTTGCCATAATCTATCAGGGCTCAGTTGTGTTTGCAAGGCTTTATACAAGATGTCTCTTCTGCATCTTTTTTGGCTTTTACTGCATTCACACACCCCATTTGTTACTTTTCCTGAAGAAGAAACTTGCATGAATCATCTGCTGAGATTTTAGAAAGGTTTGGCTGTGGGACACTGCAGTTTGCAGAGCAGGGCCGTGCTGCAGGGGTGTATCACATCAGAGTGGTGTCAGTATTTCACACAGCTGCAGCCCTCTCTGCTGACTGCCACACAGGAGTAACGCAGTGCTCTGGCATTTCCACGGACTTCCAGGCAGAATCCCAAAGGCTAGACACTGAAATCCACCCTTTGTGCTATTGACATCTGCAGTGCAAGTTCCCATCCCACTGAAGTCCAAGCCTAAATTTCAGAGTGGCTGTTTAAGTTGAACAGGCACTGAGATGAGCGGATGGGGAGTGGGAGGCAGGAGTTCTCTGGGGTGCTGCAAATTGTCCACAGTGGTCCCTTGTGCATGGGATGGCCTGTTCTGCACCACAGAGCTGTGCTGCATCCACTGTGAGCAGCTCCAGCTGGGTAGCAGGTGTGCAGCAGCACTGACCTGGTTTGGGAGCAACCTCTGCTAACCTCCCCAGCATGCCAAGATAAAGATTGGCCATATGCTCCCACGTACACTTCTGTGCCAAGAGGTTGTCTTCCAAGTGTTTTAGAGAGAGGCTACAGTCCAGTAGAAAAAATATCTTGAGATATCCCAGGAAAAGAGGAAATCACTGCTCAGGCACTCTTCACCATGGACAGATAATGTGATACAAAGCTGTTTAAATATCAGGGGTCATTGAGTTCTGCCTGATTCCTTGCTGTGCCAGTGAAAAGCATTTGGATGCAAAGGGAGGATAACGAAGCCACAGCTGAAGGCCCCTGTCCTGCTGAATAAAACAAGAGACTTTTTTTCCTGTTGTCCTGCAGACCTGCTAGAAGTACCATTCTCGAGTTTCAGGGCACTGGGATGTGAGTCCTGAGAGGCTGTTAAAAAGTCCTGGCTGCTGTGGTACAAGTGGGAAGGTGAGTTTGCAGAGCCCATAGTGATGATTTGGGGCTCTGTTTTTAGAAACCAGTTTTGGATCTTTAGGACCAAATCTGAAGAGCATTGGTACTTAGACTCCTAAAACCCTGGTATAGAAAGATTCTTGGTATCTTCTTTTTCCTCTCCAATAATCCCACTTCAATTTTCATGAGTATTGGTGGAAATTGAATGCCTTACCAGAAGTTAACTCCCAAAACACCCTGTAGATTGAGAGTCCAGTTATATCTGAAAAGGAAAGCATTCCTACCTGACTTACATGCCTTTGGAAGTGTTGCTATCATCTGAGCAGTAAAATGTCTTACAGACACTTGAAAATTGCACATGGAAGAGAATATAATAATATAATATAATAATATTATTATATTACTCCCAATTTCTGCATAGCTGAAAGAGACACCAGCTGATCCCTAACTGCAGCTGGAAATAAAAACTACATGATTAAAAAGGCAGCTAGACAGTTTTCTGCCCACTCTTTGGAAGCAGGGCCATCTCTTCAGTGCTGCCATTCATTCTTTCTTATCACATTTCCATCCATAAAACTCCCAGTCAACTCCTTATCTTCATATTATAGAGAGAGCACTATTCCCTGCCTCACCTTTCCTGTGAGAAATCTGCAAGCAGCCTGAAAAGATTTTTACAGCCTTCCTGCCTATTCATGTGGCTACTTACACCACTCTAAACAGTTTTATTATTCTATCTGTGATTTTGTGCTGGTGGAGCTGGGGCTGAGCTGTGCTTGTATCAGTCCTTGGCAGAGAGCTTGCTGCAGTCCTTTCCCCACAGGAACATCAGCAGTGCCTGTCCCAGCTCCAGGGGTACAGGGACCTGAAGCTGTGGCTGAGCTGCTGGCATCAGTGTGTACATGCTTCTTGCATACCCAGCCTGCTTGAAAATGGCTCTGGATGACTCAAAATTCTCAAATGGTCATTTTTATTTAGCAATCCTGGTCATCCTGAAAGAGAAAACCTCCTGCAAGGCTCTGGAGTTGCAGAAATCTTTCCCCTTTGCTCCTTGCTCTCTGGCAGAGGGAGGATGAGTTGGAGGGGGCTGCTGCACTGCTTGATGTGCCCTGATGACCCTCTCAGGCCTCTTCTGGTGGAGCTGCAGCAGCAGAGGGGAGCTGGGAGGCTGTGGCAGAGTGATGAAGAGCACTCCTGATCAGTGGGGTGGTCACACAAAAGGGGGAGACTTCAGCAAAGACGTTTCTGAGTTGCGTTCCTCTGTGGGTGGAACAACTGGGTGTGTTATTCTGGTAATAAACTGCAGGTCTGGCTTTACCTTGTGCCAAAGCCAGGCAGAGCACAGGGAAGGAGCTCTGAGTTAACCACTTGGTGAGTTATACTGTAAAACCTCAAAACTAAGCCAGAAGGTGGCCTTGGTTTGAGCTCCAGAAAGGAAGCAGGAGCCAGCATCATCTCTTGGCCTAACTTTGCTGGACCTGAGGTTTCATTCATGGACTCTGGACACATCAGTGCACCACAGCCCCTCCACAAACAGATAATTCAAGCTTCTTTTAGCCAAAGTGCAGTGCTGGATGTGTCAAACTGAGCTAAAAGCCAGCAGTGTGTATTACAGGGGTCCTGACATGCAGAGTGTACTTTTAAAATTTTAGGTTTGTGTCCCTCTTGGCCCCTGGCACTACACTTCGAGGTGCAATGGAGGCCTGGAATCAAAATAGCTCAAAGTCCACATATATCTATGGTTTTTTATCTGTGTCTCATCTGTGGAGTCAAGTACCTGATATCAAGGTGTCTATAAATGCATCTGAACAGCTTCAGGCAAGGTAAAATGAGCCTCATTTTGTTCTTGTATGGAGGCATTTTATGCTCCCAGCTGAAATGCTTCCTGCTGAGCTGGCCACACTCTCTGAAGAGGACCAAGTAGAACTGGAAAAGGTCCAGGGATTGGTAATGGTTGTGGAAGAACAAGGATCTTCTCCAAAGGCCCTCTCAGGGGTTGTGGTTTGGTCAGCCAAGAGATAATTTTGACTCATTGCTGTTTCACACAAGGCAAGAACCAGTGGCATCAAAATGATTGGACTGCAGTAGTTTTAACCCAGAATGTGGGTCAGCTGAGGCCACATGACAGTCTTGGCACATGCTGTTGAAAAAACAAAGGTGGACTCAGAAAGGTCTTTGGCAAATGGTGAGGAGATCAGCACATGGTGACAATCAGAAAAATAGGGGTCCAGATGCCACATCCTGCTCGAGCTGCTGCTGTTCTCCTGGTTTGGCCACATCCTCTCCCCCTCATGCAAGTCACAAGGTGCTGGGCTCTGAATGGACCTTTGCTCTGACTAATGTTCAGTCTCTAAGCCTTGGAGTTTACCTGGCAGCAAGCCCCAATGATGTGAGTTAAAATTGAAGTGCCAGCACTTCTCAGGGATGTGACATTTGTTTGGATTGTCCTGGTCAGTGTAATTTTTCTTCTGTATATTGAGTTATCCACCCTAGTATTGTTTCTGCAGTAAAACAGTCACACCCTGCTAGCATTTTTGTGGGCTATGGATCTTCTATTTCCTTTCTTCTTGCTCATTTAAAGTCATGAGACTAAGCAGTGACAGCTGGGATTAAAAAAGTAAATTATGATTTTTTTTTGTGTGTGTGTGCAGGAGGAGAACTTCAGCAAAGTTTCAATTTCAGAAAATGCTGACCTTCAAAGCCTTTTTAAGATTATGTTGGTGCAGATACAGAAGGGTCCAAAATCAATCACTTGAAAACTGGTGCTAAAGCCACCAGAAATAAATCAACCCTTGCATAAAAACTGCAGGTAATTATTACCTCTGTGAGTATGTGAGTCACAAGTTTGTTTTAATCATTATGCAAATGAAAGGTAAGCCCTCATTCACAGTGTGATAGACTTGATGGCATTTATCCTCTGTAACAAAACTGATTCATTAAACTTTCCTGGTATTTGGCAATCAGCAAAGGCCTGATTTTGCCTCTGTGATGAAAAAATTCAGGGCATAAACAGAATATTTCTTGGTGTGGATGACGATGCTGGTGCACAGATTGTGTTTACAAGTATTCTTCTAATCGAAGAGAAGCAAAACACAGAAACTTGTCATAAGCTTCACAACTTTCTTGTTAAAGATCACAAAATGATAGGATGGTTTGAGTTGGAAGGGACCTTAGAGACCATTTCATTCCAAGCCCCTTACATGGGCAGGGACACTTTCCACTAGACCAGGTTGCTCAGAGCCCCATCCAGCCTGGCCTTGAACACAGGGATGTTCATCCCCCAGGGATGGGAAGGTCAGAAGGAGCCTCTGCCAAACACATGGATGGGCTGGTGCCCTGTCCTGCAGGGCTGTGAGTGCTGCCTGGAGGTTTTGACAGCAGTGAGCTTGGCAAGCCTAAGTTAGGCATCTAAGACAAGAGCTTTCAAATCCTTCAAGGTACTTGGTGTGCACGTCTGTCCATTGCAGGAGAGGTTTTCCTGCCTGCACATCCATGTGACATCTGGCAGAGGAGCCTGGAGCCTCCTGAAGTGCAGCAGTATTGCTGGATGCTCACTCACAGCTGAAATCCCAGACTGGGTGGGAGCACGGGCAGCACCTCCCAGGGGAGTTGCAGGTGCTGTGGCAGCATTCCCTGCCCATATTGGACAATCCCATTTCCAGCCCTGGGCTGGTGCAGCCCCATCCAGCTGCAATCCCAGCAGCGCTCGTGGCTCTCCGACCGATTCTCTCCGTGCTGTTTGTTTGAGCAGGGAACTCTTTGGTTGCTCTATCAAAGCCTTGCTGACATAGCCTGCAGCTATGAACAAATGTTGTGTGGCTGCAAGCAGAGCGTTGGAGAGACAGGAAGCGTGTGCAATATTGATAAAGAGCAGAACGGGGGCTTGTTTAAACTGTGCACAGACAACTTTTCCATAATTAAGGGAGCAGCAGACACGATCCCTTGCCTATAAATGAAATGATGAATGAAAGCAGGAGACACACAGGACTTGCAGCCTGGCACACACCTGTGAGCAGAAGTGATGGTGAAAGGGACCTGAGATGATTTCCAAGGATGGGCTGCACATGCCTGTCATTCCTTTTTTTCCGGCTGGCAGCATGGGTATATGGAAAACACGTGCTGTATTCTCAGCAATTTGAGTGTGCCATGAGTTCTGTCTGGGAGTGGAGCCCCCTCTAATGAGGCCCAGTTCCTGTTTGAGAGCCCCTCTTCATGCTGGAATGATTCAACCTGCAAATGGAGCAGGTGCAGTAAGGGGTCAAATAGACCTATTTGCTCAGTCCTATTCACAGGGGCTAATGGGATTGTTTCCTTTTTTCTTGGGAATGTGTGCCACCCTTGTGCCTTAATACTTTAAAAAATGGAGGCTTCTGCTAGGCAGCAAAAAATGGGATTGGGACAACTGCTGGGAGAGGTAGTTTGGATGTTGTTGGAGTTGTGTGTGAGCTTTACTTCCAATATCTGTGGGTGCCTGATGCACGTAGGTTACAACTGCAGCATGCAGGCACTGAGAAGTTGTGGATGCCTCATCCCTGGAAATGTTCAAGGCCAGGTTGGATGGAGCTTTGTGCAGCCTGGTCCAGTGGAAATTGTTCCTGCCTGTGGCAGGGGGGTTGGAACTAGATAATGTTTAAGGTCCCTTCCAACCCAAACCATTCTGAATCTATGATCCTATGATTAGAAATGTGCCCATCCTCTTCCAGATGCCACTTGCTCTGCATTCCCTTCTTCCTAAGTTTTGGGTGCCTTTCCCAAGCAGAAACTTTAAGAAGAATCTCCAGACCCTCCTAACCACACCAGGCTGTTTTGAGTCATGATCCCCTGGTCCTGGCCTGAACAGTTGTTACATCCTCGTGTCCCAATGAAATCCTTGAGGGTTTTGCTTCCATGTTCTCCTTGTTTTTTCCTCCTAACCAAAAACCACCATGGATATTTTCAAGCCACCAGACTCACTGAGGGTTCGAGGCTGCTGATCTGCTCACAGGACAAGGGCCAGCATGGGCAGCCTGTGCTCTGCACAGCCCTCACCCAGCCCTGTCTGAATCGGGCACAGGCATCCAGGTCTGTGCCAATGTGGCAATTTAGCAGCTGGCACATTTAAATGCTCGCGAGGGGGATCAATCTTTTTTTAATCATTTATGTTTACTTATTGTTTCCAGATAGATCTCTTGGTGTTTTATTGCTAGCAAGTTTCTAAAGAACACTTTTTAAGCTTGAGCTGAAAAGCCTAATATCACCCAGCAAGAGAGAGCTTCAGTTAAGATACTTCTCCCATGCTTGGAGCTCTTGGGAAGGTCAGGGGTTGAATTCCCTGAAATATTTCTGTTGGAAGATAGCTGATCTGACTTCTGCTCACAGCTGGGCCATCCTCAAAGGAGGCTGAGGTTGCTCAATCCTAGCCCAGTGAAATTTTGGTTATTTCCAAAGATTTCAAAGCCCTAGTTAGAGCTGTACTGCTGTATAGGGTTATCCCATCCCGGGTGCAGGACTTGGTATTTGCTGTGCTGAACTCCACAAGGTTCCCATCAGCCTTTTCCTCCAGCCTGTCCAGGCCCTTCTGAATAAATGTGTTTTTATCACAAGTGTTGTATTTGCTCGTGGTGCAAATATGTCCAGAGCATTTGCAGGCCTCCCCCCACACACCCACACTTTGCAGGGATGCAAAGATGGAGCAGGATCTCACCCCATGGGTCGTGCAAGGTGGCATTTTGGTTAATGATGCCTTTGGGTATCAATGTGTTCAGTTGCAACACGCGTCGCCGTATCAGCGCCCATCTACTGAGAAATGAAAAATTATGAATGACAACCCTCCCTTCACTATTCAGAGCATGAAGGAAGATGATGCTGGTAATTGGGTGTTTGCTGTCTCAAGGAGGAAGTTTGTAATCCATTGCTATCGCTGACATGATGCCTCTGCAAACCCCCAAGCCAGGATTTATCTCAGCCATTTAATATCTGTGTGGAGAGACAGAATGGCATATTCAGGATGAGCCATTATGACATGTCTGTTTGGGAATACAGAGTGTTTTATAATCTTCTGTGGACATTTTTTACTTTAAATGAAGGAAATTAATGGCTAATATCTGCAGAGAAATAATGCCTGGTAGAAAGCACTGTTTGAAGGACAGTGTTACATGAAAGCTGAAATTGTATTTCTCTTTCAGCATGATATCTGTTTTCTTTTAATCACAGGTATGAAGGACTAGAGTTTCAGCCTTAACTGTTAATTTCCTGTCCATTGTCTATTCAAACAAGATCCTGCTGTGTTGTTTCTAACAAATACATTCAGAGACAGGGCTGCAACTTGGCCCTGCCCTTCTCCAAGGGCTGCTAATTTCTACAGTCTGGGCCACCCTTTCCATGCAGTGCAAGAACCAAAACAGCCTGCTGAGTACTGAAAAAATGGGGCTGAAGCATCGAGGAAAGGGCAACAGAGAATAAAAATGGGCAACAGATAATAAAAATGGCTGCTAGAGCCATGCAAAAATTCAGGTGTGAGAAAGATCAGAGAATCAAAGAATGGTTTGGGTTGGAAGGAACCTTAAAGCTCATCTCACTCCAACCCCCTGCCATGGGCAGGGACACCTTCCACCAGCCCAGGTTGCTCAGAGCCCCATCCAGCCGGGAGCTGAACACTTCCAGGGATGGGGAATCCAGGAGTTCTCTCTGCCCAGACACATTTACCAAGTGGCTTGAGGAGAGGACAGAAGTGAGGGGCAGCTTGGACCGTGCCAGCAGTGCAGGGCCAGTGCAGAGCCCTGGGCACAATCACTGCAATAAGTATTTTGGCACAGCTTCCACACAGGCTGCATTCAAAGAGGAATTGCGTGAGATTGTTTGAAAAAGGGTATTTATAGTAGCCAGAGGGTGCCCAAGGCTAGCCCAGCATTCTGCTCTTGTGCCAGACAAAAATATTTAGGGCAAATGTTTGAAAATTGAAAAATAAAACAAAAATTAAGGGTGATGCCTATTTTTTGTTTCTCATTGAATGATCTGCTGCCTTGTGGTTCAAAGATATTTTAGAAAACTTTAGCTTAAAACAATACTGGTTTTGGTCTGACACACCTACATGTACTCTTATGAATCACAGGGAACTACTAGGAGCATAATGTTTTTTCAAGATGAGCTAAATATATGTACAAGGACTGATGCAATTTTTTTCTTTTTAAGCTTACAATTCTGGAAAAAAACCCAAGTGATCTTGTAGGAATCCAAATCTGTGATGCTGAAGCTCTTGAATTATTCATATGATCTTATTCATTGCACTGTGATTATTTCTGATGCTTCAAACTCCTGGATAGCTTTTGATGCCTGTATTATTTCTATGTAAATCCCAGCCATTAGTTGGTTTTATCAATAAGTTTCAGATTAAATCATGCCTCCTCTGCAAATTAATGCCGGGCTTAGACAAATGCAAGAGAAGATTCAATCTATCAAATCACAGACTGTTAGACGTGGGTTTAGAACAAAAACATGTATACGTTATTTCAGGCTTTAGAAGGTGGTAACTGAAAATATTAGCACATATAGGGACATTTAGCAGATTGGTACACATGGAAGAGGGAGGCTTGGAAGGCTTCTAGGATGTATAGATAGACTGAGTTCTGCCACAGACTTAGTCCTTCACTGTCTCCAGCCTGGAAACCAGGAGGTGTTAGACTGGCTATTGATTTATTGTCAATAGCCAGTCTAATAATTAAATAAAAATAATTAAACCACAACAATTGTTTTCAAACAGACTTAAAGATCAGATTTAAACTCATAAAAGCAGGAAGACCAGGCTAGGGCTGAAACAGCCTCTCTAATTCCCCGTGCCGTGCCTTTGGGCTGTGTTTAGCAGAAATGCCATGTGCCATTGATCAGAGCCTGCCCAGTGCAGGGGCACACTGGGAATGGTGTGGCTCTCTGAGTGCTCAGTTCTCATGGCCTTCTGCACCAGACTCTGCCTCTCATATAATTTCAGTTCATTATTGTAGTGTTAGTTTCTCTCAGACTACTGTTTTTTTTTTAATTGCCCTTTCTTTTCTCAGCAAAGGAGGGGAGAAGATACCATCAGCTTTAATAGACAGGAATTTTTCTTGGTCGAGCACAGTCAGTGCAGTGGCTGATTCAAGCCTGCAGGCACCCAAAGTTGTACCTACAAGCCTGGTCAATCAATTTGTTCCCCTAAAGTAGTGATGAAACTGTTTTAATAATAAAAAACTGGTTTACTAATAAAAGCTTACATCTCTCTGGCCCAGTAAACTGTGAGAAATGCAGTTATGGAAAGCAAAGGAAATCTAATTTCCCCTGGAATTGACCCTTGCAGTGTCTCAAAAAATAAGCAGTCAAAAATTTAAAAGGAAAGCTGGTGCAGCAGAGGCCAGTCTGGATTGACAGGAAGGGCAGTTTGACCTCTGAAAATAGAGGACAATATTAAGATCCAGGAAGAATTTGGTCTCTGACATAGAGGATATGTTTAGATTTGTTTTGCAGAGACAGGTTACACCTAGCAGACCCAGAAGCATCCTTAAAACTTATCCTCCTCCTTTTCCCTCATCTCCCTCCATCTACTTATCTTTTAATCAGATATTTAATTTTTAAGCATGCTCCTTCCCCAGCTGGACCAAGAGCTGCTGTGGGGAGTGAGCAGTAAAGAGATGAACAAGTTTATGAAATTTGGGTGGAGTGGGGATCCCTCACAGGCAGCTCTTCTTCATGCTCCCTGCAGGATTCCCCTGCATTGCACAGGACTGCCCTCTTGACAAGAACAATAAAAAAATGGGGTGGGAGAGGGAAAGTTGCTTCCAAGTAATTGCCTATGCTATTTTTCACAGATTTTACAGAGTCCCACATGCAAATACCCCACAGTTTGTGGAAGATGGGGCTTAAGTCATCCCAGTTAGTTTAGGATTTACACCTGAGTCCTAGCTGAGTAATTTGTCCAGAGATGACAGAGTAAAGGGAGTCACCATCTCTTCTAGCTGGACTTTGTTCAAGAGTTTGCTGTCTAGGTTCTGGGGAGAGTTGTGGATTCAGTGGTGGGAAGGATGAACAGGGGCTTAACCCAATTCTTCCCTTCTGATTCTCCCATGGTCAGTGCAGGCAGCTCTCCCTGGAATGTCTCAGGTTTGTTGTCTTAACATCTGGTCCTTCTTGCCATCCCCTTCCCAGGAAACATCCCAGTCTGATGCTGCTGGACCACACAGCAGACAGGGGCAGGGAATGCAGAATATCACCTTACATTCTCCTGCTGTGCACTCACTGGACTCATCTCATCCCATGCACTTTTTTTCCCCTGCTTGCTGCTGCTTGGAAACGGATTCCTGCATTTCTTTGGTCCAGCAGGGAAAATTCTTGGCTGCAGAGATGAATCTCGCAATCGGGTCTGCAGGCCAGCAGCCCCTGGCCAGCTTCCAGGCACAGGATCTTTCTGAAGTGGGGATTTTCCATCGAGGGTATTCTGCTGCCTCTTCAAATGTTGAGAGAACTGCATGGTAAGAGTGGCTCTCTGCTGATAATCACCCTGAAAGCCAGAGAAAAAAATGCATGCAGGGCTGAATACAGGGGCTACTCCCAAGCCCTGCAGAAGGCTGGGGACAGAGGTCAGCCCCTGGGTGCCTTTCCAGAAATTACTGGACATTGGTGTTTTGGGCCTTGTCTGTCCAGCCAAAAGGGCAGCTGTTGCCTATATTTCCACAGGCCAGAGACTAAAATGTCTAACTGGANAAAAAAAAGAGAGAGAAGAGAGAGAGAGATATTTTAGAGAGATATTTTCTCTTAATATATTTTATGTGTTTTTATGGTTTTTGGCATATTGAAAGGCTGATGCTGTTTTGCTCTTCATAACTTACTTATTGTTTTTGAGGCATCTGAAACACCCCACCACTGTCTCCCTCTCTTTCTCAAATTTCATAAGCCTTGTGTTATAAGATCTGAAAGAGGCATCCATCTCCTGCAGTGCTGAGGGCACTCCAAGAACTGTCCCCACGTGTGTGCAGAATGTTGCTGGAGCACTCTCCATGCCCCAGTCAGCTCTTCTGGCACCATCTCCATGAGCATCAGCTGCTGCACGCTGTGCCCAGCCTCTGGCAGCCTCCAGAAGTCCCATCCCCACCAGCCCAAAGGGTGTCTCTGAGCAGCACCAGGAGGGGACATGAGCACCTGTAAACAATCAGGGTCAATCCCACGTGCAGAGGGGAATATGCAGAATAGCCAGAGGGTTGTTGTACGTCTGGGGTTTGTGTTTCTAGGTGTGAAACCTCAATGAGAAGCTGCAAAGTTCCTTGTGAAGATGACAAACCTCTTCCACTTTCCATCCATGGCAGCAGGTCTGGGAAGGGAAGGCTGGTATGAGGTAAGTAGTGTACAAGGGGTTGGTGTCAGTGCTGATTTCCAGGATTCTAGGTCTTGCTGGGTTATTTTAAGCATTGGGGGGTGCTGTTCCAAGCCCACAGTTGTTCAAATATTTACTTCCAGGCAGTGATTAAATTCTTTGGAGTCAATGGTTGATTTGGATTAATTGCCATGTTTTCTGAATTTATTCCATTTGGGGTTAATTGCCCCATCAGGGGAAGCTGTGTCTTGAAGGAAGTGCTCAAAATCTAACATGCTGCTGGTGAGTGGCCCCTCAAAAGAGACCCAGATGAGCTCCCTTTCTGTGCTGGGCACAGAGGAGCACTTTATTTTGTCAATGAGCAATAAGAAGTACAAGGTTAAAACTTACGCTTTGTCCACAGAAGAAATTGAAAGCTGTTGATGCAAACATGCAGAGAGAGCGTGCAGAAATATGGTGCCACTGCTCAAGGAGGGGTGTCATGCTTTCACTTCCTGTTTTGGTTGATCTATTGAGATTATTAGATTTTTGGGGGGGTAATCAGGAGAACAGAACTTCAGGACTGAGAGAGTTTGGCTTGCTGAGTCAAGGATCAGAACATTTCTCATTATTTTGGATGGAGACAGTGACAAACCCCTCTGAAACTCTCACACTACATGAGCACATGCTGGTAGATTCTCCTTTCCATAAGTTTTCCCTCCTAACTACTGTTTTGTCCTACTTGGCAGCTGAAGTGCTACACTTTGTTCCTCTGTATATCCAACTTTACTGTCATTAAGTGATGGGTGACTGTAGTACTTGCTGGATGATTTCTAGGGTTTTTTTGTCTTTATTTGCCTAGGAACCTCTGTGTCAGAAGAGGAAGGTGGGAGAGATCATGATAAAAGCAGTGGGTTTCAAGAAGACATATCAATGAACCCAAATGTGATACACAAGAACTCCTAAGAGGTAAGACTAACAGAGGATAAAGTTGTCAGGTTTTCAGAGTAAGCTGAGGGCTGAATTCAGGCTATCCAGATGCAGGAATGCAGGAAATTCAGTAGGTGCTGAGCTGGGTAGATGATGAAGGGTTTTTCTGTAACTTCAACACCAGACAAAAAGGCACAGAAAAAAAAGAAGAGGTCAGATTTCTAAGAATAAATCTGAAAAAACAGTACAAGTATTCAGGGATGAAGCCAGAAAGGCCAAGGCACAAAATGAGACCTCAAAGATAACCAGAAATAATTCTTTAAGATCCATTAATAGAATGAGGAAGATCAAAGGGAGGATTGGTCTGCTACTCAGTGGAGAATGAAAGCTGTCTGAAGATAATTACAGTAAGCTTGAAGAATACTGGAGAAGGGGAAAAATTATTTTTTTCCCAAAGTAGCTTGGGAATTACAGTCCAGTCAGATTAACAGTTCTAGAAGAAAATAAAATTGACCATAACAAAGTGTCTATAACTTTTGAAAAAATAGTTGGAAGACAAGTAGCAGTCAATATGGGTTAGTCAAAAATAAGTTGTATTAAACTATTTTAATTTCCCTTACTGTGAAAAAACCCTTGTGGGTTGTTTTGGGGAGGCACAAAGGTCTCATAGCTTGATTTGGAAAAAAATTTAAGGTTTGCTTGGTAAGTTCATGGCAGGCATAAGACTAAGAAGGACTGCAAGCACGTTGGAGGAATGGGTTATATTTGTGTGATACATGATACAAATTTCTGAAGAAACAGGGCTAAATTCAGTGCAGGACAAGTGAAAATTATTCTTAACCAGACATATTTTGCTAAGAAAATAGGCTGGGAAAGAACTGGCTAAAAACAGTCCTCCAGAAAATTATTTTTTGGTAAATAGATCAAAAATTACCTGTGAGTAGGCAAAGGCTTGGTGTTGTGAGCATGACAAACATCCCACCATCAGGGTCAGACAGGAAGGTTCTCTTCTCTGCTCAGCATGGGAAACCAATAGCCAGTTCTCATCAATGAATTTTTAAGGGAATTGTGGATGTACAGAGTTTAATGTCCTCTTCTGATAAAGAGTGTGAGGGGTTTGCCTGTTTTATTTCTTTAATCTCTGATCTGTGAGTAAACGTTGAAACATTTGGGGTTAGGTAGTGCCACAAAAAGAGCCATTTCAAAGAGGACAGAAAGGTTTTCTGTGTTCATGATAGTCAGGACAAATAGTAGTGTTTGTAAAATAGCACAAGGGACACTTAAATTGAGTGTTAGGAAAAGCTCTTGAGGGACAAGGGCAGTAAGGCTGTGGAATAGGTTTCTTGGAGAGATTGTGAAGTTCCTATGATTGTAGGGTCATTAAGAGCAGATTGGGCAAACCTTTGTCAGGAATGACATATGCTGATATGCCTTCAAGTAAAGGCATCTTTCATTCCTTCCAGGGCTATTGTTTGATAACTCTGTCCAAATCTAGGGATGGAAGTGATTTACTGAGAGAAAGTCTCCTGGCTGTGTCATTATTTCCATCCTGAGAGGGTACTGCTTGGCATAATTCAGTCCATTTATTGCTGTTCTCTTATGTGTAATTAAACACCTGAGGTGGGCAGGGAGAGGGCAGTTGTCAGACACTGCTCTGGGAGGGCTTGACTCCAAGTGATCAAAGATGCCATCATTTGGATGGTAGACATTCTGTTAAGGCAACACGATGCTGCTCGTCACTCTTGCTTGCTGTTCCCTTCTCTAAATATGTTATCTTTATCTGAGAGAGCCTGGGGAACTGTAAATCTTTGAAGAAATTCTCCATATGCTGGTGATTTTCAGGGAACTCTGCCATACATAATTTCTGATAGCAATGTTTGAACAGAGAATTAATTTACTTTGGGTCCTTGGTTAATCTGTCTTGCAGTAAGAGTATTGGCACCAGGCTGGAAGTTAAGCAAGGTGCTAGTTTCCCTTTTTCTCTCTCTCTCTCTGAGCTCCACATTCACAGTAATGTTGGAGTCAGGAAGCAATGTAGGATGGGATGTTCAATGATCACAAAAAATCAGTTTTGTGTAGCTGAAGTAATCTTTTTATTCCAGGAGCTTTTAATGAGAGCATGTTTTATATAACTCCTGTTAACATGGCAACATATGAGCATGAATGCATCTACAAGAAGAGGCTGTAATAACACACTAGTAAATAACCCCACACATTTCTCTGTGAAACAGCAGACTTAGGGCAGATAAAAGGATCAGACAAATGTACTGCAGATTGATAAACAGCCTCATAAAGAGGGGAGGGATGACACAATCAAAATCATGACACTTGAAAAGATTTAGGTTCATGGATGTTCAGTTCAAAACATATAATAAAATTCTAACAGATCACAACCCAGGCCATCGACCATCACCCAGTGAATCCTTTCTCCATAACTTCTGTTTCAGTTCTGACCAATATCTGTCTTCACTGGAAGAGGCAAGTTTACCATCACTGGGAAGCTTCTTCCAGATGTTTGAAGACACGTGTTTATAGTGAAGATAATTATTTTGATTTGCCTTGTATCCAGTTTCTAAGCAGTGAATCTTTCTTTCTCCCTTTTGTTTCTCTCTTTTTTTAAGTGAACAGCTTGGTTAAATTCTGTGCTCACCTTTTCCTTAGGTGATTTGGAGTACTGCAGGAATAAATATTTTCTGGGCTTCTCTTATGAGAGCTCCACAGACTCTGAAGGGGGAATATAGTGTCACCTCTCAATCTGTCAGACTTGATTTAGCTTCAAGCACTCAGGGTAGCAGATGAAATACAACCACATGTAGATGAACCATAGGTATTATACACATCTGGAGTTTAAACACATGAAGCAAAATGTATTCAAAGGCAGGGGATGTCAGTTTTTCCCATAATTTGGCAGGTAATGTGGCCAATTATATTCAGCAAGAATTACAGCACCTTTAAAGACAATCCAGCTCATAAATTGCTTTCAAAGGCAATACAGATTTTGTAAGCAGTACTCCAAAATAGATCAGAGTGACCTCTTAGCTATGTTAGAAAATATTTAGATATAATTTTAAAGGAGCTGCCGAATTTGGCTATTCAATGAATGTATAAATCCATGTGATCTGTCTTTGCCCATCTGGAGACTGCAATGTTAATGAGTTAACTGCTGAACACAGTCTCCGTAGAGTCACTTGGATAATTTGAAGCAGCGTCGTTTCACACTAAGGATAAATACAGCTTTGTATAAAATGGGTTCTTGTCCCAGCAATAATTGCATGTGTGCTTCATAAGATGGTCTTGAATCACCCCATCAGACCCATTCCCAGAGCAGTAAGTGATGCAGGCATCCATAAAGGGGCAGTGCATCCACCAGTAGATTCACTAATTTTGTGGGGGAGCTGGCACATGGAATCAATTTGCTTTAGCAGTCAGAGACTCTTTATGGCAGAGAAAGCAGTTAGCAGAAAAGGAAAATGTACACGATTTATATTGCACTTCCATGTTTAGGGACCGGCAAAGCACATTTCCCAGCTCAGCTAAGGTAATCTGTGGTTATTTTCATACCATTGTCAATGACAACTCTTCACAAGAAATAATTTTTTCCTATTGAAATGAACAGTTTCATACTGTGGCTCCCATTCTTCATGCTTGTAGCAGGTCTGTTTTTATAATTCTCAAGATTTACCCAGATTCACCAAGGATTAATCTGACCAAAACCAGACATCTCCACTCCTGGTGCTGTTTGTGTTGATCCCACTATCAAACAAAATAAGGGTACTTTAGAGGTTGAGGTACCTGATTTGTGTGTGGATAGACAAAGAAAATATTAGTTTTTGAGTTTTAAAGCAGTTTATTGAGAAATTAATAATTTTAAGATAGTACTATTAAGAAAATAAGAAATTAATTAAGAAATGAAGAAATGATCTAGCTGATTAATCATGAGTTGGCATTTAAATCTGAATGATTGATTGAGGTGAATTGAGTTACCCCACTTAATCTGTGAAGAATAACACCTGTGCTTCAAAGTGCTTGGATGGAGGAATCCTGTATTAAGGGAATTTGATACAGTGGGATGTGGCAGCTCAGACAAAAGTAAACTCTTCCTAGAAAATAGGGAGAAACTGGAAAATCTTACTTGGTAGAAGGGCTCTTTGCTTCATAATAAAGTCAAATATATTCTGGGGATGAGATCTGGCATTAGAACTTCTAAGGTAAGATCAGATAAATTGCCACTTCCCAGTCTAATCAGTGTTGTTCCAGCTGGGTGAACCTCTGTCCTGATACAATCCTGGGCAACTGGAGAGTGAGAAGGTTTTTCCTCCATATTGTTCCTTAATCCCTTCTTAAATTATTAACAGTTACAAAAATCAAAGAAGGAAATCTCTCACCTGCAAGAAGTAGGGCTAGAAGTATCTGTTCTTCAAGGTAAACATTGTAAAATACCATGAGAAGTCAATGAAGACAAAACACAAATGGGGACTAATGCTCCTCCAGGTTGGAATCTCTCCAGAAAACTTGAAATCAAAGCTCATTGCCAGTCAGGGCATGCTATGGCAAAATGCAACTAATAAGTGAACGAGACAACCAATGCATTTCATGTGAAGGCACCAGTGGAGGCCTTTGCATCTGTCTTAAGAAAGTTCAGTTGAGTTTGGATTGAGCATTTAAATGACAGGCAAACCTGTGTGAAACATTTCCATAAACTGACAGAATAACCCTTTTGTCTCCAGCTAAAACCACCCCCTTTACTGAGCCAAAAGTGAATTAAGCAAAACCATTTTCCGTCAAAAGTAACCATGACGCAAATGGTTTTATCTGCTTGTAACCAAGGCAAGAAAACATTAACCAGCTGGTCCCCATTCAGAGGCATCTGTAACCATCTGGAGGGAGCCCCCGAGAGCAGTGCAGAGGCTCAGTGTGGGACCGAGCATGGCTCAGTTTGTGCCTGCCAGAATCAACACTCAGTGACTGGAACGTGTTCAGAACCTCCTTGTAACAATTCTCCAAATGGCCTTTACCAGGCATTAACGTGGCCTTGCTTCCCTGAGCCATATGGGAGTTGTGTGGTTCTGGCTGGCAGAGGCTGGCCTTGGGTGGTCCTGCCACGCTGGTGGTCGTGGCACGTGGATTTCAGTCCTGGGAAGGACTGATCTGGAGATCCATTCAGCTGAGGTTGGGTGACTGCTGACATTATGGGGTCAGAAATGAGAGAATTGCCTGTGTGTATTTGTACTTGTCCACTTCCATGCTCTCATATTTTAATTTCTGATATTTCATGATAGGTCTGTGGTTAGTCCAAGTGGATCCTGTTATCTCTGAGTTCATGAGGATGCTGAAGTTATGTTGCTTTGGTTTTACTGCTTGGTAAGGGTTTTCTTGTTTCTTTTTGGATATGGAGTTTGTTCACCAAATTAGTTAAAATGGGATTCAGACATTAGCAGATGTGGTGAAGTTGACCCAAACATGTGTCCAATGATTCAGTTCCAGTACTGTGTGAGATCTGCCTGCTGTCTGATGTGAGGGCAAGAAGCCTTGGTACTGTGGTAACCATCAAGGACTCCAAGGGCTTTTGATGCATCTTCTCATCACAGAGAAGCCAAGACAATATTGACTTCTACAGTATTCCAAATCACCTCAGAAAAAGGTCAGCATAGAATTTAACTGAGTCATTTGCTTAAAAAAAAATTAAAACAAGGGAGAAACAAGGATTTGTTGAAAATCGATCAGAAAATATAGATCAGAATAAGAGTATTGAAACACAAGTGCTGGAGTCTTCATTGCTTGGAAATCCAGCATCTTACCATTTATCCTATTGGTCTTGTACCTTTAATTAAACTGTGAATAGAAAAAAGGTGATAAAAGGCACAACTTAGTTTATAGAGTCATATAATGGCTTGGGTTGGAAGGGACCCTAAAGATCATCTCATTCCAACCCTCTGCCATGGGCTGGGATGACTTTCACTAGACCAGGTCACACAGAGCCCCCTTCCAACCTGGCCTTGAACACTTCAGGGGTGAGGTATCCACAGCTTCTCTGTTTATCTTCTGCTAACTCCATTCTGACTTAAATGAAGAATGTTGAAATGATTATGCACTAAATAGCCATGGAAAATGGTAGAATAGTGTTTTTTTCCAAGAACAAAACCCTGTGGTCAGGTCAGTCTTCTCTAAAAGAGCTGAATGAATCATAAATTGTGGGCTTTTAATCATTAAATATCCTGTGTACCTCCTTTCATATTCAATTATTCAAGACCTCTGTGTGAAGGACTGCATAGAAGCTTGTTATATTAATGTTCTTTTCATCATGCCATGGAGTTTAAACAGTAAAATGATTGACCCTAAACTGTTTGTTTCCTTTTTGATTTTTGAGTCATAAACTTGAACTTTCTCTGCTTTTGCATGAGTTTGAAATAATACAGTCAAATTTATCTGTTGCTTATAAGGGCTTTTGTAAACCTGGACACACTTGGTAAACACTGGACCTTGTACAAAAAATTGCAAAAATTGTGCTGCAACCTGCAATCATAGAAGAATTCATATTAGAGTAGGATTAATAATGCATGTAATTATAATATACAATTTTCTTTAGGCTTTTCTAATTATAAAAAAATTACAGATAACATCAACAGTGTGATTCTGAAATGCCTCTCATTTATTATGTAGCTCTCTTAATCAGTGCTCTGCCACTGGAAATCAAGTCAGAATGTTATTATGGTCTCTCCTTCTGGATTTAATTACAGCGGTAACTCATGGCTCAAAGTCTGAGCAAACACACCGTGCAGTTTATAGCTGTGAAGAACAGCCATTAATCCTGCCATCTACCACCTTGTGCAGGCCAATGAAAGCTTTTAAAAAACTTTATGCCTGAAGATAAACACACACTTGCACACAAGCTTAAGGTGGGGGAGTAGAGAGCTCAGCCTCTGTGTCAGTTCTGCACACACACAGCTGAGCATCCTCTCCTGGGAGATGATCTCAAGGTGTGCAGATCTGGAACTTTTTACTACCCAGACTCAAGTTGCACCCTTAACATTTTTAAGTATGATTTCAGGATGTCAGCTTCTGTCTGATGGCAGCCTGGAATCAGGACAGGGCTTTTGATGGGGTGCATCAAGCACAGCATCACGAGATGGTGGAGGGAGGGGATTTTTCTGCTCTGCTCTACTCTGGGATGGACTCGAGTCCTGGGGGCAGTTCTGAGCCCTGCAACATAAGAAAGACATTAAACTATTAGAGAACATCCAAAGGAGGGCAACAGAGATGGTGAAGGGCTTTGAGGAGAAG
>VXBC01000932.1:1143321-1157425 GCA_013399945.1 Ploceus nigricollis | reverse complement strand
TGTGCAGGGCCAGGAGTCAAACTTTGATGAACCTTGTGGGTCCCTTCCAAGTCAGGATGGTCTGTGATTCCATTCTGTGGTTTTGCTCTATAAATGGCCTTGCTGAAGATGAGCATCTGAGTCCTTTGTATTGCTCTGGAATCAGTTCCCATGATGAATCTCTAACCTGACAGTTAGCTGCAAATGGGAATAATCCACTCTCCCAAGAACTTGAATTAGTATCAGGAACTGCTTTTGGTTTTGGCAGCAGCCAGGAAGGATGTCTCTCTCTCCAAAGCAGAAACATGCCCAGCCACATGCCAGCACCTGGGAGGACAGAGCTGCCAGAGGGGTCTGGGGAAGGGGGAGAGGGCGTGTGCAGGACAGTGAACATTAACATGGGTGCTTGCTTTTTGAAGCTAACTCTTTTTTTTAAGAAAATAATGTAATCCAAAGACAAGACAGTTAAAATACCACAGACTAATGTCTGCCAGCTTGTGTCTTCCAAAAAGCAATCCCTGATTAAAGATTTACTATCCTCTCAAACCGCCATCTTCAGCACCAGCTTTCTATATGCTCAATGTGTAAAATAAATTGAAAAATGACCTTCCTGGTTATTTTATTGTGTGGTTTATTTGGACTCAGCAGGGGTGCAAGGACCCCAGGTCATCTGCTCACTTCCTGGGCTGGGTGAAGGGATAAGCAGCCATTGGGTATGTGTCATTTGGGAAGCTGTGGGAAAGAACCAAGGCAATATTTGCACTTGATTGATGCAGCTTACATTTGTGCTGCAAGTGTGCTCTGCAAGGTTTTCAGAACTTGTAAGAAACACTTTTTTTTTTTTTGTTTACCTAAGTATTTTTTCCTCAGGACCTGCCAATTGTTTGAAATGAGAAGTACTGGCAGAAAAGGCTAAGCCTCACTGTTTGAAAGACAGTGACATTTCAAAATTGATATTCTGAAATTGCCACATCCCTTCTGGAAATAAAAAGCAATAAAAGGTTGGTATTTCAGTGAACTTCTCAGAAATATAGAGATGAAGTGCTGTGACTGACCAGCCTGAGTTTTGCGTGTTTTGGGTTTGTATATTGCAACATTCTCTTCTTCACGGAACAAGTCTGTTTCTTGAGTTTTTTTAAATTTCTGAGAGTTGTCCTGGGCAGCAGGTTTTTTCCAGCCCTGGTTTCCAGCCTATGTTCCAGCAGAACCTGTGATCCTTCTCACCCCAGTAAATGAGATAGGAAGGGCTGAAGGCACAGCAGGACTAGGTACAAGATGCTTTGTGTCAAACAGGAGAGAAGAGTAGGAAGAATACTTGGGTAGGAGCTCAGACTAAGTTCTTTGTAAAAACATCCCTTTACTTTCACCTCATCTAACATTAGCCTTCCAAAAGCAGGATCTCTGTCAAACATCTAGAAAGGTGATGCAAGCTTCACTGCACTGCCCAGGGATCGCTGGCTGCCTCTTCCCAGAGGTGGACTCTGTGCTGCCCTTTTAGGATATCTCCTTTGGCAACAGGAGAAGGAGAAGAAGTTACTAGGAAGACTAAATCTCACGGATGATCAAATGCCATGAAATGTGGTGGTATGAGCACCTTTGTGTTCTTTCCTCTTGGCAGTCTATTAATCTAAGGGGAAATCTTGAGAAAATAAGTTTAATTAATCCTGACTACTGTGGACAGTGTAATTTAAATTTTTTTGAAGACTGACAATGCTTAGGCTGAAATGCCTCAGAACCCTGTCAGATTCCATCCCCAACACATGAATATTTCATATTTTGTACTGCCAATTGTATTTTCTAGATTTGCTTTCAAATGCATCACAGGAAATAGGCCTTACAGGAAAGAGAGGAAATCAATACCTCTGCCATATTCCAGAAAAGGATGTGGAAAGAGCCTCTTGTATTATGGATTGAATTAATTCTGCTCTCTAGCACTAGGGAAATGGAAAATCCCCTCAACATCCCCTTGAAGTGTTCAGTCTGCTGCTGTAGGGAGCTGTGTCCTTGATGTCAGCTCGGAGCAGAAGAAACTGGGCTGGAGCGAGGAGGGGAAGGATCCTGGCTGGAGTAGTGTGACATTGGCACATGAGGCTTTAATTTCCAGGGAGGAAGTGGAGCAAAAAGGATTGCAAAATCTGGTTCCATAGTGGTGTGGGATTCTGCTTGCTGTGCTTGCTCTCATATTTGTGGTCTCAGAGGAAACATCAGCTGGTCCTCCTTGGTTCAAAGTGAGATTGAAGGGGAGGGAAGTGGATGCAGCCTTAATGTGAGAATGGGGGAAATGGGGACCCTTGATGTATCAGCAGGGATGTGAAGAGCCTTTTCCTCTCATCCTGATAAAGAGTAAAGCATTTCTTTGCATTTATTTTTATTTTTAAGGCTGCTCTGCATTTGCCTGTGAATACAGAAAACTTTTGACATTTATTTTGCAATATGCACACAATGACTTACACACACCCTGGGTTGGACATCTCCAGGGTCCCAGCAGACCTCAGCCTTGAGCCATTTTGTTTCAGGATATCCCAAAAACTTCACATGGAATAGCTGGGAGAGGCTATTTGCTCAGGGAGCTGAGAGGAGATCAATCCATACAGCAATCCAAAGAGCAAAGCAGCACAAAGAGAAACTATTGCAGAGCAATTACTCTCTCATAATCCTTCAGGCTTGCCTTGACACAGCACTGTGCATGAGATCTGAGCAAATTTGGAGGCTTCTGCAATTCCCATTGCCATTCTCCAATGTAGAGAGGAAGGTTGTTTTCATGCAAAGGCAATCACTTACCCTTTATTTACTGTGAAGGATGAGGACGGGGGACTCTGACTCCCAAAGCTTTCCCCAGTTGGGTTTGCTGTCTGATTATTCCATGGAAGAGCTTTTCCCGGCAGCGCGGGGCTGCGTCCTCTGCAGCAGAGCCTGGGGGACTCCTGCCCTTGCAGAAGGTCTCTCCAGAAACCCAGTGTTTTGTGGTGGAATAATACTGCAGCCCACGTGCCTTTGCCACTTGGTTACTTTATTTATTTTTAATGGTATCATATGAATAAAGAAATGTGCCTTCCTCATTGTCTTTTGAAGGCAGATAATTGTGTCGCTGTTGCATTCGCTATCGGCTTGTCGTGCCCAAATGAATTTACACTTATCCATCTTTCTCTTCAAAAAGCAGCCCCGCTGAGTTTTCCCAGTTGTTCAGTCAGTCACAAGCCACTGTTGTACAGCAAGCACTGCTTTATGTTGTCTAAACAGATGTGGCTTTTTTCTTGTTCCCATTGTCCGTCTTGTTAAATTGCTTTGAATTTGCAGTGAATTGAAACTCTCCATTCCAAGGAGAAAGACATTATTACTTGTAATTAGGATTAGGATCATTGGATGGTAGCACTTTTCAGTCCAGAGTTAATGAGTTATGATCAGAACATATCCTTTCATTAGTTTAAAATATTCCCACCAATATTCTGATATTGTGATCTAGGAAAAAAAAAAAAAAAGCTTAAATAGCAGTTCACTTAAAACAGCAAAACACACACATTACTTCACAGGCTACGTAGAGTTATGGGTAGCTAAACATGAGTCTGTGTCACCACTCTGGCTGAGAAGGAGTCCCATTGTGATGGGATGGATCACGGTAAAAAAATACACCATAAGATCAATTATCATTGATTATCAATTGCCCAGAGAGGTTGTGGACTCCCCATCCCTGGAAGGTCAAGGCCAGGCTGGATGGGGCTTGGAGCAACCTGGTCTAGTGGCAGCGTCCCTGCTCATGGCAGGGGGTGAAATGAGATGGTATTTAAGGTCCTTTCCAACTCAAACCATTCCATGATTCTGTGATCCTGCAGGATGTCTGCAACCAAGCTTCACTGGAGAATTCCATTTAGAGTTGACACTAAGTGGGCAATCAGCATGGCAAGCTGAATTTCCTACATTCCAGCTACAACCTGGAGATATTCTTCTCTCCCTCTCTTGTTTTTGCACTGTAGAGTGCCAGCTGTGACTGAGCAGAGGCACCACATTTAAAATGCATTTAATCAATGGTGACATTAAGGTTGGCATTGGGCTCATGTGGTCAGGAAGAGACACTTATAAAGGTATCATAGGAAGCCAGAATGTTGAAGAAAAACTCTTGCAACTCTTTCTAATTTGGGAAGTAGATTTTAAAGTGGTGAGCTTCAAAGACTAGAAATTATTCTTTGATCATACAAAGCCTGCAAATGACAGCAGCGTCTGCAGGACACAGCATATGTCCAAACAGTCACAAGGAATCTAAATGGGGATTTGAGGCAGCAAAACTATTAAAGTAAGAAAGGAAAAGGGACGTAATTCAGACAGTCAGCCCAAATAATAGCATGGCTGCTCAATGCAGAGATTGTACAATCACTGATTAACTAAAAAAAACCAAAAACTTATTTGAATTTCCAGATGAATTCCTGAAAAATGAGAGGGGTGATTAAAAAAATAGAAAAAGAGATGTGACCTAGAATGAGAAAGATTTTAGTGTCTGAATGCTTCTGAGAAGGAAGATTGCAGCCTCAAAAACAGAGGAACATTTTTAGGTGGAATGAAGTAATGAAAACACTCTGAAATGTTATTTGTTGTGGTTTTCTGACATTTAACCAAACACTCCAGGCCTGAATAAAATGTCAAACTATGTGTGTTTGTTTGTGTGAGTGTATTTGTTTGCACTTAGGTAAAGCCTGCTCAGACAACATCTCCATGGCCACAGCTGTGGGCAGACAATGCTTGGAGTCCTTAGGTCCATGGCCAGCCAGCCTTGGGAAGACTCTTCAGGATGACATTGGACTTGATGTACAAATCCAGGCTCAGCTCTGCAGTGATGCTCAGCTACCTGGTTCCCAATGGAATAGAGATAAACAGTTAAATAACTCAGTGGCTTTGGACCTGAATTAATGAGAGTGCTGGGTGGGGAGTACAGAAGAGCAGAATACACATGTTCTTTCCAGAGATGTTTTTGGTGCATCAAAACCAAATTGCTGAATTAATTTTAGTATTTGCTTATCTCAGGGTGCAGTACATGACTGGAGGATATTTCCTAGTCAGTGGTGCCTTTCCTTCCTAATGTCTAACTATCAATTACAGCATCAGTTAACTATATTTTCTGTTTCTAAAAACATCTGGAACTTTGTTGTTAATGATTCGTTGAGACAGAGACTTATATTTTAACAGTGCTTCTGAATGGGCTCTTAAAAATCTTGGAGCCAACCTGTGACAGCCAGATGAAAAACAGGACTGGACAAGAAGTCTGTGGTGTCAAGGCAGCAGTGTAAAGAAATAATATTTAGTGTTTGCTTCTAATGTGCTGTCTTGGGGTGTCCTATTGGAATTTCACAAGAGAATTGCTTTTTATAAACAGGTTGTGACAAGCAATTGCACATCTCTCCACACAGCTTAAGAAAGGAAGAACAGAATAATTGAAAATAGGGCTGGGCAAGCTCTTGGGAGGTCACCCAGTCCATTGCCTCACCCAGGTGGGGTTGGCTTCACACTAACTACTCCTGGCATATATTTGCTTCACATGTTTTCAAAAACCTGCAGTGACAGAGGTCCCACAACCTTCCTAGGAAATATTTTCAAGGTTTATCACTGGTTAATGTTACAAACTTCTTTCCTACTGCCTTGCTTATGTCCTGCCCGGGGAGGGGGGGGCCAGTGTGACACCATTGCTTCTTTCCAGGCTCCCAGGGATCACAGGAGATGGTCATTTCCTTTCTTACACAGCAACAAGTCCTTCTGTTTGGAGACTGCTATCATGATTCCTCTTAATTTTCTTCTTTCTAGACTAAACAAATCCCATCCTTTTAATCATTCTTCATAATTTATGGTGTTTAAACCTTCCCCCATTCTTGCCTGGACTCAAACTAATTGGCCTGGGTCCTTCCTGAGAGCACTGGCCCAAACCTACATTTCAGTGGCTTTATTTTCTCATCCTGATATTTATTTTCCAAGTCTCATTGCAGCGAGGATTTTCATGAGTTTTTGTTAAAGCACCCCTGGGTAAATGCCCAGTCTTGGATCTGACCCGGAGTTTGGGTAGGCAGCACCCTCTAAGGGAGCTTCTACATCTTTGTTGAGCTCTGATACCCTAAGGAGTGCTAGATTTTAAGAAGAAAGATGGTGAAAATTTGTAGTGGTACCATTCTCAAAGATGTCTAATTCTTAAAAATACTTTTTACTGACCTATATTTGTTTCCAGCTGTTTATATCAGCTGAAATTTCTCAAGCAGCACAGATTCTGGGTGCTCAGCTTGCTGAAGAAGGAATTATAGATGCAGATGCTTGAATATGTATTTAAAGTGAAATTTGGGCTTCCTGTTGTTGCTGTGTTATTGGGGTTTTTCTGTGTTTGGTTTTTTTTTTTTTTGTTTAATAAGTTGACCCATATATAATTTCTCTGGATTCATAACATCTTTTCTAACATAACATCTTTTCATAACATAATTCTGTTCTGTGAATGTATCAGAGGGGCCACTGTTCAATTATTACTTCTTATTTAAATTTCTATAATTAAGTGTTAGACTTTCGTAAGATACATAATCTCTAAACTGATGGTGTTGCATAGAAGGTTCATTTTATGTGGGGTTTTTTTATTACCTTTTGCTGTTAATACATTGGCTTATATTTTGGTGGGCTTGGGTTAATACTTGGAGCTGATGATCTTAAAGATCTTTTCCAATGTAAATTATTTTATGGTTCTATCTACAGAAGTGACTTCCCAGTGTGAGCCTCTGAGCATGAGAAGGGTCAGGAGAAGCAGCTATGATGCAAACTTCATCTGTTTAGTCCTACAAAAAAAAATTGTGGTCTATGTATTATGGGGTTGGTCAAGAGGATTGGCCCCTCCTGGGGGAAATACTGACATTTTTGGCTCGTATTAGGCTACTTGAATCCTGAACCCTCATTGCTGGTGACAAAACACTGACTAGGGGTCACGGCCAGGGTGTCATACAGAAGGTTTCTATCCCAGCTGAGTAGGGTTAGTAGGGAAAAGGGTTTCTCTTTCCAAAACAGCTGAAGGACTGGATGACTTTTCCAGTCATCCAAACAAGTGTCCAAAGCCACTGGGGTTAGATCATTTTCTGAGTGGGTTTTTTGGGAAAAGATGTCAGCAATAATGCATTGATTTGATAGGAACTCTATCAATTTGAGAAGAAAAAGAAAACATTGTACTTGGCTATCCTTTCCACTGATAATATGAACTGGGAGATAGAGAGTCCATAAAAATCAAGCCATTATGATTGTATGACTATAATTTTTTTGGTTCTCAGAACTTATGCTGGGAACTGAGCTGATACTGCAGCTCATGGTGGATATCTGGAAAATAAAATGTAGGAAATAGACTTTGAGTATGTGAGGTTAAACTTGTTATTTCTCTCAGTGAGGGAATTCTGTACCCAGTAGATTGGCATGCTTTTAAGTAATCAGAGTTCTAGTGTTTTCTGCAAGATAGTGTAATATGACATAAAGCAAGAGAAAGAAAAAGGAAATTGGCCTATGTTGGAATTGTTCTGCTGTTTTCTTCTACAACAGAATGGTAAATTGTTTGCTTTGGCTTTCTGGAAAATATCTGACCTTGATACTTCATATTCAATTTATGTAAACAATTACAAAAGCATCTGAGCCAAATAGAAAAGGCTATTTCTTGAAAACCTACAGGGAATTCACGTGGGAATTTCCCACATGCTGTGGCAATCTTAAAAATACCTCCTTGTAACCCCACAATATTAATGATTAACTCCGGAACTGTGAGTTTTTCCAGACTTCCAGTGAACTCAGTGATTTGTATGTTCAGCTGCATGTATCAGGAGAGGTAGTAAAAAAGAGTCATTTACCACTTTTAGTAGCTTGCATTCAACAAACAATCTGTCACATTTTCCCCTTGAAATTCAGGGATTTTTGCAGATTGCTTGGCTGACAAATATCACAGGACGGGAAATGTTTTGTGGCTAACTTCTGCACTGAGATGCTCTTGCAAGAATGAGCTGGAACCAGCTTTGTTCTTCACAAATTACCCAGAGCTGCTTTGCTCAGGACACTCCACCCACACATTGCAGCATGAACCTTCAGAGGATGTGCTCAACATTGCTGAGACCTTGTTTATTTACCTCTGACATTCAGTGTTAGTGTGAGCTTTGTGAATTGTTCCCCTCACATTTGCTGAAGAAGGGGGAAGTAGCAGAGGGCCCCTGGGAAGGTGATTTCCCGGGGCAAGCAGGGATTCTGTGTGAGGAGATTCACATCACACACAGTCTGTTCAGCCTGTGGCGTGGTGGGCAGCAGTGCAAGTGCAAGCTGGTGCAGGAATCTTTCCAAAGATTCTAGTACCTTAAGGGAGCTTATAAAAAGGAGGAGAAAGCATTTATACAGGCAGCAACAGGACAAGGGGCAATGATTTTAAACTGAAAAAGGGCAGATTTAGATCAGACTTTAGGAAGAAATTCTGTACTCAGAATTTAGCCATTATTCAGTTTGAGAAACTGGAGCATAACCATCATGAGTGCCAAGCCAGTTCTCATCTTTACTGGGCCACAATAAAACTAGTTTTGGAATTCCCCATGCACAAGCAAATGTTAATTTTCAGGGTGTTCTTGATGGCTATATCTATATCTCTACCTCTATCTATACATCATTGAATTGCATGTATATAATTTAATCTCTCATCACTTACCTATCTATATATTTATCAACCATCTCTTTATAGAGTGGCTCCTCTGGATGCTTCTTGGGTCAATATTTGCTCTTTTTTTCTCCTGGAGGGCCAATCCCAGAACACTAATGGCACAATCAGACACAAATTCATAATCAGAACTTTGCTTCAGTGAACATTGGGAATTTACCTGCCTGCAGTCAGAAACAATAAATACCTCTACAATCTGGACTGGGAAACCAGGCAGCTGGAAGCAGATGGCAATAAAAAAAGAATCAGGAACTAAGTAATGAGAAGTGACCTGGAAATCAGACTTGAGTACACCAGAAAGATTCAAAACTCAGAAACTCATGTAGGAAGACTAGACACCAAATCTTTAAAATCAGGACGTTTCAAAACATCCTCACTTTTAACAAAGGATGGGGATTAAGTTTTTTACTAAGAGTGTCCTGGATTCAGTTGTTGTTCTCAAGATAGATGTTGGTTATCATTTTTTTGGGATTGGATTAAGGTTCAGCCTGTGCTAGGGCACATGTGGTCAGGACATCTTGCCTCTGAGGGCAGGAAGCAGATAACCAGCTGGTCAGCACAGTACATCTCTCTGTATCTGCTTGATTAATGCAGGATATGGATCTGCCACAGCATGTACCTTCAGATCTTGGCACTTCAGTTTACTCATGCTTTCATCCTCAGAGAGCCTAATTTTTCTCCCAGATATGATTTATTTCACTCTTTTATTTTTTTCCCTAAAAAAAGCCCAAAAATCCCCCAACAAAACCCAAACAAGCTTAGAAGTATCTGATTACTGGCACCAAACTCATGAACTTTTCCCCCATTCAGGGTTTTCCATTTCCCATTATGTTCACTTTGACTGGAGCCACATGCTGTCCCCATTCCTAAGCTGGCCATTTCCTGCTGGAAAAGGCAGGGAAAGACTCTGCAATGATTGGGAAAGAAATAATAGCTGTATGTCTCTCTGTAACCTCTATGAGTATTATGTTAATTTATGTTACTAACATTTGTAAACCCCTGGAATTTTAAAAAGTAAGACTTGGAAACTTTTGTTTGCATCTGGCACTCGCTGTACTATGGAACTCTGGCTTATTGTTATGAAATTATCAAAGCTTCACCTTTCTGTCAGCTGATATGAAAAGTCCTTATCATATGGAGCCTGGCCTTTAGCAACTGGATTTTGTCCTGCATCCTGCTACAGATCCATCTCCATATGTTTTATTTCAGTTGGGATAATTGCAGATATAAATTTAAGTGTCTGCCCTCTTTTAAAGTTGTTGACTCGTTGTTCCCTCTAACATTTTCATAGTTGTTAGGCACTGTAGAAAATATTTCTTTGACTCGTTTAAGAATTTTTATGGTGTAACTGCCTAACCTATAGGGAAGCCTCTTGGAAAAACTAAACACCTAAATTTACCCTATTTGTCCCAAGTGGTTCTTTCTGTTACACTTCTCTGCTCTGTCCCTTTTTACTTGCTTCCCTCTAAATTGCAGGCTGTTGTACTGCTTTAAATCTCTCTGCCTATGGGAGTCTTTTTAGGCTGCTGAACATTGTAATTAACCACTTTGGACTTTCCAGGTTTCACTGCATGTATGCTCTGCTGAAATTCAAGCCCAGGTATGGCAAAGAGAGTTCCAGATGAAGGCATGCTGTTAATGAATATAATGACATTATTCATCCAACAATGTTCCTTGTTAATGACTCCTGTTTTTACTGTTGCAGTGCATCAGTCAAATACACCTTTTTCCTACACATTTTGGCAAAAAACAGGCATTGACTTTGAAGCTCAAGGCCCTTGAGCTTTTTAGGTCGAGCATCCATTTTATGAAAACCGTACCAGTTACATGATTGTGAGCCTCCTAAGGGCTGAGGAATTCCCAGTTCACCTTTTAAATTTGTGAGCTGTTCCTGTTATTCTTGGGAGGGGCTCTTGCCTAATGCAGCTGGGGTGGCCTTGGTCTTCCTCCTGATGGCAGTGGGTGGAGGTGAGCCCAGCTTCATCCTGTGTCACTGACCTGGACCTGAGGTTTGCACAGTGCTGAGGAGATCCCCAGCTGCAGAGCAACCAGTCTGATACCTCTGTGCACCCTAGAACTGTGCTTTATTTGGGGATGGGGCCTGTGGATGGTATGCTGCACACTTGGGTAGGGAGGTGGCTTCAGGGGGAGATGAGAGATGCTCTGCTGCCATGGCTAAACTGGGCTTTGTTGACACAACAAGAAATCATGAGCTGAGACTGTCTGTGTCACAGCACCATCTGCAAAAATATGCTGTATTACACAGGGACTGCAGCAGAATTAGGCAAAGGTGTTGCAAACTGTGATAAAGTACATACTGTACTCTGGGAAGGAATCTAGCAATTCTTGCTGAAGGACTCCTGAAATGATCCACTCAACCAATGGTTGTGATAAAAACAGGCAGATAAGACACTGGTATGTCCTCCAAAGTGTCTTGAATATGTATTTGAAAAAAAAGAGTGGTGCTGTGCCTGTACATGAAACACAGGCTTGCTAGGACTTATTCAGTGTTTGCTTCTTTGTGGCTTGGTCAAGGCCATGAATCACTGAATGACTTGGGTTGGACAGCTCAGCCAAAGGCAGCCACAGAGATTTCAATTCTGACAACATTAGCTAAGGAGAAAACCTGAAATGATGCTGACATCAGTCACAGAGGAATCTCTGGTGACGCACAGCAAGTACGTATGAAATTACAGGGGATATGGAGTAATCAGCACAGGTATGAGGAAGGGATCATCTAGGATGGGGAAACTACCAGATGTAAACCCAAAACTTTGATGAGCAGTGCACATCCAGACCTGTATTAAAATTCTCCTCCATCCATTTGTGTGCTGAAAGATGTCTTTTCCCTCGAACGAGCCTGGAGGGGCCATGCAATGCCTAAAAGTTCATGATCTGTAGCTGTCAGAAGAGGCTCTGACTTTTAAATAAGCCAGCTGGTGATCAGATGCTGTGACTTGCTATTTATTTTGCAAATCATACTTGCGGACATGTTGCCTTAGCAAAGTCACTGATTGTGACAAATGTGTGTAACAAGTGCAGTCTTCTATTGATTCTCACATTCTATTTTCTGCTTTTGGTGGAAACAGATGGAATTCAATTTTCTCACAATTACTATTAGCCAAGAATAACATCACTTAAATCGGTGCGGGGGAAGTGGAAAGTTGCAACTACAAAAACACACAGCCTGAAAAGCTGGATATTGAAATGAAACTTGCAAATAACCATAACTGGTGTTATATCCAGGGCCCAATTCAGAAACACAATTAAACATTTTCTGGACTCAAAGATTTATGTCCTACTGATATTATACATGTCTGCTAAAAAATGGATCATCCAGATTGTTCTTGTAGGTTAGCATGACTGATGCTTAAAGTGTAAAATCTCAAGACATTCTCTGCTAAAAATAAATGTAGGATAACATTGGCTGTAGTTAATCCTAACCCAAGGATATGCAATCCTACAAAATTATTTCTTACGATGCAAAACATTAAAGGCAATTCTTAAGAAATTAAAATAATAGTTTGTCATTAGAAAAGAAGTCAATCATTAGGCACTCAATAAATCATCTCCAAATATTCAGGCTGTTTCAGATCAAAATGCTGTGAATTTAGAAAGGGTGCATTGCATAGCTAATACATGAGTACAAGAAAAAAATCCTACATTCTGTGAATTGGTTAAGGGTGAGTTGAGTGTTTAAGGTTAAGAAAATCATGATTAAAGATTATTTTTTAAATCACAGCTTTACACTGATTCTTTTGCATCATGCTGAACTCTTAGCCGATGTGATCATAGGTATTTTAGTCCCATTATTAAGTATTGCCTCTGGCTTTGTTTAGTAACTAATATGGGATTATTAGTTTCCTCCTGGACTTCCTTCAGTCCTTCTCATTGTTATAGGATCTTATCAATTCTCCCAAACTACTGCATTTCTGTTCATAAAGGCCTTGTAAAGAGGCATTAATAGACTTATCATAGAGGTGCTGAGTGGAGCCAGACACCTCTGTGCCAAACAGGCACCAAGATAAGATGATTATGATGTTCTATTTCACAGCCTTTAGTATTTCATGGTTCTTCATGTCTTCATAGCAAAGATAAATGGAAATCATAGAGCTGGTGTCTGAAAAAATGAGATGACCTGCCAGTCATCCAGAGAAGACTTGTCCTGTAATGCTGTGGCCATAACCCATTTCTGAGGGGAGCTGCAATATCTAGCCCTGGAAGCCTGAGTAACTCCAGTTCTGTGCCTACATACTGGAAGTGGAGTTCCACAGATTTTTGGAAGTTGTACTTTCACACCTTAACAAGTTCACTGTAAGTTACTGTAAGTATCACTCTGTAATTTGACATGGCTCTTTTGGCCAAATTTAGGCAAATATTCATAAAAGCAGCAAATTGCCTCTTCTACCCCTGAAATGATGCCCCAGAAATATTGGGGTGAGATGGAATATTTCATTTTGCCTTTTCACATGGCCAAACCAATACTTTTTCTTTAGGAAACATCAGAGGAGCTTTTGATGAAGGTTTTTCAGAGCCAGAGATGTCAAGGCAAAAATCCCCCAAAACCCTACCAGTTTTTTTTTTTTAATTGAATCTATATATCTGTGAATTTTTAAATGCTAATCAAGCTACCTCTGTTCAAGAAGCCATGTCTTGCTCACAGCCCAAATGTAGAAAAAATGTAAATCTATTCTCCTTTGTGCAGCATTTACTGTTTCTAGAGGCACTCAGCCAATACAAGTGATTCCTCTTTGAAATTGGGCAAGGAAAGTGTGAGTGAGGCAGCTGCTCAAAACCCACAACTACCTCCAGAGTGGGTGTTTCATGGGGCAGGAGGGCTGGGTGGTGTGACAGACCCTGGGTGTCCATCTGTGCCAGGCAGGGGCTGCCTTTGGCTGGGACACAGAGCACTCACCCATGGCCAACTTTGCCACGCTGGGGAGGGTGGGTCAGGCTCTCCACACCTGATCACCTCTGCCATTCCATCCTCCAGGGCAGGACTGGCTGCATTCCCAGCTCCCAGCTGCCATGGTCTGATTGCCCATCCCTTTGCATGGTTGCTTGCACCACCAGCACGGGGTGGCTGCACTGGGGATGGGGTGCTGTGGCCACCAAAGTTAGCGTGTGTGGGGCGGCACTTCAGCCTTCCTGCACCCTCTTTGTGCCAGAGATGCTTGTGGTGACAAGTTTCCTTTCCTGCAGCAACAGAGACTTTGAAAGGCTGCAACTTAAGCTGAGATTGTATCTTTGCTCTGCCCACTCTTTTCTGTCACTGGAATGTTTCCTAAGAAATAACTTTGCAGGCTTCAATTTCTGCATCTGATGCATATTTAGATAACTTTCCAGTGCCCTTGTTTAATTTTGTTTAATTCACAGTTCTGAATATTCACTGAAGCCAAATTATGGAACACATTGGTGTCTGGATATTTCCATACCTTTTTT
>VXBC01000932.1:1045590-1143287 GCA_013399945.1 Ploceus nigricollis | reverse complement strand
TTTTTTTTTTTTTTGTTTCTCCACTTGTAGCTTCCAGTTCTAACCTCCCTGTTGGAAGAAGCAAAGAAAGGACAAAAGAATTTGAATGGTTCTTCCTGGGATGGTATTTCTAAGCAAAGAGGTAACAGGCTTAGGCTCTGTGTACACAAGACCTGCAAGAATGGAGATGTTAAAACAATCACAGACCTTACAAATGAGACAGAAGCATAACTCTTTTACTGCTCTTGGCATTGGTTAAATCTACAGAGGAAATTGAAGATTTTTATGATTCTATTAAAACTACTGTTCAACACATTCAAAGGGATGATAGAAAAACATAAAGGGCAGTGTCTCATACGTTAATGTTAACCTGACAATATCATTTATATTGAAATTTGACTTGACTTTCAAGCACCATTTGAAAGGTTATTGCATGTGAAACTGAATTAAACCACATGGATGAAGTCTGCCCTTCTGTAATTTAAAAGAAAAGAACTGTATTTTTCTTTCTGTAAGTCCATTCTCAAAAAAGAAAAAATCCAGATTTTTGCGTCACCCTACCTCCCACCAGCACAATCACTAGTTTGTTAGGGGTTGAGAAAAACAAAAGCAGGTGAAAAAGGCATCCCCCAAGGGCAGACTCTGATGCCAGAACTGGCTTATCCCAAAGTGCACATTAACAAGGCAGTTTCACCTTTACACCAGAGTGCCTGAAATTAGATATTTCTCCACTCTCTAGTTCCTAAGTCTTGTGTTTCCATCCCTGTTTTTATTAGTTTTGGGCTGATGAAATCCTTTCCCATGTCATCCCAACACTTACCTCTTAGACTGCTCTAGTTATTTGAAGCACAATACCTTGTTTAGCTAAGCTGGCCTGCTACCTACATATGAGCTGGATCAAATAACCCTGCTTCAGTCACTTCTTTAACTTTTCCAGGAATTCTGTTGAAAACTAACATCCATCTCCCCAAGGAGTGTGTAGTGCACAGTCTCTGCAAGCCTATGGAATTTTGGTAAGTGGCTTGGAAATGCTAAGACTCTTAACCAAGTGGTACCCCAGGGAGAAAAAAAAAATCCCGGTCACCCTCATCCTCAGATGACCCCAGCAAATGCAACCTTTAAATGAGGCAAGCGAGTTCACAGAAACCATCACGCTTTTCTGAGAATTTCACTACTGCACTCCTGCCAACTCTACCACTCTGGGCATGAATGCAGCAGGTTTGCAGGCAGCTGGAAAGCACAGACAAATGGTCACTGTGCTCCAGCCGTGCCTCTGCCCAGCAGCCGGGCACGCCAGCGACCTGAAACTGTGAATATTGGCATGTTTGTGCCTGCTGTCACTCACAGGGAGGCAGGAACACGCCAAGCAAACAGCATCTCTGACTCCAACTTCAACACAATGCAAAGATGGGATGGAGATAAATGCAGGGATTTATGGTCTCTACAGCCTCAATGTTTAATGGAACAGGGAGGAGCTGTCAGGAGTTGTCATTATGAAGAATGATTTTTATTGGACTGGGAATGGATTTTCCTAGCTGAGGTGTTCAGCACAATGGAGGGAAGATTTGGAAGTGGGAAAGAGTTTCTCAGAGGTTTATTTTTGTGGCTTTAACTGTGTAAACTATTTTGCAAGGAATAAGACCTGTTTTGGGAAGAAAAAGAAAGCATAGCCAGGAAAAAGTTATAAGAATTAGGTAAAAATCTTCTTTTGCCCTTAAATATGCCCCCCATAATTAAAATATTTGGATTTATGAGATATATTTGCATATTGGGAGATATATTCATGGAGATATATTTGTGTATTGCTACTGGGACATAGATTCGTGTCCCTGCCTGTGGCAGCAAGGGTGGAACCAGATGATCTTTGAGGTCCCTTCCAACCCAACTATTCTGTGATTCCAGTTGTGAAAAGAGAGACAGAACAAATGTATTGTCTACTTGTGAGCTCAAAAAACCATGTTGCCACTGCATATTTTTTTAATTTCAAGTGAGTATAAATTCATCTGTCTCTGTTCATCTAAAATTTTTTGCACAGTGAACAGTCTGGTCTCCACTCCCACCAAAGTCATGTTTCCTGTGACTCCAGAAGTAAACAAGTTCAGAGGACATGAATGGCAGCAAACAATGTAAACAGGAATTCTCATGCTAAATATACCCATATTCTGCTATACTTAGAAGTGGAAGTCAAGCCAGTGTTTGGTGAAGCAAATCTCCTGCAACCAAGAAGGAAGCAGAAAAATAATCAACATATGGGTCGGTCAGTCTGCAGAGGAAATCCGAGGTGCAGTTTCACAATGCATTAAGTCCAAAACAATATTGGTTCAAAAGTTCCCTTTCTGCCTGACCTTGACCTTTTGGGAAGGGTTGGAAAGAGGAAAGGGTGTGAGAAAAGGGTGTTTTAAAACCAGATAGTCCAGGAAACTGATTTTGCCTTATAAAAATGTGTGCTCATACAACTGGGGAGGTGATACAGAGAGGAAACAAGTCTGGGCATGGAAAGATCTCCATGATAGAGCCATGTGGGCAGAGTTTGCTGCCAGAGCCAGACGGGTGTGGAAGTAAATACCAAGAGTGAAACAGGGAGATAGCTACTGGCATGTTCTTTAATTTCAGATACCACATTTAGTGAGAGTGGGTAGAGCCAGGATTTGTGGACAGCCTCATTTCTGGAGGGATAGACTGATTGTTTCATGATGAAACAATTCTGGTGTCATCTCTGCTTGCTCCTTTCCTGGTGGTGTTGCTGTGCAAGGACCATCTACCATGCTCATGTGTTCATGAGCTGGGGCTTGTAAAGAGACAAAAGGATTAGGAGTAGGTGGCAGCAATTACCACGTAGTTCAAGTTTTACTTATTATGTCATTATGGTCAAATCACACTTTGCTATGCAAATTTTTATTGCCCTTGGTTGTCTGTTATTTGTCGTGGATTTTTTGTTAGACTTACTGCATAGAGCCCGGTGTTGACAGCTGCCCCTGGCATCTCTCGATGCCTCAGCGCAGGTGAGAATAATAACATTCAGCAACACTGACATCTTGTGGCTGATGAGAAATGGCTCAGACACGCCAGAGCAGCCAAAGCCACCTCTTCGTCGTGCGTTCATCATCCCCTGAAATATGGTGATGCCCAAAGGGATGAATATCAGAAGTCTGGAAATCGGGAGGTTAAAAGGCAAAACATGTATAAAGGTGCTGATTTATTAGCTGGCTGAGCCGTGTGTGTGGATAATCCGGCTGCATGCTAATCCTTTGGGCTAATCTTCTCCACGTGAATGATTCCCTCCAGAGAACAGGGATAGAGCCTGGCATGTTTGACGTGACAAACGAAGCTGTCGCTCCCTGCAGATGATCCTCTTTGTGTACCTCCTCCACTGGGAAGCTGGGAGAGAGAATACCTCTGGAAAAGGCCCCAGGAGGAATCTTTCTCATTACCTATTGTTGCTGCCAGAAATAAGACCAGCAAAGCCAAGCTTTGAATCCCTGCCTCTCAGCCAGTGGAGATTTTTTGGGAAAAGGGGTGGTATGGAAGCCTATTTGTATGAAAAGATGTGTAGGAGCAAATCCTGGTTGGCTGGAAGGCTGCAAACACTTCTGCATGCTTAGAATAATATTATCCCCAAGTGCCACATCTGTGTGCCTTTTGGGCACTTCCAGACCTGTCTTAGGCCATTGATACTTAAAGATATCCAGTATAAAATGGCCTTAATCTTGACATATGGGCAGAAGGAGAACATCTAGTTTGGACTCCTATGGATGGTGGAATGGTCAGATTTCTTTTTTGTGGGCTAAAGAGAGATGTGTGTGACTCTGCAGCATGTGATGGTCAGCCTTGGACTTCTCAGTTGTAGCAGCTTCTTGGAATGCTTCATTGTTTGCCTGTGTTCCCATTGCTAATGAACATCTGTATCCACTTTATCATTGGAACCCAGTGACAAAATTATTACTGAACACTAAATTAAGTGTTATGCAATGGTCTTTTGCAAGTATCTAGAGAACTTTAATGCTTCCTTGAGGATGGTGGGTCTGGGATTGCAAGGAGTAATGACCATATGTTCTGCTTACAGCCTGTGCTCCTTGAAATTAAAGCAGTTGTCTGATTTGGGGCCCATATTGCATAAAATCCTTTATGAAATCTGGGGGAAGAACTGTAAAATGCCACACATAGCTAGTGGCTGGGACTAATTTGATTAGGAAAATATTAGAAGTCCAAGACTGAAACTGATTCAAGCTTGGGGATCATATTTGCTAATTATCTTGGGAAGTGGAAAATAACATCCGTTTCCTAAGGATTCTGAAATGAATGTGCTTTCCTCCCCACCCTGTCTTTGCTCTTGTTTAGTACTACTTTGATTAACTTTACCTGTGAAAACAAGCAATAGAATTGAATGATTTTGTGACTTGTAGTGAAGTGCTTGGCTGCATTACATTTTGTGCCTCGGCAGCTTTCAAGTCTGTGTATTAAATAACCTTAAACCACTGATATACACAAATGCTGTAGTTTAGCATACAGTGTAAAAATTCCAATTGAAAATGGTTGATACCATATATTGGTGAAAAAATACCCTTTTACCTGCTCTTGTTGACTTCACTTAATAATATAAAATATTGTTATTTTGATAGGAATAATCTGCAGAGACATCTATTATTCAATTAAAATTAAAAGTGTGGGAGCTTGCAAGAAGCATTCATTCATACTGATGTTTTCCTCTAAAAACCATCTTGTTGTATTGCCTAACTATACTAAAATCTTTCGCGCTGAATCACAGATGTTTGTTTCAAAGAATAAAAAGTACTCAATTCAGCAAAAACTTCAGCAGTATGCTGAGTTAGCACATTTCAAAATTCCAGCCAACTTGGTGTGAATTTTGTTTCTTTAGCCTTTGAAAGTATTATTGTGACTTTGGGAGAGCAAAGATCTCTACTTCCCTCATTTCTTGAGCACAATTTTCATACACAATTTTCAATATATCTTCCTTTTCATTGGTCACTGGAAGAAATGAGATACACCAGCCTGTAGCACTTGGTGTTACGTAAAGCAACATATTCACTTCTGATTTTATTTATAACTTTTTTCCTAATCCAGTGGAGGTTTTGCTTTTTTTCAGCCCATACTGTAAGAAGGGCCTATAAAATCGCTATGCCTTTTTGTGAACAGCAAAGGAAAGGATTTTATGTTTATGACCTCAACTTTGACATTAGCATTTGAAAAAGGGCATCAAACGGTATATTATGAGTGAATGGAGGGCTTGCCATGAATTTGAATGGATGCATTGTTTCCAGAGCTGTAAGCACAGAAAACTGGGATTGCTGTTGAAAATTGCAATATGCCCTTATTTGTTCTTCAATAATTACACCATACTCACTCGAAGCTTGGTGAAACAGCTGAAGGTACAAACATGGGACACTTTTGGTAAATTGTAGGCACTTGTAAACTATTTTTCTTCTCATCATCAGGTGAAGTAGAGGCATCCCTGAGGTTTTCACCAACATTCAGCCATCAGCTCAACTATGTGTTGGTTTACAAGACAGCATTTCTGCATTGCCCAACAGCCCTACATCGCTCAAACTTTGTTGGAGCAACATTGGTGACAGGATTGGACTTGTGTTAGCTTTGACCTCTCCTCGTTTATATCAGTCTGCAACTGTCTTTTCCTCCCTCACACTGTATTTTTTATAACATATGGTCTTCCAGCTGTAGGGCTAGAAAGCCAGATGTCCTCGGCTCTTTTGGTCAATACAATCAGTTATGCTGCCAATCATGAGCCCTTTAAACCCTGCTACACGACATTACAGTGAGTTTGTGTTCATATCTTTAGTCTAAACCTATTTACCAGACTCATAATGATGCTCTAAAACAATATCTGTGCCTCGCCCAGTCATACACAAACTGCTGTATTGCAGTTGTTAAGTAATGGACAAGCAATGAAGCAGCTGTTGGAGCATCGTGCTGGATTTGTTTCTCTCAAGCTGAATGACAGAATTTGCCAGGTTATTTAATCAATTTCATACTGATTTAAGCTAGATAAAATCAATCATCTTAGCTCATGGCTTTGGTGGCTGGAAAGATTGTGTCATTAGTATTGCAATGCCATACTTGAAATAATTTTTGGGTTGTAAAGGAAAAGATCCTTTCCAGAGTTCACAGCATAGCAACCCAAACCCTGCTAAGCTGCTGCATGCAAGACAACTAAAACTGTAATTCTGAAATGACCAATTTCTAAACTAAGAGGCTTTGTGATCAATCAAAATATGAATCTGAATGGCCAGTTTTCCTCAAAAGTGAGTTAAAATAATCTAATCTATAGGGATTAGATTATAATCTTGTTAAATAGGGATAAAATCCATGCAAGTTTAGAGCTGATAATTTTTTGTGTTTGTTTTTTTAATAAACCATCTGGTTTCTGTATTTCACTGGCAACCCATGCATTGGGAAATTAAATTAAAAAAAAGGGAACTTTCATTAGGGAAGTTTCATTCTCTATCTACAACGTAAACCAAACTCAATCTAGATTACATTTACAAGAAGACATTAAAGCATTTGTAGTGTTTTGAAAGGAGAGTTGCAAACTTTAATTTACACAGGGGATCATGAAGGTGTGAGGAGAGGGAAGAAAAAGTAACCTGCCTAATTAGTGTGATTTTGGGAGCCAACATCTGTAGCCTTTCACTGAGCAGGGTTTTCTTTCTGGTATAGTAAATTTTGTCCAATTTAAAACTTAAAGAACAGCCATTCAGAACCAATGCGCCCTCACTGAAGATAAAAACATGATGCAGATCAAAAGGGGTCTAGACATCAAGGAGGAATGTACCTGTCTAATATTCAAGCACAAGACTGCACTTTAGGTGCCCAGCCTCCTTGCTTGTGGTTGGCAGAAGTCACATTTGGATACTTTGGTTGCCTTTACAGTGGGAATTTGTGGGGATTTGTGTGCCCCAGGATGACCTCAGCAAAAACTCATGCAGGCAGGCATGAGTTTCCAAGGCACAAATCAGAGCTTGGTGTGCTTTTCCTATTTAATTTGATACTTATCCTCAGTGTGGACTTCGTAAAGTCTGTACTGCATCCTGCATGCTTCATAAAGTCCACATCAGGGCCACACTCCAGAAAAATGGAGTGCACTTTATAAAGTGCAAATTGGCTATGCAAACCTTATTAAGTATACAAACCTGCTAATAATGTCTAATCACTCCCCAACAAATTCATCATGCTACTCGAAAGCATTGTTTTTCATCATGTTCAGCAGCTTAAAATAATTTTTGCTTTCCAATTTCAGCATTTTAATGCTTCATGAGCCAAATAAAACTAGGAAAATGTCAATGAGGTGAGAATACCTCTGTTGTTTGACTCCCTTGGTGAAAGTATTCAAACACATGGCTTGGTTTACCTCAAACTGTGCAGAGAATTTGCATCATGGTGTTGGGACTAAATCTACATAGAATTTGAGGCACATAGATTTTGATGAGTTGAATCAGGGGCCGGGATTTGCTTTCAAAACATACAATTCTGTAGTGAGGAGGCTAATGCCTGCTTAAAGATTAACACCTGGCACTGAATTCCCAAGAGAATGTAAAACAAATTAAATCTTCTACTCTTAGCACCTTGAAGACACATTTTTGTTGTCCATTGATACTTCTAAATCTTTCCTATAGACATTTCACGGACTTACAGACATTTGCTTGTAGCCATGTACAGAAGAATTGCCTTAGTCTAGAAAGAGAGCCATGCAGTGAAAAGAGTTTAACTTAAATGTGAGCTTTCTCCATCTCAGACAAGTCCTCTAACCCATCTTGCTGTGGAGTAAAAGTGAGAAAAGACACAATTCTTCCAGGCTAATCTTGTGCTAAGCCCAGTATGGCAGATACATCTGGAGAGTGCAACCACATGTGGCCTTGAAGCCAAGTTAAAAGGTTGGATTCTTCTCATTTTTCATTGTTGCAAGCTCTGTGCTGAGTTTCTTGGCATTTTCCAGCCTTAGAATACTCTTAAGTGTCTTCAGTAACAAACATTCAGATAAATTTGTAAGTCCTAGAAAGAACTGTGAGTATTGCAAATCTCAGCATAGATCCATTAGAAGCTCCATACAGTCTGCTAATGCCTTTTTGTAATATCTTTTTGTTTATAATTTTATTATTTGTAAGACTGGATGGCATATGGTGGCACTTGTGATCAGTGAATTGTTGATGTTTCAGTATCTTCAATTCTCCATAGTTTTGGGTTTCCCTTCCAGAGGACCATTTAATCTGCTCAAGTTGGCAACCAGCATCTAAGGCCATTCCTTGCTGTCTGCTGCTTGCCCCTTCTTCCAGTAACCCTTAATTTTTCTGTTTCCTCTGTTTTACTGCTGAAGGCTCGGTGCATTCTGTGGGTGTGGCAGCCACACAGACACAGCAGCATTCTTGGTGTGCAGCTCTGGTAGTTGTACTCAATTCTGAGGCCCTGGTTACAAACATATTTGAAGGAGAGGAAAACCTTCAGGTAAAACATCAGGAGACCTTGAGAACATCATCTTACCTGGATGGTCAAGGGGCTGGAGAACATGCCAGAGATGGCAAAGGGAGATCTTGCTGCAACCAAATTGAGAGTATGGAGAAGACAAACCTGGAATCCTGTGGCCATGGACTTGAGCTGAAAGAGAAGAAATTCTGTTAAGATAAAAGAAGGGTTTTCACCATGACGTGGATTATTCAAGAGCACAGACCTAGAGAGGTTTGCAAACACCAGCTTTGGATATATGCAAAACTCAAAAAGTCTCTGTATAGGCTGATCTAGCTGGACCTGCCCTGAACTCTTTTTTTTGGGCTAGATGATGGCCTTTCAACCCATATAGTTTTCTGTGATTGAATAAGGGAAAAAAATTCAGTATTTACCAAGTGCAGAATTACATCGAGTACTATACAGAGAAAAGTGTTTTGTAGACTGAAGAGTTTATGCTCCAAACAAAAACAAAGTCTTGTGTGTGTGTGCTTGTGTAGGGACTGGGGGTGCACTGAAATGAAGTGATTTGCTGATGTTCTACTGAAATTCAGTGATGAAAGAAGAAAGTTTTATCTCAGACTCATTCTTTCCACTGTTAGGGTTCAAACCATGGTGAGCAGGAAGCATTGTAAGGTTACACAGGATGGAAGGATTGCAAGAGTCAGATGAATGTTTGAGTTCTTTCACTTACAAAAGATATTTTTTGCCATGACATTTTGCAACAGTTAAGGAAAAAATCCCACTTGCAGCAGTGTCATATTCAGATAGACACCCTATCACTGTTACAGGAACCATTTCTTACCAAGATGCAAAAAAATTCTTTTTATTTCAGTTATTTCCTCTGATCACTCCAGGCCAGTTCTGGGCAGTGGGCTACCAGTCATTTTTCTGTGAAATCCCTAAATATCCCTATGTTTAAGCATTCCAGTGTTACAGCATGTGAGAATAACTTCACAAAAGTTATTTGAAAAAAGTAGATCTCTCTATATTCTCTCTCAATGGACCACAAATTAAAATATAGTGAGAATATTGAATAACTAATTTCAAAGGAGATTCACAGTGGCTTGCAAAGGAAGACAAATAAAAAATGACCCCTTTACATATATGATGCAGTCTGATTCCTCCACACTCTCTTTAATAATTAGAAACGTGGTTTCACTGATACACTTTACAAAACCATTCTGGAGATTCATGAATTTAAAAGAAAAAAAATAAACTAGATGTGAATAATTCATAGTTAAATAGCTCTGGGCCAAGATATTGCTTCAGTATTTTCAAGTATGTAGGTTTTATTATTCTCTTAAAGTATGAATAAAAACAAGGTTGTTTTATCACACTTGGACTAATCAATGATATGCCTGAAGCACAGTTGGCAGTAAATGATCCGTTTTAGTTTAAAACATTATTTAAATCGATGTGTATTGTAAGGGAGTCATAAAAATCTTCAAATTAAAGGGTTTTGAGCCATAAAAATAAGTAATATTTTTAAAGGTTTTTTAAGGCAGTAATGTTTCCAAGTAAATAGGAGATGGGCCAAGCAGTTCCCTCTGAATTACCCTTCATCAGGTTTTCACACCCTATTAAGGTACCCTTCATGAAATATCTTTACATTACACTTCATGATGTAATTTGAATGCTTTAGAATTAATTTGCCAATAAACTGCAGGGAAAATATGGAATATGCTACCCCCAAAAGCTTATGAACTCTCTCTGTTTTGCTTGGGCCACATACACGAGGGTTTCCAATGTAAAGTTTGCAGGTAAAAAGCGACCCTTGCAACTACAGTGTTTTATTCAGGAGTGAGCTCTTAGCCCGGGGAGGTAGAGCTGTAGGTCTGTACTCTGGAGTCAGGGGTTTTAGCTTGCTCCCTGAATGCAATACACTGGGTTACCAGTGAGTCAGTGATGGCTTTGTAGACAACTTCTTAAAAATATTCATTTACCACCAAAGGCAGGTTCCTCCATGTTTTTTTAAGCCAGCCAACTTCCAACAAAGTGTGCTGTGGTACCAGCCCACCACTGAGTCCTCTGCCCTGTCTAAAGCACTAGTTACCTGTTGTAGAAGGTCCAACATGGCCCTTGGCAGGACCCTATGGATGAGTTTTAGGTAATGTGAGCTCACTTAATGGCATCAGATGTCTTGGAGATGTGAGAAAAGATTTGCAGGGCAGTGCCTTTTAGAACAGGGATTTTTGCCTTGTCCAGTTTTTTATACAAATATTTAAGGTTGCTTTTAATACCTGCCACTCTGATGCTGAGGATCTAACACAGCAGCCAGGGAATCACCCGAGAGAGCAGAGGAGAGAGGTTTTGAAGTTTCCTCATTCTTTACTTCCAGCTCTCATTCCCATTTGCTGGCAGCTTCTCTGTCTGCAGCTCTAGAGAACCCCTTCTTGCAGGTTTTGGTTCAAAGGCAATGAATATTCCATATGTGTCACGTCAGACATGCCATACTGAGGTTTGGAGTCCATCCACCGAAGGCGAGACTTCCAGAGTTTATTCCCACTGCCTTTGATTATAGGCAATGAGAGTGAATGGAAATACTGACAACAGGATGTATTTCATAGTGGAAAAACTGGCATGTGTTATCGCATAGTCTTCATAACTACTATTTTCTTTTAAAAAGTTATGTAAAATATATGAGTTAAGTACATCGAGAGCTGAGTTCTTCTAATCTTCAGCATTTTATGCAAACTAACTGGCAAAACCCCCCCACCTCAGCAAGAAATCTTTCTCACTAAGTAAGACCAGAACTGGATGAACTGGATGTGTCCAAACATCAGGAGGCAAAATTCCATTTTGTAGGATTTCCATTCATTAGTGGAAAGAAAACAGAGAGATCCTCAGAACCAGGACTGTTCTCACAAGATTTCTGACTTATTTACAGACCCAAGAGTTCTGCATCACCAGAATGGAGCTTGAAGTCTGTCTTCTTCTTACAGTACATTTTCTACAGTTCTCCTACAGCACAACCAATTCCCATAGGGCTGAGGTCTTGCAATATCCTGTTTGTAAATGGAGATAGTGAAGACATGGCAAAGTTTCTTGGCATTTGTTCCTTCTCTGTGCTTCAGAGCCATCTCTGATAGCCTCAAAGCCTAAATTTAGCCAGGGCCAAAGCATTCAGGGCTGAGCTCACCAAACCACAGCAAGCTGACCTGTCTTACTGCTCTCTGAGGGTGCTGGAATTTCCCAGTTTTGCTGGAAACCTGGGTTTTACCACTTGCCCAAGGTCCCCCAGGAGCTGATGGTAGAACCGGCAGCTGAAACTCAAAGGAAATTCGATTATGCTGCTTTGGGCAGAACAAAGGGCTGGAAATTCAGAGCAGGTAAAATTTGAGTGATGAGGTGAGAGGTACTTGGAGTCACCCACTCTACTCTTTTCTAGGATGGAATTTTGCCATTGTCTGCCATTTCACCAATAGGTCTGAGAAGCTGGGAGGCCAAATTTTACTACCTTTGTGCAGGTTTTTTTCCCTCCTGCTGAAGGCAGAAAGAGAAGAGAAAGCAGGACATTTGGAGACGTTGTAAGGGGCCACAAAGCAAGGATCCTGACTTTTAGTGGGAAATGTCAATGCAGCTGCTGCTGTGATTATCTCCTGGCCAGTCTCACCTTGATTCTTCTTCAGGTTCCTTCTCCTAGCCCCAGTTCTAGCCAAGCACTTCCTTATTTTACAGCTACAGTCCCCCTGTCTAGAGGATGCTCTGGAGCACGTGAAGGTCTGGTTTCTTTTGGATGATATTTTCCTTAAAAAGAAATAAGTCTGACCAGAATAGAGAGCTGATTTTCTTATCCATTTTCTTGTTCCTCTGGCAGAAAAATCTTGGCACTATCTTGAAGGAACATATTATGTTTCCAGTGAAAGGAAATAATTCCAGTCATTCTCAAGTAATCCTCTTATCCACTACTGCATTAATAGTACAGGTCCTTAAAAAGAAACCCATCTAACTTTTTTTTTGCTAAAATGGAGTCACTGAATAAAGAGTCAGGAAATTAGAGATTTTTTTTTTTAATTTTGGATTGCAGGAGAAGCTATCTCCTCACACTTACTGCCAGAAATCCTGAGAAAAATTTCAAACTAATAAATAGCATTATTCTTATTGAAAATTTTGCAGAAATATTTGGCAGTAAAGAAAGACCGGTCATGGATTCTTTAGAGTATAAGGTTTAAAATGGAAAGTCTGACACATTCTTCAGCTATAATAACACAAATGGGATCACTGTAATTTTCAGTTCTGATTATATGTTACAAAATCACTGCCAAATACCCATATATTCATGAGCCTGCAGAAAACAATCTGCAAAAACAAATATGGAGAACTACTGAAGAAAAGTACAGGCAGCTGTAAATGTAGGAAATATAATGATAAATCCAAACCTAAAATCAAGATACTAGTTGATAACTAGTCAGAGGAATTTCACTCATTCCCTATCAAATTGAATTTAATCACTGACAATTTCCATTATCTAAGAATACAGTGATTTATTTGCAGACATTCTAAGACAAAAAGCTTTTCTAAGATGGGATTAATTTTGAGGAGATAAGTACTAAGCAGGAAAGAAATTATAGGGGTGTTATACCCAAACTGCATAATATAAACCATGAAAATTCAGACTCAAGGTTACATCAAGGAGAAGAAACCAAGTTCTAAAAATTCATTAGTTTCAGTCACATGAAAATTAATAATTTTCTCATTGAAAAAGAGGTATTTTGTTGACAGTGCAGTTCAGAATACTGGGATTAAACAAAGATAAAGAGAAGATAAGGAGAGCTGGTTTAGCATGAATGCAGAACAACTGCTAATGATAATATCTATCTATCACTTCATGATGAAGTGATTGATTGTGAGACTCCAAAATAGGAGTAATAAATGGGCCTTTTCCCATGAGGTTTCATATTCCTTTGTAAATGCTTATAGTTGGAGTTTGCAAGATTTTTGCTGAGAGAGAAAAATGAAAGCATGTTAAAAGATGGAGCCCTCACTTCTTTGTGGTCAGAAATGCACAGTAAACTGCTAACACAGATTTCTGTAAATTGAGATAAATATCCTCACAAATGTAACAAGACACATAAAATATAAGGAGAGAAAAATTTTCCAGTGTGAATGGGCAGAAATTAATGGTTTAAAATTCAATAATTACATAATTTTGAGCAAAATTCTCTGTGGATTGCAACTGTCCTTGACTACTTGAAGTTTCCTCAAGACTGACACATTTGCATTTCATATTTTTCTTCTGTCAGCCTGTAATTTCATCTCAGTCTGAATTGGCTTAGCAATGAGCATACTTAAAAAGAGATAGCTGCAGGAATGTGGGCATAGGAATGTGACTCAGTGTTTAGGACATTGTAATTTTGCTGCTGAACCATTGCCTATGCATTGGTGGTCCTCCTAATTAGAGTAATTAGTAGAAAATATAGACTAGAAAATTAGGGTGAGGACCATATGAGTTACGGTTATCCATTCCTCCCTTTGTGATAGCTGTGGTGAGGTTTGAATAAAACTTTTTAATGTCTCTGTGGAGTGATTTTCTATGTGTAGGTCATGCATAGGGTCTGTTTTTCACTAATAGGAATTCCTCTTCCTGAACCTTCCTCCAGCCTAAAAGCCCATTTCCAAAATTTCCATTTCTCATTCCTGCATGACTGTGTCTGCTTATGTGAATGCTGTTTGTAGAAACACCAAACACTGAAATTCTTAAGCAAAATATGTGTTTTAATAGCTGCAATTATTGCAGAACTATAAACTTTGGTGGGGCTCTGCAGCTGGAAGTTTTTGAATTTTCCAAAGAGTCAAGTTGAATCAAGTTGTGTCTGATGGGTAAAAAGATCTCACTGTTTTACAGGGTAAAAGAGAAGTACCAAGGAAAAAACCCTCATGATTCTGAACTTAGGGAATTGAAAGGTTATGTTGGCATCTAACGAGGCCTCCTTTCTTATTTCTTTTTGGAAGCAGAATTGGGCTTGTGGCTCCAGCACACTTCATTAAAAAGGCCCTCAGATTTTCACTGGATGGTGAGGAGCCTGCCAGATGTTAGCATAAAGGCATCTCATTTATTTTAGTAAAAGTGGGTGTTGCTGTTTAATATCAGATCTTCAAATGGTCTTGCAGTGAATTGCCCAAGGTCATTCAATGTCTGTGGGAAAGTCCTGAGGTGTTTTTGACTCACTTCTTCCCTCTGCAACACAATGAGCCCAGAAAATCACTGCTGTTTGGGAGCCAGAAGGTTATGCATAGAGAAACTTCCTCCTGAACAAACCCACCAAAAAATGAAATGTGCACACAGACTTGGAGAATTATCTCTTTTGGTTTCACTGGCTGCTTTTGAGGCTCCAAGTATTTTCATATAAGTAATGAAATTCCAGAAACACCTCCGAGTTTGATTGGCATAGATCCTTTAGTGCCCACTTTTTCAATACATATAAAAGTGCTGGAGAAGCCAGACCTCTCCATAGTCCTTTTAAAATAGTAGTTTTGGGGAACTCTCTGTTTTAACTTTTTATCTTGCACATTTTTCAGAAATAATTGGAGGTGCAAGTGCTAGCTCTGTATGCTTGACCAGTCTGAAATACAACACCCTTCCCTCTCTCTACTGTGTTGTGTAACCTATGGAATAGTCTTGTTTCCTGAACATTGGCATAAAGTATGTCCTTCCAGCCCTCTTCTAGTGATGATAATACACAGGCTGTCTCCTCTTCCTTTTGGGAAGAAGAGAAGGAAAAAAAAAAGATTTCAAAGTGAAGAACAGGGGATTTTGTGAGGGGCAGGTGATGCTGCAGAGCCAGGTGCAATGAAGAGTGTGCCTGCAAGAAGGTGGAGGAGGCTCCTCTGCATGGCAGAACATTCATCTGAGCTGATGTGGCTGGAGGGGGCATCTGGCCAGCCTGCTGTGGGGTTGTTTAATGGCTAGTCCGTGAATCTGGACCTGCAAATGATCCTAAGATCAAACTTAAACACAGAGGAGATCTTATCATCCCTGCATCTATGATTTCATGAGGTTGTAATCAGCTGAACAAGGACAGCATCTTCCATGGAATGGAGTTAAAAGCTTCTGGTTATTAGATTTGGGAGATTAAAGCAGAGAGCTTAAATACTGGCTACACTATTTTTATCTCTTGGCCTGAAAGGAAAAATCTGCTGCTCTCAGAGGCCCACAAACTGGCATGTCAGCTGTGGCAGCAAATCCCTTGGTCTGGTAGCAAAAATAGCCATGGGAGGCAAGAAATGCCAGTGTTTGGATCTGGGCAATGTGTGAGCAACCAGCACTAAACCACTCTGGAGGGAGCGGGGTGTAAAGGTGTGAAAAGCTTCCAGACAAATCTTCCCAAAATACCAGATCTCTGTGATTAATCTCTCACGTGTTGTCTCTATTGCAGACCCAGAAGCAAGTGAAAGATAGTGAGGAATACTCATATGATTTTTAAATTACTATGACATTAAAAAAAAAATGTTGCAATTATCTTAAGTTTCTATGAGTTCTCGAATGATTAAGTCTGCCATCAGATTATCATCTCAAAAGTGGTGTGTAGCAAAGGGCTGTGTTTGGTGTGATTGGGTTTTGTGTTCAGACTCATCCCATTGAGTGCAGGAGGGGAGACCAAGGGCTCATCTCCAGCATGATTATTAACAGATTTTATAAAAAAGAAAAAAAGGCGTAAATTCTGAATAAAAAGATAAAAAAGAGGGAGAAATGTATCCTTTTCATCTCTGAAAAGGAGGAGGGAGATGGTTTAGAGTGGAGTTTCTGAGACAGAAGAGGCAGGCTCAGCTTACCAAGTTAGTTTTGGAGGACAATCCTGAACAGTAACACTCAGGAAATGAACTTTTGCTGCTTTTGGTATCAGCTTGCAGAGTTGGATGCCAGGGGACATCCTAAATGACAGCTAGGGGAGGAGACTGGTTTCTGTGCTCTCTCTCAGTCCTGTTTCCAACTTAATCATCATGCATTTCACTGTTGCTTCACAGAGATGAAATTCACTCATTTTTAAGCTGCTTAATGGTAACACTTGCTAGGAATTAATCACAGAAGTACAAGGCACTTTTTTTTTTTTTCTTGTGGGAGTAAAGAATGCCAGTAAAATGATTTATAAGAATAAAGCCTTCAGGTGTTTTAGCTCCTGCTGACATCTCCCACCTCACTGCACGGATCTGTTTGGGGCTGACTTCAGGCACCACAGTATGATGGTGTATCTTTCTAACTTTACAAATATAAGAACATAATTCTGTGTGCTGTGTTACAGCCAGTACCTCCTTAGCAAAGTGCATGTGGTGGGGAGAAACCCTCAAAAAACTGGGTAACTTCCAGTAATCACAGTTCATACCAGCAGACATCCAGCAACAGCTGCTGCTGCCATTTTTCTTTCTTTACCCACCAAATTCCTGCTAAAATAAAACTTGTGCTTGGCTAACCTGAGCTCTCTGGATTCTAGCTGCCCTCCAAAGTCGTTATGAGAGTTGCCCAGTTCACTGCATGACATAGCCTTTATTTAGCTCCTGCCAAAATTAACTATGTTTAATTTTCTGTAAATCACAGTACTGCCTCTGAGTTTTTGGGGACTGTATTTCTTGACACCTTTTCCAAATTCTAGGTCTGCACTGTGGTTCTCTACCAAGAAAAAGGAGATAGATGTTAGATGAAAGTACTCTGAAGGAAAAAAAATATTGAAAATATGATGGCTATCAAAAAATGAGGGAGCATTTAGGAGAGTAACTGGGCATCTGAAGTCAAAAATCATACAATCCTAAAAAAAATCCATCTTCTGTTTTCAGTTATAAAGGAACAAAACGGGTAAATTTCTTTTGAACTATTTTTGTTTTTCTACTTAGAGGTGCTATGTTTAGGAGAGGAAGGAAGAAGTGATTTTATGTAGCCTCCAGCAAAATGCCATGTTTTTCATACAATACTTTCCTATTCATTCTTATTTGCATATTTTTTAATATATTTCTGGTTTTGGGTTGCTCATACAAATGATTTAAAGGAAATAGTCTTCAACAAATCTCAGCTGTTTCTGTATTTCCTAGCATTTTAAAAAGAAAGGTCTTCTGTCTTGTATATTTACATACAGCCTGAATTCCAGATTTGGAAGATGTAATAAAAATATGCTTTTCTGGGATTAGTTCTTAGGGAAAGAGAATTCCCCATGACCAAAAATACCCCAGTAATAAGCATTTGCTCTGTGCTGGCACCGCTGTAACCTTAAATTTTGAGCTAGCCCCCATTTCTAGCCAGTTTCCCCTCTTTAAATGCACTGTTAAGTCATTTGTAAATATCATAACTAAATCTGGAAGTGTAATTTAGTGACTCTATTTGAGGATTAAGAGGAAGAATAACATTACTTAGAACCATATGCAATCTTTTCTGCTTTGTTTAATTTAGTTTACTCTATGCAAGCCTTATCTTACAGACATTCTTCACTCCAGCTTACTTGATATATTTGCAATGCTGTTGATAATGCTATCAAAAAATAGCAAAATTTTTTTCTTTACCAAAAAAATGTATATACTGTGAAGTGCACTGACAAAACATTAGTGATGTGGAATCACTGTCCCCAGCAAGGGCAGAAAGGAAAAAGGTTTAATTTACACTGTTTGTTTTCAAAGTAGAGGAGATTTAAAATTGTAGAAAGAAGGAATTGGACTTTGCACTTGACCATACTGGCTGGCTTTATTAAACACTTGGAGCAACACTCTAGTTTCCTTTACCAAGGATGCCAAAGAATTGAAATTCTCTACTGAATACAGTCTGCATTGTGGTCTTCAGTTCACTGAGGTTTTATTCTCCTTTTTTTCAGTGGGACTACCTCACAGATTCTGTGAGTATCTGATGTTTGATTATTGTACCACATTGACAGTTGCTGATTAATTTGTATATCTTATTGTTAATTACAAGTCTCACAAGTTTTATTCTTGCTGAACCCACCTTGTGATCTCTTACGGTAGTTGAAATCACATTTTACTTCCTTCAGACAGTAAGGATGGTGAAATAATTTTAAAGTTCTGAGCAGCTGCTTTTGAAGTTATCCTGACTCCTTTTTGAATCAAAATGTCTTAATTTTTAGCCTTACTTTTTTTTTTCTTTTTCATGAAAGCTTACCATTTCCATATGGACATACTGTGCTGTCAACAAACATAACTCTTATACATTTGGAAGGAACGTGGGGCAGATTCTTGCCTGGTGCAAACACTCATAATTCTGTTGATTGTGAAGCCCATTTCAGCCTGGAGAGAAATTTTGCAGAGACCACCTTCACTCATTGCTTGGTGTGGAGACAGGCACACAAAAGGAAGTGTCTGAAAGATTATTCTGAACTGGGCAGAGCAAGGACATCTCTAAAATAGTGGAGTCTCATGTCATCGACAGTTAGATTTGGAAGATCTGAGTGAGGTAAAAGGAAGACTCTGCAAATCAGGCACTGGAGCTCAGCAGAGCTGACACAAAGCTGTTCCCAGCATTCCTTACCTCCCAAACTGCTCCTTCAGTGGTCTAATCCAATGCCCAAAACCAAATACCCACACACCCATAAATCCTTGGGCTCAGCAGGGCTGAGGAACAGAAATAGCTGTGTCTCAGTTACCACAAGGACAGATCGTCAGCCAGCAGTGGCCCCCAACACAGAAGACAAATTGAATGCAGAGAGACAGAAATGAAAAAGAGAGGACAATGATTCATTGGGGGGAGGAAAGATCAACCATCAAACAACAGCTGTGAGAAAAATGACTGGGAAACATATATGCCACATGCACACACACACACATTGATACATGGGACCAATCAGAGTAGAACATGAAATATATATTAAAAAAAATTTACTAGAATGTTTCAACCCAATATAAAGTCCAGGTGATCATTTCCCACAGTAACATCAAAAAGGGATTCATTGTTCTGAAATCTTTGATTTTCCATATTATTTCCTGTGTTTATTCCTTTTAGATCTTCATCTATCCCACACTAAAACCGGCAGGAAGACCCACACTTGAACCAGTAGTTCAGTCTAAGATTTTTAAGAATCTTTACTATTACTGACAAGGGAAGAAACATGATGTAGAAAAAGGCCTTGCAACTTGTTCTTGAGTCAGGAGAGCTATAATCAGGGTTGTTATAATCTTGCCATGTCTGGAAAACAATTGGAGAGTCATTGGTCATTATGCAATTAGCACTGGTAGTTACACTTTCAAAACATGTGGAAAATTGCAGTGGTCGAACTGGAAACAGGACTGCTCTCTAACTAAATTATCAGGGTGAAGTATCTGGTATTTGATATAAAAATTAGTTTTAATTAAATTTAATGTTGACAATAGAAATTAATTGTTTCACTGACCACAGGACTGAAGAGCACATTGTCAGGACATGTAATCAACAGCAGCTCTAGCACTGGAACTGGCATATGGGGAGCATTTGTCCACAAGTAATTAGAACTCCATCCAACCCTCGTTGAAATAAACTTCCCATTGATTTTAATAAGAAATACATTAAACTCTGGACACCACAGCTCATCATAATGTGGTATCTCTTCTTTTAAAATTTGGCACCGGATCAAATTCTCTAATTTGGCTTACGAGTTTGCTACAGGGAATGACCTTACTCGTATTATGTGGTATGATGGCTACAAAACAGCTGCTACCAGCTCTGAAGAATGTGAATTTTATGAGCTGGGAAAACAGTTTTTCATGATAGATTGTTACATTGAAATAGTCACAAGTTCAGGAAACATGGCAAAAATAAATAATAAATAAGAATAAATAGATAAATAATAAATTGCCCCCCAAAAGAGCACTGTAATTTTTTGTTTTCCTACCTGTGCAAGAAGGCAGCAGTTTCAGTGACTGAACAGACACTCTGAGGAAACTTTTCAAGGTACTCATAATGACGTAAAAATTCAAAGAGAAATCTTTGAAGATTATTTTTTACGTTATTTGATTATGTTCCTCATCCACATAGTAATTGATATCTCTGAAATCACCAGATAAAGCAGTTATTCTAATCAACAGGGAGATATCTCTTTCATAATCTTTTTCTAGCCTGAGTTTAAAAAATGGCTTATTTTCAGTAAAACTACCCACTGTGCAATCCACATCACTGCAAATGTAACAACTGAATTTGGGAGCTCTTTGCAGATTTTCTGTAGGATTGGCCACTCTTCCAAACTCACTGCCTAAACCACTTCTTGTCATACTTCATGCATGGAAACAAGTATCTGCATGAAAAATGGCTTGTTTTTTTTTCCCTCAGGCCACCTACAACTACATCCTTCAGAAAGTCATGGTGTTTCTGCAGCACTTAAACATCTGCTGTGTGACTGACACTGGCTGCCTACATAATTTTATTAATGCCACTGAGTATTTTGGCACATTTCCTCTCAGACCATTAAGATGGCAATCGTTGGAGGCAGCAGCCACAAGGCTGATCAACAGGGAAGGGTTGCAGTGCAGATGTGTGCAGATGTTGCAAGGGCTTTTTTAGAGCCAGTGGGGAGAAATGGGCACTTGCAGGCTGTGATTCAGCTCACCCTACAGAAGACATCTAAAATAAGGCAGATGAAAAACCGTGCAGTGACATAAAAGGAGCTGAAGCTGGCTGCCTTTGACAGAAGGGTTCACACTGCAGATAGATACAGTCAAGTGAGATGAATCTTGTCCTGCTGGAACAATTTTGACCTGGCAGCACTTGGGATCTCCCTGTGATGAAAAACCAAGCGTAGCATGGGATTATTGTATAAATTACTGTGTTTCATATTTCTCATACAGGGAGAAGATTTAAATGATTTTCTTGCCTCGTGATCTGCTCTAGGTTTGAGTCACCAATAAAATCACCCTTATTGTAAAAAAAGTGCATTTCTGAGTTAATAAGCAAAGTGCATTATTAGGTCATCATTTGCAAAAATTATCCCTGTAAACAAGAATAACGCTATAAATAAGGATATAAATGGAAATAAGGATAACACTAGCAATTGCTGCTGTTTCTTTAAATAACTTATTTACCAAACTACCAAATAATTTAAACCATTTATCTGTTTTAGGGACTGAGTAATTCATGCAGAATTAGCAGCTTAATCTTATCTTGGTGTGGGCTGGCTGGAGATGGATGTCTTCTTACTTTATAGTTACACTGCAGAATAAAATGTGAGGAGAAATCATTGCTGCTCACCAGAAGTACCAACAGGGTCTGAAGAAGTGAGTTTAGAGCTGGTTTGGTTGTTTCTGTATTATCCTTTAGTTATAATGAAATTGGAGGCACTCTGGAAAGAATGGAGTTCCTGGGTGTGCTCAGATGGGAAAGGTGTCTCAAATATGGACTTTTCATGGAGTGGTTTCAAATGTTGAATGGTAGAGTTTGAAAATAATGAAAAAAACCCTAACAAACCCCCAGAAGATAAATATTCTTGAGCCATGAAACTTGATTGGAAGAAAAGCCTTTTTGCTAACAATCAGGTGCTAGCCAGGCTCTTGTGAAAGCCCAGAGTGAACAGATTTGTGATTACTGGGGATGGTCAGCAAGAATTATGCAAAAAATCTGTCTTTAAATGAAAAGTAGGTGATCACATTGGAGCATGCTGGGATGAAGTGCTTCTTACTCACATATACCTATTGGTGGGTTGGCCTCTGCCTGATTTGAGTAGACTCTAAGAATAAATTACCATCTGCGCTCAGACTGGCTTCCTATCTGAAGTTCAAACCATACATAGTTCTCAGATTTATAGGTGGAAGATGAATTTGAGCTTGAGAATGGGCTACGGCCACATTTGGCTGTCATTGCCACTGTAAATGTGCTCCACAATGTGGTTGATGCCCCAGTACTCACAAGGGTTTTCCAGGGCTTGCCTTTTCCTGGTAGGATTTGGGCTTTCCCTCTGGACATTGCACTGCCACCTGATGAGAAATGGTAGCAGCTAAATGAGCTTTGCAGGGGTTAATGGTATTTTTAATCGACCTGCCTCCTGTCTAGGTGCCTGAGAAGAAAAATCTGCAGGAACTCAAGTGGAATTGAAAGGGTAATCCCAGAGAAGGGAATAGAAAGATCTAATTAATAGATTGTAAAACTAAAAACACTACTGTGGCCATCTGATCCTGTGTAACAGAGGTCGTAGGTCTTCCCTGATTTAATTTATATTTGAACTTTATTTTTCTTTTTAAAAGCCATCCAATGCTGATATATGAGTTACTAGTGGTGGAAAATCTTGCAGACACCTTTAAGCTGTGGCACTGATTAATTTTCAACGTTAAAAAAAAAAAAAGGGGGCAGAGCTTTATTTTTGGTCTAAATTAGTCTGATTTCACCTTTCATGAATTTCAATTGTGAGTTGTTACAGAACATATTGAGTCAATTTCCATTCTTTTGCTCCTCTTCCAGCAAAAGATATGGTTCTGTTTTTCTTGGAATGTTATTTTAAGGTCATTGAGAAAGAAAATGAGAGAGAGAAAAAAGAAAAGGAAGAAAGAAATTAATGGTCAGTGCCAGTATGAGACTTGGGATTTCTTGCTCTGACACTCTCCACTTCACTCAGCTAACAGGAACGATTCAGAGCCATGTTTTGGAACAGTGTTACGCATTCACGATGCAGTCAACATGCAGGGAACACTTAAAAGCACTTCTGCACACAGGTCCTTGTATTTCTCATGGATCCAGGCACTTCTGAAGACCCAATAACAATGCTTCAGTACTGAACAGTTCTTTCCCTCTTCCCTCTCCCCTGCAACTTTTAATCTCTCTGAGGCCTCAGTCACCCAAAGAATATAGAAATGGAGAAAAATGCTGTAAGGTTAAACACTACAGGACTGGGAGATGTCTGCATGCAGGAGGAAAAGGGAGCCCATAAGATAGAAGCAAGTGTTGGTTGGATCNATCCCCTCCCTTGCCCGGCTGGCCATGCTGGGCCTGATGCCCCCAGGACAGGGATGTCCCTCCTGGCTGGGAATCTGAACTCCACAGCTCATTCTGAGCTGCTGTAACCCTCTGCTCAGCCATCCACTTGCTCTCTGCAAACCCCAAGGAAAGAACATGACCACTGCCTGCAGATCCTCACCGCAGATTTGGAATCTGCTCTGTGCCAGCAGAAAGGCACTCCTGTGTCCAGCAGGCACCGGGTGGCTCTTTCCCCTGGCAGGTTCCCCTGACATTCTTCCTGCTGAAGAAGGCTTCTAGCAGCTTATCATCAGGGCAGGCTACATTTCTTGGCTGGCTGGTGCATATTTGAACTTCAGTTCTCACTCTTGGGACCTACAACCACAGTTCTCTTCCAGTAGAAATCCCAAGTCTAAAAGCAGCACAACAGATGCGACCATTTTTCAGTGAATGAGCTCAGGTGTGACTAGATTGTTCCAGTCAGGTTTGCTAATTTTCTCTCTCATTCTCTTTGCCTCTTTTTTTCCCCTCTTTCCCTTTTTCCCCCTCTCTTTCTTTCTTCTGAGTAAAATAACCTTGCTCTTGGATTTGAAGAACTCTTTTTTAAATTCTCTTCAATGAAGCTCCAGTTCTTCTAGTGAGAAATGAGGGCTATAATATTCAATAGAGATTTTGTGATTCTGAGAAATAATTCTTTGACTAATCTGACACTATGATTTCCAATTTAAATACCAGAAACTAATCTGAAATGAAGACATTTGTATGACTGCTAGATGGTAGATATTTTCAGAAAGAAAGAAGTTTGATACAAAATATAGAAATTGTTTAGAACAAAATGACCTTAGTATGGATCTGGTAAAAATCCAACATGAATGAGGATTAGAAAGTAAAGTAATTTATTTTTCTTTCTCTTCATCTTTCAGTCTGAAAGGAATGCTGCTTTTATAGGTTTTAACTTAGCTGTTTCATTTATCTGAGTTGTGCTACCGTGACAAAAATAAGGAAAAAGATGTTTCAGCGATTTTTTTGGCCAGCTCTTGTTGCGAACAACCTTTGACCAAGTAGCAGAACAAACTATTGATTTTTGACTGCTCAGGTTTATCAAAACCAGTGCATCTATTCTGTTTCTCATCATATGTTTTAAACCCAAATTAAGTTTGGGGTTAGTTTTGGAGAAACTTTGTGGGCCCAACTAGCAGTTCCCTATGTACTCAGAGACACCTGAAATCCTTCTTAATTTTCTTAGTCCCTCTTGATTACTCAGGAAAAGGTCTTGTTTTTCTTTAATGGGAGCCCTGCCTGGGAATCAGTTTTAGGATGAAGTCTGTCTTTTTATTCAGCTCTCAGCTGGAGTCCAGTTGACTAACACTGCAAGACAGTATTAATACTTTGCTGTCAGAGCCTGTCAATCCAGAGAAAGCAAGTCTGACTCACTGGAAAATATCCCCATGAGAAAGAGCCTTTCACAACCTCCTCTCCCAATGCATGGAAAGATGAATGCTAGGGTTCAGATTTTCCCTCCAGAGACTGTTCTTCAGGAAAAGTCAAAACAGACACATGCTCAAAGTAGGCTCAATAGATTTTACAAGGTATGACATAAACGACAAAGAATTTCTAGCAGTGGCTCTCTGCAGACAGATTTATGGAAGATTGAGGGTTTGAGGATTAAACTCTCTGCTGGCTGGGGTGAGACAACCTGATTATTCTGTCCAGCTGGAGAAGAGACGAGTAGCAGGGTCCATCTCAAGAAAATGAATCTATTTAAATGATGCAAGGCTGTCTTCAGCTGGAAGTGTCAGGGTGACACTGAACATAAACACTCATGGATTGTGGCTTGCATTGATATTCTTAAGTGAACAAGAGGCGTGAGGAAAATGGTACCAGGTGTTAAATTCATCACCTCAGAAATGGAACAAAGTGAGCGAAAAATAAATTGAAGAGATGACTGTATAGCAGGGAGCAGGCCTTCAGCAAGTTTTATCCAATATGAAAAAAGAAAATTAATGCTACATTTAAATCAAATTTTTATATAAAGGTACATTGGGATACACTGCTGGCTTTTATTTTTAATTTTCACTGGAAGTCACGCAGCCAAACAGATCTCTGCTGGCACCTAGAATATTCATGTGGAGAGGAAGGAGGATGGAAGGAAAGGATGGGAAAAATTATGTGAGTAAAAATAAATGGGGAAAAATCCAGTATAATGGCATTTTAAAAAGATGCAGATGAAATTTAAACTTAGCTTCAGATGACTTGCCTTTTTCATTTTTTAAATTATTTAAAGAAAACCATCCTGAAAACCAGGAATTAATTCTTTGTACAAATTTCCTAAGTGTCACCTGACAGAATGTCTAAAGTATAATTAATTCATGCATACAGAACCAGAAGATGCTAAGGAGAAACACATTTTCTAAAAAGTAGTGCTGAGGGTCATGTCCTGAATATATTTGTACATCTTTTTCTTTGTAGAACAACTGTGGGCAGAACTGACCTAAATCAGTATCAGGATGTTAATATTGATAAGTCTTGTCTAATTTTTGCTTCTGTGAGTAGTCCTGATGGCTTCAGTGTGGCTGTCAACACTGGTGAAGGGCAGTGAATCTGTTTTCCTTCTCCTAACCATGCAGCTCCCTAAATACAGGTATGGACTCTTCTTCCTGATGTTCCCATTCCTGCAAATTCCCCACTAGGGACTGCTCCTCCAAGGATCATCCTGGAGGCCACTCAAGGGCAGCATCATCAGTGTGATGCAACATGGACACACCTTTTCTCTGGCCTATTCCCAGGGTGGCAGCACTAAAGGTGATGTGCATGGCCCTACTTCCCTGTGCCAGCCTGTCCCTCTCTGTCCCATGTGTGTTTCCATTTGGCAGCTGCCTTTACCCCCTCAGAGATGGAAGAGTTGCAGATTGATGGAAGAGTTTAATTGCTTTTGGACAAGCTTAAAAACTCTTACAGTAATAATGTCTGTTAATGTTTTGGGGGGCTTAGGTACCTCTAAATACCACTGTACCCGCAGGCATGACCATACTTCTAAGGCTGAGAGGCAGCCTAAATCCCAGAGTTTTCACTCACTGCTGCTGGGATTGGAGTGTCCTAATGATGTGTAAAAGGCAGCTGTCCCCAGGTCAACTTTCTCTGTAGCAACAGGGGAAATGTAATGTGCAGGATTTCCTTCATGTACTTATCTGTGGGGAATGATGTGGAACAAAAATAATGAGTAATTTTTCTTCGGAAAATGATTTACTGACCGTAATTAAAATGCTTTGCTGTTACCTACTGCTTTTCATCAATTAACCCCAATATCCATGATGAAAAAACATTGGTATTCTTGTCAGCATTTTATAATTCAGATATCAAGGTCTGGGTGTCATATGGGCAGAAGTCTTTGATTTTTTTTAGTTGGAGTTTAGGACTGCAGTGCTTCAGAGAACTGTGTCCAGCAATATGTAACTAAGTCCAAAGGCAAGACACAAGCTGGTTTAGGTTCATAATAAAAATCTCCAGATTTTCAACTCTTTGCTCATTTCACTCAACCATGCTAGCCCTCTGAAGTGCTAGTGATGCGGAAGGAAGAAGATGCTTTATGATCCTTGATGACTATAATGTAGCATATAAAGCTCTAGGGTGCTTTCAAACTCACAGTGATCTTGTGGGGTGGAAAATTAATCACGCTGCAGCTACTAGGAGAATGTATTTTTTTTGTACATTAGATGCTTGGGTCTTTTTCCAAACCAGAAGATGATAAAGTGCTTCCCGCTGCTGGATGGAGACAAAAGACAGTGTAATCAACACAAGCAGTAAAATAAGCTGAATAAGCTTCTCTGGATTCCTGATTACTAATGTAATTCTTCTACAATCATTTTTGGCTCTAGAAATAAGAACCATTTGCAAAATAAGCAATTTTTTTTTTTAATGCCACAGTCAGATTGTTGCAAATGATGGCTCTCAAAGCCTGATCTGCTCTCTCAAACTTAGCTGCCAATCTTTCCTTACTACCGGATATTGATATATGTAAATGTATAGACAGCTAAAGTTTTGGAAAGTGCATGGAAATTGTTCCCTGCAGTTAACAGGTATCAGCAGACGCAACTAAAATAAAATACAGACAGTGGTTTGAGGTTTCTTGAGATTCCTGATATTCCCAATGAAAAAAAAACCTTAGTCAGCCTTTTTTCTTCCATTTCTTTCTGGCAGACTGATTTCGTCTTCTTACAGCAGAGACCTTTCCAAAGACCTTATTCATACAGAAAATTTTGGGGGATTTTATAGTCCTGGATTCACTATGCATAGGATAATTCACAAATGCTGCAGGTTCATACTTGCAGGGTTTATTGTCCAGCTGAAAACTTGCCCTTACATAAATGAGGCCCTCTGAGGTTTCTGACATGGTTGTTGTCTCCTTGTAAGCCCTTTTTACTCCCTGTTCCAGGCTGGAACAGCCCATGAGCACTGGGATTTCCAATGCTCTGAGCAAGGTCAAGCTTTGCATTTTCCACCTTGGTGTCACTGCATCACTCAAGGGATGAGAAAAGGGAAATCGTGTAGTTGTCACAGCAAAAAGAGCTCTCTGGTTCTGCAGTGCAGCCACCTTTTCCTCACATTGCACATCTGCCACCTTCTTGTAACCTGTGGGTCAAAACCCAAGTCAAAACCTGATACTGAACTTAGAGGGGAAAGTAATTTTCTTTGAGTTGCAACAGTCTTCACCTAATCAAGTGCTCTTTCTTAAGACAAGAAAGAAACCAGCTGCAAAACAATTGATATTTACCTGTCCTTTAAATTTCAGCAATGGAAGAATCTTTCTACCCTAATTTAAATCAGAGTTCTATAATATCTAGTGTCTTCTAATTCCAGCCTTTGAGTCTGAAGAAGCTGCACATCATCATCTCTCTCCGTGCTCTGGCACCAGACTACTTACTGCAGTCCCCTACTAAGTGGGAAAATTGGAAGTTGAACAAGAATAACTTAAAAATAGAAGAAAATAAATGATCATGAAATGAAAGGAGTACTGAAAACGCACTCAGAAAACCCTGATGTTCATCATTAGGCTTCTCAGCTCTTCCTGTGCAAAGCTGCAGCATTTGCTAGAGTGTGCTGAGAAGCTGTGAGCAAGAGAAAGGTCAAGTATAATTGTGAGGGTTGGCATCTGCTCAAAGATTCCCATGAAATATTTTGTCTTGCAAGTCAGCTGTTTCCTGACAAAACTGGGCACAAGCCTTGCTAGCCCACTGCTCTACCACAAATTTAATTTGGAAGCTCATAAGACAGCTTAGTAAGATGAAAAAACTGAATCATTGTAGTAACAATATTTTATGGTAATTTTCTATTATTCGCAGAATTGTTTGAGTTGGAAGGGACCTTAAAGATCATCTTTTTCCAAGTCCCTGCCATGGGCAGGGACACCTTCACATAGACCAGACTTCTTCAAGCCCTATCTAACCTGACCTTGAGCACTTCCAGGGATGAGACAACTTCTGTGAGCAGCCTGTGCCAGTGCCTCACCACCCTCACTCAAGAATTTCTTCCTTATAGCCAATCGAAACCTAATTTCTTTCAGTACAACTTCATTACCCCTTGTCCTGTCATTGTGGTGTTATGGAAGTCTTGAAATTGCTGCTACAGGGCTTATTTTTATTCCTCAGCCTGTATGCTTTTCAGAAGTGAAAAATGGTCTTTGGAGTTGAGTAAAGATGTTTTAGCTCATTGCCATTACTGAATTTTTAGAAGTAAGCACAGTGTAAGTGCAGAGCCTTATCCATGGCCTTATGGTTACCTGTGTTTATTCCCATTATTAAGTATAAGAGAGTCAAATGAAAGTCTCTTCCCAGTGCCAGCTTATTTGGGAAACCTCTTTCATTGTGGTATCTGACCCCCTAACTATTCAGACCCAGATGGAGCAGAAATACCCTCACTCAACCCTTCATCTGCTCACTGAAACCTGGTGGCTTTGCTAGGTTGGTGCAACCAACTGAGTTCTCACTGGGGTAAATTTCCAGCTGTGTGTGGTTCCTCAACATTTTCCAGTTCTCCGTAGGAAGTGGTGCTCCCATTTTCTGGTGTTTCCACAGGAAAGTAGATATCCTTGGACAGTCCTTAGTGAGGGGGGGAGGGAACTGCCAATTAGAGTGAAATCCTGGAAGGATTTGGGGTGTGAAGATGTCATTCAATGACATTAGTGCAATGCATAAGCAAGTGCAGAGGATGGAAGCCTCCTGTGGCTCCAGTGGTGACTTCTGTTGCTCTACCAACAAGTGTTTAAAAAACCCCAAACACAGCAGGTTCCATGGATAGAGCAGTGAGAGTAAAGCTCATGGGGGAGTAAAAAAGCTTTCCTTACCAAAAATGGGTCAGTGTCTGGACTCATGCAGGATTAAATCCCCTTCCAGGTGAAAATCAGTGTTTTCATGCTGCCATTAAGTGGTACTTCCAGAAGCACAAGGAGCATAGAAGAGATACTGAACAGCCTGAGGATGGATGCCCAAAGATGAGGATGGATGCTGTGCCATGGAAAGTATTTGTTTTGCTTGAAATGTACCTCATCAGCATCACCCTGATCTTCTCTCTAGTGAACATTTTTACCTGTTTTCCCTCCAGGTATGCACTGAGAAGTACTAACAGTGATGTTGGAATGTGAGGCAGAGAAAAACTCGAGCAGCAGCGTGTGCTGCTGTTCTCCTGGTCTCATCCCTGTGGCATCTTCTGTCTCTTCCCTTTACTCCATACAGATGCACAGATGTTGAATAGTCCTGGAGATAGGATTGTGATTTAATGGAGTTTGCCACTAAGGGCTCTGTAAAACAGAAAGGAAGACTTTGAGGCATTGCAGACCATCTTCTTTAATTTCTGCTGTCTCCCGGCGGTGAAGCAAAGTAGAGTGCCAGTAAATAACAAGATTCTGCAGCAATTTGTATTTCAGTGACAAAGAACTTTTCCTTCAAAGTTGCTTAATATGCCATTTTCTTTCTCCTGCTTTTGCTGTGACAGTATATTGAATTTCTGCTCCTCTCCACTTTCAATTAATGCAAGATGAGCCTTTTTTCAAAGGCCTTGTGGGAGTCAGGCACCCATCTTTCATCAATTTTCCATCTGAGCTGGCACCAAATTTACTTAGACAACTCTTGAAATCTCACCCGTAGAGTTTGATGGTTAACTAAAGAGTCCTTATTGGAAACTATGATTATTCCAAAGGTTACTGGCAATAAACATTACTTTGTTACGCCTGTGACGTGTGTGCAGTTGATTCATTACAATAATGACACTCTTCACCTAGGTAGCACTTTTCATCTGAACTGAAGGCTCAGAGTCAATATTTCCATTTTGCTGGTGTTTCATATAAATCTCTGCATTTGTCATTGACAAATGAAAGAGCTTCAGAAATGTTTTCCCCATCATTTGTCTCCTGGAACATAAAACAAACAAGGAAACCTCGTGTTGTATCACAAAGAGTAGGATAAAAAAAAAAGTGGGTTTTTGGCTCAGAGAACTTAGGCAGATATGATGAAATAGCTGGGGGACACGCTGGGCCCCAAATCACTGTGGGGGGAGGCATCAGTGCATGGACTGGGATGCCCTTTGTGGGTCCTGGGGCACTGTGTGTGGGCCTTAATAGCACCGCCTGCCCCTCGCCTTTGCAGTGCTCTGGTACGGAGATAATGGGGTTTTGCTCATGTGCTCTCCAGCATTCACTCAAAATCAGCATGTAACAGTGAATCATTGTGACATGATGTTCCTTTTTCAAGCACTGCAAGAGAGAGATTTTCCAGATAGAGTTCAGTTTGTTTTCTTCTATGCGTGATGGGAACCACACTTGGTGTTTGCACAGTTTTAACACTTCCCTGCAACCACAGCTATTTAGGCTTTCATTACTTGTGAATCAAATGTGTCTGACACACTCCTTTGTCAGCCAGAATGCAGGTAAAAGAAGGAGTAAGTGCAGGAGAAGGTCATTGGGTAAAGATTGCCAGAAGTACTTCTCATGCCACCTATGCTGAGTTTTCCTTTTGCACAGCAAAAAATACAGGATTTTCATTATGGGTTACTCTGTAAGTAAAATGAGTAAAATTAACATAAGACTCTAAAACTTTTTTTCTTTCTTTTTCTTTTTTTTTTTTTTTTTAGGCATCAAGCAATCAGTTCCTAAGGACAACACATAATTTAATCTGTTTGTTGATGTGTCTGAAGCTGTTGGAACTGCATGTGCTGGAAAGTGCACAGACACACAGTCCAGAGGCAAAACCCAAAAGTCTGGGAGGGAGGCAGAGCACTTTGTTTTATCATTAGGAACTGTATAGAAAAATAGGTTGCAAACTGTGGAATAAATATGAAAAATTATTCCAAACATTTCTGGCCAGTTGGGTCTGTTTCCCCTCTCACTTTCAATGCAAAAAAGAAAAAGTGATGTCACAGAAGTAAAAGCTACAAGAAAACCACAAAGTAAAGTAAAAATATAGATAATTAAAAGCATGCCAGTGAATGGCTGTTCTGTGGTTTCTGTAATGTGGACCCCATAGGAGGATGCAGTGTGTGAGACTGAATGCTGCTACAACTTTGGAGCTCTTTTTCCCTAACTCCAGTGATGTGTCCTCAGGGCAAAAGATATTCTTCCCAAGGATGGTTTGAAAACATTTAATGGAGTTTTTCCATGACAAGAGCTACAAAAAATACCCTTCAATAAAATGAGCATAGAGTTCATGATGGGATGCTCTTACTGAAAAGAGCCTCCAGCAACAACAACAAAAACTGGCTGTAGAGTCAGCAATGAATAGAAGCTCTTCAAAGACCTAGAAAAATAAAATCATTCAAAGACTAATGGGTCATATGAACCTTAGCTGCTTGCCATGAACTTGCATTACATGTCTGATGTTTCAAAAAAGCTGCTGCTGCTGTTGCATTGATTCCATGGTTGTAGATCTCTTCTTCCAGCTATGTTCTGCAGAAATTAGATTTGTTCCTACCTAATCCACACATTGCCATTGCCACACTTAGTTCAAGGAAGAAAAGTTGCAAATTCTATAAATTTTCCTTATTTTAGTCACAGTTTTTAGAACAAAAGAAAAGTGCTATAAGAAGACTTGGGTGCTTTCTTGCAAGGTATCAGAAGTGGAGAAGGGACATGGTTTTGTGATGGCTTTGGCATTACTGGGTTAGCAGTTGGACTTGGTCATCTTAGAGGTCTTTTCCATTGATTTCCAATTATTTCTATGATTCTATGCATAAAATGTGCGAATGCACATATAAACACATAAATAATATGGATGTGGAAGGAAATTTGCCTTGATCCTTGCTTTGAGGCCACCCTTACACCTATCACCTTGCAGCTAAAAGGGCAGGTGTGACCAAATACAGCAAAATGCTTTTTCTGCTTCAGAATAAACTGGAGAGGAAACAACCTAGAGAGTTTATTTTCCCTCCCTGATTTTGGTTATTTTCCTTTGAGGTACTATGATAATCAAGCCATGTTTGGAAGATAGAAAGGGAAAAGGAATATTTCATCTTTTGTAACTGGTGAAAAATAGTAGACTTTGAATGAAAGTTTTGCTGTGAGGGAGAATCATTGTGGGATGGTTGTCCTCTGTGAGATGACTTATTGGGCTACTGCAGCTTGCTCTGGCAATGATCTACTCCATGAGGCTGGACCAGCAAATGGTCATTTCTGTGGTGCTTCTCTGGGGGAGTCATGTTGTATTTAATGCTCTCCTAACATTGTTTTACTCTATTGGATGGCAGTTTTTCGGAAAAAATCCAAAGAACTTATTTTAAAAGCAAATATAATTAAGCTTGAATGGAAAGGAAAAATATCAAATGTCTTGGCTTATTCCTTTTGATCTGCCTGGGCATCAAAGGGCAGAAAATGTAGTTTCTGGCCATATGTTACACATGTAGATTTCTGATGTTAGTGATGCCTGTGGCAGGGAAAGGAGTTCATCTGGCTCCATGAAGGCTATTAGAGGTATTGTTGTGCAGATCTATTTTACCTGGAAAGCACATTAGTACATGGGTGGAGATAGCTAGAACTTTTGGAATCAAATATGCAAACAAATGAGTTTTATTCGGAACTCATTCTTCTTCTGCACATTGGAATATTTTAAGTTTTCTTAGCACATTGCCTAATTTTTCTAGCATACACTCAAACACTCTTCATGAAATGGAAGCTGTCTTTGCATTCCTTTGCCTCTCTCACAAGCACTGGCTTCATGGACATTGGGTGAAAGCTTTGGCTGTGGTTGCTTAGATGCATATTGCTCCATTTTTGTTTGTCCTGGTTAGTTTTGCATCTTCTGGTATCTTTCTCTGCTCATCTGAAAAAGATCTTTCCAGCTCAAAACAAGCACCGTTGTGCAACTTCTTGAGAGTTGATCTGTGGTAGTTTGGAGGGGACAGGGAGCAGTTTCACAACATTGACTAGAAACAAACATGCACATCTTTTAGCTTTCTGACCCTTTTATTGGAAAAGTTAATCTCATCAGAAAAAATGCACAGTATCTTTTCAAAATAAAACAAATGTTCCTGAACCTGTTGTTTGGTTTGTTTTTTGTTTTTGGAAATGGGTGTTACACACAGAGTTACAGAACTGAAATGTCTTATGTGATATCTGATGCTTTCAGAACGTTTGGGAGTTGAGGAGAACCTGTGTGTCTGCTTTGCATAGCAGACAGTTCACAAAATGTTGTATTTATAGTTAGAGAAGCAAATAAAACTTCACCAACAGCTCATCTGGATCTTGGTTATGGATTTGCAATAGCCTCCAAGACAGTGAATGTTTCTGACTTCCTGCAATGCCATTGAACTCTTGTCAGTCCACTCCATCCTGCAACAAATTTTAGGAGTGCAGGAAGTCAGCAGTGGCTCCTCTTGAGCTGTTTATCATTAAGTACATGTTTCCTAGAGGGATACAGAAGTGCAGCAGGATTGAACTCTTGTGATGTTTTCCTTGACTTGTGCCATCTTTTGCTCAGTATTTGATAATTCTCAGTTTTTATCAGCTACAAGAACTTCCTGTGGCACTTTCACAAATAAACCACAGTTCAGTGGTAACTGGCAGATGTAGAAACTCTGTGCAGTCCTTAAGTACTCTTTCCTTTACATTTCTTTAAGATTTTGACTGGTAGACTTTTGTATACAGAGAAAGCCCCAGGTACTATAATCAACATTCTGTGAATGTGGTTTCTGAAACAGCTGTTTATGTGGATAAAGTGTTTGATAAGTTACCAGGGACAGTTTATGGGTGGTGTTTGTGCTCTCTACACGTTGTGCTGTTCAAACAGCCCTTGACTTCCAGCCAACAGATGGGGAAGTCATTAGCCATCAGATTTGAAGAACAGTTGCTTTCTGTGTTTACAAAGCCCTGTACACAATCTGTTTGTTGACAAATTGTAAACTGAATAGGAAATGTCTGATGTCTTCTCTATGCAACTTATGTAAAACATTGCAGGAGTCAGCCTGGGGTTAATTTAAAATGCTGCAGGTCTTGTCCAGCACAGGGCTGAGGGCTGCAGCAGCTGCCTGAGAGGGGGACAGATACGTGGTGAGAGAACAGGAGCCATCTGGAACAGCAGCACAAGCCACTTTGTGGCTAGGACACAAAGTACATCCTCTGAAAGCACATTTCCGAAGTCAATAATCTTAATAGGTGTAAGAATAGCACCCCAGGTACATAAATCTTACTAATCTCTAGTCTAATTTATGCATCTGTAACACTTAATTTGTGCTCTGCTCAGACTTGGCAGAGTTGTTGGGATAATAATTTCTCAAAAGGAAACCATTGTGGACAATCTCTAGAAAGTGTTCTGATGTGTTATTGACACCAAGTTTGGCACTGCCCTCTTTTTTTTTTTTTTCTCATTGCCTAGATTCCTCAGCACATAAACACATCATCAAATTAATCCCAGCATTAAGGGCTTACATTAGGAATGGTATTGGCTCATTATTTTTAATTTATGGGTAAAGAGTCACCAATAGTTTGCAACATTTCCCTGTGCTGTAATAATGCATTCCACTTTCTGAACTGCAGTCCAGAGGCAGAAGCTGGTTATTGCAGAGCCAATGTTGTGTCAAGGTATGCAATGGGTTGTCCTGGTAGAGGTAAATCAGTTCAGATAAGAATTACTTCATCAGCTGTTTTAAGTTATTTACCTAATTTTACATATAGAATTATTTTTCTATTTAAAAAATAATCCATGAGCGGGGAGAATTTTTTAAAGATTTAAATAGGTCAGGTAATTTCCAATGTGACTCAAACATCTCATTGTTCCACTATAGTTTCCTTTGTAGTACCCACAGATGTGACTATCTCAGTCTTTTCCCCTGCCAGGATCTCCAGATCAGGTAATTATTTGCGAAATATATAACAGAATGGTTGGCTGAGGCAGGTACAGTTGGGAGACTCAAGTTTTAGGTATCTTATGAAGGGGCATTTCAACACTAAAGAGGTCACACATGGTGCAGCCTGGCTTTGAATCACCACCAAATAACAGCAGTAGAATTTAATCCTGCTCAGCACAGTGTCCACACAAAATACCAGGCAGAAAACAGCCTGGAATTTCTCACTGGTTTTAGAATTTTTTTTGCAGATATTTCTGTACCTTCCAAGCAAAATGTACTGCGAATGCATTGCTGTAAACATGGATTTACCTTCCTCAAATAAACTAGGAAAGACCATTCTTCTGCTTCTCATGGGTATTACATGTTTATTAAAAGGAAAGTAAGTCACAAGAAAAAGCTTTTCCTTTTTCCCTTGATAGTTTTTTAGGAGCAGGACCCTTCAACATCTTGGAAAATGTCACTGAGCATTACATTCTGAGTACAGTTATTTCAAAAGAAGTTGGTGGGCATGATAATCAATTAAAATCCAGAAAGAACTACAACATTACAGAGGCAGAGATGCATGCATAAAATAATTTTCCGTTTATTAAAACACCATATTTTCTAAATGCGATTGTCTGAAAATTGGATCCTGATGTTTCTCTGCTGAGGTCAATGAGTTACTTTTCTACTTGACAGATGATCAAGACCTCAGTCAGAAATAATCTGTCTTTTCTCTCTTCTTCTCTCCATAAATATACATACACACACTTACCTACCTACATGAAAGGGATTAAGAACACAGATATTTAATCATTGCCTTGGACTCTTAGTGACATGACAAAACTTTAGAATATCTTTTTTTCCAGTCAGAAGCACAACCCCAGATATGCACACCCCATTCTCCACTCAGTCATGAGCCATTATTTACCTCTGAAAAGTGAGTGCAAAATGCTACCAGCATGAGAAACAAATCTCTGATTTCTTCACGTAGGCATGACATTATAAAGCATAAGGAAGTGGAAAAGCAGACTCTCTGTGTGGACAGAATGAGGTCTCTAGATGCTGTTTGCTCCTCTGCCAAGTTTTTCTTGTTGCATTTCTCAGGTAGTTTAGTTTGTTTATAGGAAGCCTTGCTCTTTTTTCCTCCTGTCCCCTTTTTATAGTGACCGTGCCCTGAAATTCCATGATAAAACAGAGACAGGTATCAGATCAGGTGTCACCTTCCTTGAAAGTGAGTGAAAAATGCAGATGTTTGATATCCATGTGAGTTAAATTTCTGGTTTCATGCTCATGACAGCCCCTTAACACAGAGCAAAGGACTTTCTCTGACTGGTTGTAAGTGGTCTCAGGGTTTTGGATCTGTATCTTCAGCACCTCTTCCTCAATGTACCCTGTGACCACAGGCTGACACATCACATCCAATTCTGCAAAAATGAACTGTGGAGGACCGACTAAGGCACAATTTTTAAGTCAAAAGTGTTTATTTATGTAATAAAAGAGCGTTACATGGCCATATTTCCAAACTAAACTTCTCACTTCATAAGTATTTCTATCCAGACCTTTGGAGTTAACATTACTTTTCTTATACAGCTTAAACATGCTGGAAAATTATGAGAAGTTTCTGATTTGGACCTATTACTAAATAGACACAATCTGCCACCATACCTTTTTCTTTGTTTTTTTAAATAATTTTTAAATTACTAACTTTGGAAAAATGCTGTTCATGTTCCCTTCCTCCTCCATTTCCTCCTAAACCTCCTGGTTCAAACAGAAGACCCTTCTGCTAATTCTTGTGTTGTTATATAAAGGAATTAGGCCATTTTCTGTAGGCATAAGAAGTATAGGAAATTACCCAGATCTTAGTGCTGAGTGTTTCAGCCATTATCCAGCAAAGCACTTATGCACATATTTAACTTTCAGCACCTCAGGAGGCTCATTCATATCAATGGGTTTACTCAAGAATTTGTGGGGTTTAGGGCAAGAACTCTCAGCATCCTGCTGAAGGAGGAGATCAGGATGTGAGAAACTAAGGGCAGACTAAGAGCAAAGACCTGCTTATCTCCTGATCCTAGAGGTATTCTGATATTTTATGAGGAAAAGTGTGGGAGCCATGAAGTATAAGCCTAAATAATTTGCTCCTTTTGATTAGCAGTTGTGCAAGGGCTAACGCGGATTATTACTGCTCCTAGGAGACGCCGCTACACATAAAAAGTGGCAACAAAGAGAAGCCTGTATTTGAATGGCATTGCCTTGGAAATACAAAAGGAAAAACTGCAGCTCCACTGAGCAGGGTGGGGTAAAGAACTGAAAAGAATAAAAGAAGTCAACTTTTCTTGACGTGATATTCAACTATATTTTCCCAAGGAAAAATAAAATGTAATTTATACAGACTTTTGAACAAATTGAAACCATATACCCAAAATTGACTTATGTTTTTATGGAAAGAACAGAACACATTTAACAAGCACTACCTAGAGCCAGCAGCTTTTCACCATATAACTTGCAGGGTGTTTTAGTTATACTGAGGTCAGAATGTCTGTTTCCAGCTTTAATCAGCTAATTCAAAATTATATTCAGTCTGAAAAAATCTAATAAGTCTTTTCTTCTTAGATGGCTTGTTATTTTCCAAACATGAATTAGAAATAAACCACAATATATCCTTAGATTTTAAAGAAGCTAGGTTATATTTATGAAAATGCCCTTGAGTACATTAAAAGAAAAAAGATAAAACTACTTATTTGGGTAAAATGCATGTTTGAATTTTAGTATTTTGCAAATTCCTTATTCTTAACCACTGTATTTAAGCCAGATATTATGTTGTATTTGGTTGCTTTGTATTACTAAGAGATGGTTGAAAGAGAAGGCAGCAGTCCCTTAAAACCATTTCTGGGCAGAGGGGGCTCATCATTGTAGGACCTGAGCTATATTCTGTCAGTTGTTAGTGGATATTTTTATTGTGTATTTTCAAATATTGGCTCATTGGTAGCAAAAGTGAGAGAGTTAGATTTGGGTGACTTCTGTGGTTTTTTCCATGCTGCTTCTACAAGTTGCTGTACTTGTGCCTGTTCCCTTATATGGAAAATGAATTAAAAAAAGAGAAAACTGAATGGGTTCTTTGTTTATATGGCAAATGCCATGTGAATTCATAATGGTAAATACATTTTACTTGAAGCAGGCACTGGATGAAATGCAGAAGCAGGGTTCGACATTGGGACTGAAACTGGACCATGTTCCCTTCCTGTGTTGCTCTAGGATGAAGAATAACTCTTATTTTTTGCTTTTGCTATTCCAATGCATCGTGATTTGTTTGTTCACTCTTGGGCAACACAGCATTTTCAACCAGAAGAATGGGGAATGTAACTGGCTCATGAGTGCTGATGCCCTCCAGAGAAGCTGAAGGATTGGTTTGAAATGTCCTCAGACAGAGGGGAGAATTTGAGCCAGTCTCTTCCATACCCAGGTCAAGGAGAAAGGTCAGGTTTCTACTGGGGGTTGCAGTGTGAGGCAAGGGAGGAGTCATGGTGGGGTAATTTGGACAAAAACCAAGAAAATAATAATTCTATTTGTTCCCTTGAAGGACGTGGTGGTACCTATGTTCAGGAGTGTTCCTTAACTCAGGGGGTGCTTTTCTGCAGGTTTGGAAAAGAGGAAAGATTTAGGATGTGCTCTTAGGCATTCCTTTTTTTGCTCAGTTCTAGACAGCTCCCACTTCAGAAGCTTCACTCTTTTGAATCTCATTTTGAGATGTTTAATACTTCCCTGGCATCACTTTGAGACTCCAGTCACCTAATGCAGGGTTGTGAATGTGGCTTGGCCAAACATTTTAGATATATGATGCTTCATTACTGTAACTCATAAATCATTTTGTGGCTCTAGCTCAAATACACCACCTTTCTCCTTCATGCATGGTTCTTCTCTGAGCTGAACATTATTTAAGAGAAGCAGCATGGGCAGGATACCCCCTAAGAAATAGATTCAATCAAAGTAGCATTTGAGAGTAATGAAGATGTCCAAGAGTATTTTATATATTGCAATTAAGATATGTGTTTGCTCAGGTTAGTCCCAAGGCATCCAGAAGGATTTGCATGTCTTCCAGTTGCTTTCTGCAGATCTGAATTTTCATCAAATGTTTGAGCCTTTATGCTGTAGACCCTACATTTTTTATCACCCATTTAAGTATGGAGAGAGTATATGTTCTTGCATGTTTAAAACAACAGTAGCTGAAGCACACCTACAAACGTGTTACCACTTTCTAAAAATAAGGATTTTGCTGTAACTCGAGGGAGACTGGCCTCACAGAAGCTCCACAACCATCACTACATGTGTTTACATCCCCAAACTATTCATAATCATTTCCATCCTGTGACTGGGTGGCAGCCACTTGGCTGGAGGTCATTCAAATGCAGGGAGACAATGCAGCTGGGGGAAGCTGGGCTTGAGACAGCAAAACTGCCCAAAACACCCAAATATGTAACTTGAGCTTCCAATTATATTAGCAAATTATAATGGCTAGAGTTGAGATGGTGGAAAATAAAATTCAGACCCAATTTTCTACCTTCTAAAATGACACTCTCCTACTTCATGTTAGGTTTTCCCACCTTTCCTTTTTCCTTCTCCTTTTACTTCTCCAAGTAGTAAAGCCTTAAAAGGCTCATTGAAGTTAAGCCTTATCAGTCTTTTTTGTGCTATTTAACGGCTGTACTGTTGAGCCTCATCTCCACAGATAAAACCCTCACTGCCACAGAGATGATTTATTTTCATTTTTCTTCTGTCTGAAACAATTTTCTTCTGAGGGTTTATTCCCCACCTTTGGAACATGACTTAAGGTCCATCACACTTGAAATTAATAAAGCTGGTTCAACATAAACTGTAAATTCTGGCTTGGAAAAAAAAAGGAAAAAAAACAAACAAAAAACAACAGTAAAAACAAAAACTAAAACAAAAAAAAAGAACAAAAAAATCCCACACAGACAAAAAACTATCAAATTGTTCACCCTTCAAACAAGAAAATAGCATTATTGCCAGCTTTATTATGTTACTGTGACTAGTATGATTCTCATTGTCCATGCTCCTAAAAGGAAGGAGATAGATAAACTTGTGCTAAAAGAGATTTATTTATACTCTTCCTGTTTGCTCAAAAAGTCTCAAAATTTGACCTCAATATGCCCTAAAGACTTTAGCCCAGGAAATGAAGTGTCCTCATGTATATATATTTTTAGATTTCATGGCTTTCAGCTTCACTGCAAGACTTTTGGGGTTTTGCTTACGGTGTTTGAGTGCTTGAGGTTAGCAGCACTACAATGACTAATAAAATCATGGGTTTTTCTAATCAGCAAAATATAAGATTACATTCAAACTAGAAATCCAAGTGTAAAGGATAGAGAACAGATGTATTTCACATACTGGTTTTTTTCCCTCTCACAAACCAAATTTTAAAGTACTTCACAGAATTAAAACCACAGAAGAAATTCTCATCCCAGCCCCATTTAACTGAGAGCCCAGAGAAATACAAATTAAAAAGACATGTGATGACCTCTGAGGTTAGAAATGTGATCAGGGATCATTGAGACATAAAAATGAGGAGAACATGGATGTAATGAAGTTATATGAAATAACATATTAGATGATGTACACATTCAACAGTGCCTAGACTCTATAAACAGGGAGAGACCACAGAACTGAGGTCAGAGAAGGTGACAGCTACATCTGTGAGGAAAGCTGCAGGCAGTCAAGGCTGCTGGTTTGAAAAAAAGGCAAATAAAAAAATGGGATTGGCAATTGTTACTAGATCATGGGATGCCTCCTTGTGACTGGGGTGATGCAGTCACAGTGTTGTTTGTTAGTCAAAATGAGTTCAAAAACCATTTTGCTCTTGTGAATGAAGACATGAAGTGATACTGCTACAGCACAGAGATCCTGCTCCTGTGACAGAGCTGTATTCTGCAGGACATACCTGGACACGTGGACATGTTACATGTAGTATCTACATTCTTCACTCTCTCAGGAAATTTTCATAGAGGAGCACAGAGAGAAGAAAGAGAAAACAATTTCTATTTCTGCTCTTTGTTTTCCTATGTAGAATGTGTTTAGAGAATTGTTTACTTCAGGTGATTGCTTGATTAGATTCTAGTGAAGATTGTTTAGGTCTGGTGGCTAATCATGTCTCCTTGTGTCTTGACCCTCTCAGGGAGACGGTCACGAGTTAAGAGTTAGATATAGTAGTTAGCAAAGTATGTAGTTTTAGTGTCCTCTTTAAAATAGTATATTAATGTATTATAATATAGATATAATGAAGAAATCATTCAGCCTTCTGGAGTCAGACATCATCATTTCTTCCCATCCTAAGTTCACCTGCATTTTTACAAGAGTTACACATCCTCTTTACCCCAAGCAAAATGTAAGAGACAACTCACAAGCTCCAGTCTGGCTGAGGCAGGGGGAGATGACCTTCCTGCCTGCAGGAGCTGTGTCCAGGCAGAGGAGCTGTGTTCCCAGGTAAAAGAACCATGGGAGGGGGTGAGCAGACTGCACAGCACCAGGGACCAGCAGGAAGGGGTTGATCAGACCTTCTCAGGGGTTCTGCATGGAGACTAACCTGAACCCCCAGCAGGGACAGGCAGAATCTGTGTTCATCAGGATGGGAACTGGAGATTCCCATGATGCTAAAGGCTCTAAGCTGATGGCTTCTGGCATCAGGTGGATAACTCATGTCCACTTGCAGATCTGAATATATTCAGTGCCATAACTTCAGATGAGGGACCAGGAGACCCTCAGGACCTTGCTCTTTCCAACAAAGCAGCCAAGGATGGAGCGAGGAAGAAGCAGCAAGTGAGAGCAGTAGACAAGTCCTGCTTTAGGGAGGAGGATGGAGGTCCCAGCTGATGACCAGACCTGCTGCCTAGGGATGTTTGCCTTATTGCTGGGAGCTCAGGTGTGGGACATTGTAGAGAAGCTGTCTAGGCTTGAATGGCTCTTGGATTATTATCTCCTCCCGGTCCTCCAAAGGGGCACCAATGCCAGAGGAGATCCTGACTGCTTCAAGCATGGCTGACTAATCATCTGGAAAGCAGATTTGCAGAAAGAGACCATGGTAAGAGCTGCATTAGGAAGATCATTGCCAGCAGGTTGAGAAAGGTGATCTTTCCTCTCTGCTTAGCACTGGTGAGACACATCTGGAGTCCAGAGGCAGCACTGTGCTCCCCAGTAAAGGGAGACATGGGCATACTGGAGTGAGTTCAGCAAAGGTGAAGGAAAGTTCATTGGGTGTGGGACATCAGACACTGAAGAGAGGCTGAATGAGCTGGATTTGTTCAGCTGGAAGAAGAGAAGGCTCACTGGGTGATCACTTCAATGTGTATAAATACCTGATGATGATGTAAAGAAGGTGGAACCAGAGTCTTTTCAGTTTTCAGTGCTACACACAGAAAGGAAGAAAGGCCATGGGAACAAACAGAAATATGAGAAATAACATATAATTCAAATAATGTTCAGGGTTTTTTAGATTGTGAGAGCAGCTGAACACTGGAAAACATTGTCCAGAGAGGTTGTAGACTCTCCATCTTGGAGAAATGCAAGACCAAACTGGACATGGCCCCAAGCAATCTGCTTAAGCTGACCCTGTTTGAGCAGGTTGGACTAGAAGATCTCCAAAGGCCCCTTCTCATCTCAGCTTTTCTGTGCATTTCAGTCCTTGAAAATGACATTGATGATTGCAGCCAAAGATTTGTTCCTTTCTTAGTGTTCAAGGCCAGAAAATTGAGCATAATCTATAATCAGCTAATGGAAGTTCTTCAGGATCTGCAGGTACAAATGAGAGTTTTCTGGGGCAGATTCCTAATTTTTTAATTGGAGAAGGTGATAAAAAGACTCCTTCAATACATCACCTGACCACTGTGCTGAAAAAAACTGATGGGAAAATTGATATTGATAGAGAGGAAAGGGAGGGGAAAAGGCTTCAGAGCCTCATGGGGTGATGGAAAGTAAGGATTCTGCTTTATTTTTAATGTTTTCTCTAAACCAGAATTCAGGCCAGATGTGTGCAATGTGGGCAGGATCACAGCCTCAGAATGATCCATGGTTTTGTGTCACCAGTGTGGAGGGGCCCTGGCTACCACTGCAAAGCATCTGCTTTCTACCCATTCTGTGAAATCTGTGCTATTTCAAGAAAGCCTTAAAAATCCTCAATTTATTTGTGCTATTTTCCCACCACAGCCCTTGTAACAGGACAAAGTGATTAGAGGAGCATTTAATAGTCCTGATCCCCAGTTCTATGGTACTAGCTATGTCTCACCACAAATTTATTTTTATTTTGTACACAATGGGCTACAGTTCGGCTGAAAATATTTTAAACCAGAATTTCTCTTGGATTTCTCATGAATGAGCTGAAGTATATGAACAACAGAGTGTCTTTTCAGACAAACATATTTTGTCAATTTTCAGCTGACATATTGTCTCATTCCTTTGCAGACTACTGTCTCATGAAATCTGAAATGCTGTTGCTGATACTGACAGATGCCATAAGAAAGAATCAGTGGATAGACAAGCCATATGGGTATGGTGGCTATAGGGAAAAGAATTGTAGAGGTCTTAGCAGTCTATTTAATTCAGTTAATAGAGTAGAGCTGGGGAAAAAAAAGCTCCAATTGAGTAACCTCATAGCGTTTATAGAGCATGTTTCAAAATACTGATACTAGAAACAGACCTGTGCTTGATGAACTCCAGATGATACCACTGATGTTAATACAGGGAAAAAACCCAGCATCCTCCCTCCTCCACCTCCTTCTCCTGCCAGAGGTAATCCAGAGATTCTTGCACTGTTAAAGCCATTATGACATATTTTGGAACAAGCCAATACAAAAATTATTCATCTTCTCTTTCCTATGATGTTTACAAATGTATTTTGCAGTAGCTCTAAGTACAAGGCAGCTAGAAAACTTTCAGCAATTTATATAAATAAATATTGTAGGAAAAATCTTTGAAGTAGGAGATCACAAGTGAACACATCTGCTTAACAGAACTGAAAGCACAAAGGTTTGAAACCTTTCCCTCTGTTCTACTAAACAATATTTTTTTAAAGTGCTTTGTTTTAATGTTTTACTCATCAACTTTTTGCATTGTTTTGTATTTTAACACTCACATAGCAAAAATAATGTGTTAACAAATAACAAATATAAACAAATGTCTAATTTTTCCTGGTAGCAGAAGTATCTTGGCTCTTATTTATTGATGTAGCATAAATGTTATCTTTGATACCAAGGGTTTCATTTACTTTTGACTAAATAAAGTCTTTAGGAGATAATGTTTAAAAAAAGACCTTTGGTTCTTTAGTTTCAGTAATGAAAAAAGCTTTTGAAGGTTTGTGGACTAGAAAGTTCAATATAATACCCAAGAATTTTACCTTGCTTTACAAAGAGTCTCTCTTGATCAAAAGGATGGAGCACATGAATTAAGAAGTCTTTTCCATCTTAAAATACTAGGATTCTGCCATTCATTCTATTCATAGCACAGCCTGAAATCCTTTTCATTATTATCCAGACAGTAATGCTGAAAAAACATCCTTAAGCCTAATGATCTTGCTCAATTTTTTTTTTAGCTGAGGAAAGGATGAAATAGACAAAATCAAAGAAAATTCAGACTTCAGTGAAGATTTTCCCCATAGGGGAAATAAAAGAACTGTTTTATAACAACTTTTCCTCCTTTTTTTCATACAAATGTGTCTTTTCTTCAGACAACATGTAAGTGCCAGACTGTTATAGGGTTTTCTACATCACTGCCTGTGAGGGAGCCAGGGACTGTTACTCATAGGAAGATTTCTCTTCCAAACTGACAATGGCCATGACCAAACATTGGTGTTTCTGTGCAGAGAAGTGGGCAAACTTCCTTTATCTCCTGAATGTTGTATTCAATATGGAACTGTGGTGTGGTAACCTGGCTTTAGAGAGTGCCACACTTGGAGAAATGAAAATTTACTACTGGCCTGATCAAAAAGACAAGCTTTAGCAACAGATAGAGTTTTAAAACACTTTAAATTTGCTTACCATAAGAAATAGAACAAAATTAAAAATATAACTGCAAGCAGATTAGAAGCAATTTTTACCCACTAATGGTTATGCTATGTCTTAGATATTTCAGCATCTCATCTAGGTTGTGAAATTGGCTGCCTTTTGCAATCAGTGTTAAATTTGACACGTGTTGGAGAGTCCTGGTGCTACACTTCCCTTACCAGAATCACTGATGGTATCTGCTCTAGGCACTTCTGTAGTCCAAAATGGAATGTCTGCAAACTGGAACGATTCAGGCAATTGCTCTTTTTGCAATTCTTGTGTTTGGTTGTTGGAAATCACATCATATTTCATTGTTTTGCCTTTTCCTCCCCTTCCTCAAGTTTTTCACAGGAAATATTTCTACTATATCTCCTGATTAGATTATATTTTCAGCTTTATGCTGCCTTTGTTGTGACAACAGCTTCTTTAAAACACTGATGTCTAAAGTTGCAAAATATGTATCAGGAGAAATATGAAAGCTGAACATTTTTAAAGATTGTAAAGTGAATTTTGGACTACATTGTTTAAACACAATTGATCCAAGAATAAAGTTACCATGATTACATCAAGTTCCTTTTTCTGAGATTGTAAGATTAAGGAACCCTAGAAACTGTTAAATTCCTATTATCTTTTAATACCCATCTAAACTTTAAGGCTCTTACCAAACATATTAATAAGAGGGCTTATATTAAGCATTAATAACAAGTATCTATAAATAAAATTCTCATTTATATGTTTTTCATGATAGTACATGATAGTACAGTACATCTTTTGGGTATATGTTACTTCCTATTGTGTCATTATATTGACCCTCAAGGTCTCTGTATTTTCTACTTTTATAGCCTCTTATTTTAGATGGAGAATTGCAGTCAAGAAAATGGTGCTAAGAACTTTTCCTTATGCCCATTAATACCACTATTCTATAAAAGAGAGGTCAAGATTAAGTAATAAAAGATGTTGCCTCTTTGGAATATAAAAAAGGCACATATTTTTATTCCAGTTGGGAAGATGAGAAAAGATACAGTGATATAGTGTGCTTTGTTGCCCTGTGACAAATACCATGCACGACTTGTGTATGAATTTTAGCAATGTCTAAACTAATATTTAGATGCTTTGAAATAAGACAAAAAACTGCACCAGATCTCTGTTCATTTTTTTTTCTATCTTCTGGATAATCTCTAGCTCAGCTTCAGCCTGCTTGATCTGTTACAGCCAAAACAGAAAACAGTGCATGTTACTCTATTTCTTTAAGATTAGGGTACAGAGGAATAAACTACTGATGTATCCATAAAGAACAAATGTAGCATGAGACATTTATGACAGATGTAATTTTGATGCAGAAATCAGTGGGACTTAGTGTGCTTCTATTATGCATAAAACTCGTTTCTTTTACAGTTGACTCAACTGTTCCTGACTTTTGCAGTCTCCAACTTTCTTTTATTTTGAATTCGAAATGACACTGCAATGCCCTGAAAAAAAAAAGGGTAGTGGTAAATTGGAAACTGAAGTTGTTTTGGAAATTCAGAAATTTAATTCAGAAAGCTCTAAGTCCAAGAAGGATATATTCTTCTTGCTTTACTTAAAAGAGCTATGGTTAAGAAACTTGCACTAAGTATGTCAGGCACTTGTCCAATTTTCTGCTCCAATAAGCACTTATTTATGTAATGTGGAAGAGCTGCAGTCAGGAGAAATAAGAATCCCACTCTACATAATCATGCTTTTGGTGGAAGAATGTCCACTTCAAATAGTGACTGAAATCATGTAAGGTTTGATTGGATGCACCACAGGTGAAGTGACTCATTTGACAACAACTTTTCTATTACTAATTTCACTCTCTACCCCAGAGATGGACTCCAATAAAAAGTTAATTGATTAAACTTATACATTACCAGCAAAGTTCAATTTTCAAAAAAATCTACAATTCATTGTAAAAAACCACAAAGCAATGACAAAAGTATTCCTGATGAACTGTTTGGATTGAATGGAGGTGTGGAAGGAATTGAGTAAGCATTCAGAAGATCTGGTGAGCTGTAAACCTCTTCAAACAGTGACAGAGGATCACAGAATCACAGAATGGTTAAGGTTAGAAATTACCTTCAAAGATCCAGTCCAACCCCTCTGCCATGGGCAGGGACACCTTAAACTAGACCAGGCTGCCCAAAGGCCCTTCCAGTCTCACTTTCTGCCTTATATCCAGTGTAAATCTGCCCTCTGTCAGTATAAAACCATGGACCCTCGTCCTGTCGCTATAGATCCTGGTAAAAAGTTTTTCTCCTTTTTTTCTTATAAGCCACTTTTTATTTTAAAAGGTGAGTCTGGAGTCTTCTCCAGACTGAACAGCTCCAGCTCTCAGCCTGTCTTCACAGGGAACCTGCTCCTGCCCTCTCACCATTTTCATGGCCCTCCTCTTCAACCCCTTCAACATCCTTGTATTTCTTAAACTGGGGACTCCAGAAGTGGAGACAATAGTTCCTGTGGGGTCTCATGAGAGCAGAACAGAGGAGAATCACCTCCCTCCTGCGACCTGCTGGGCTCACTTCTTTTTTGTGCAGCCTTGGATATGAAAAGTTTTAATGTAAGAGGTGATGGTACACACAGATTCTATGAGATTTTAGTGCTTCCACTTACAATAGGAACAGGAAAAACAAATCTCTAAGACCAGTATATTGTAAGAACAAGAAAAATATCCAAGGCCCTGTGCAAAAATGGTCCTGGTTGCATTTGTTGTATCTTACAGATGAGTTGACAGTTTGGATGCAAATAATCTCACTCATCTTCAGCTACCTACATGTCAGGCTAATTTTTAGTTTTACAAGGGTTTTACCATGTTCATGCTACTCACTAGCAAGTAGCTAGCTAGTAAGTAAATGAAGCAGTGTGACAGTGCCCAATCTAGCAAAAGCATCAGCAAACAGAAATATGTTATAAATGGAAAAAAAATTCAGCACCGGAAACAAAGGTACGAGGTATCATGGAAAGTCTCAGATGCCAGGGAATTATTAAGTTCTAGCTAAAATCCTACTTCTACAAGCATGAAAGCAATAGGAAAGCAGGACTGGTGTCTGGTGCAAAGTCAGTGAGGGATAAAGACAGGAAAATGATGGAAAATACAAAAAGGACAAGTCAGCAATGTGCCATTTATTGGAAACACACCTAAAAGTCCAGAAAAGGCATTTATGTAGGACTTCAATTTCAGTTATCTATGTCTATATGCATCTGTACTGCAACTAAAGGGATTTTCCAAAGCTGTTCTCAGTCTAGGCTCCATGTCCACATCAGTGAATTTTGAAATTTGCCCCCCAGTGTGGATGCAGCCCAGGTAATCTGCAGGCCCATTCATCTAATACCCTGTTGGTACACAATCAGGTAGTTCATCATTCATTCCTCTGCCACAAATCAGCTGAAAATCCCTCATCTTTATTTGATGTGGATCTAAGACAGTACCATTTAACAATACGTACCTAATAAGAGTAGAAAGGAATACTGGCCTCACACGCACAAGTGAGGAGCTAAAAAAAAGAATTTCTCATTGCTGAGAAGTACAAAATACACATGTAACCTCAAATATATTAAAAATACTTAGCTAGGGGTAGGGCTGTACACTAGAGGTGGCATTCCAGACAATGTGACATCATAAACAAACCCAAATAAAAGGATCAAGACAATGAATTAATACAAAATGAATATTAATACCAACATAATCACATAGATAATAAATTTAAAATACATGGGTTCAAACCATAACAATCAAGGAGGGAAGCAAGTGACCTGAAACACAGGCATGTTTGTCATGGTGCACACTATGTGGAAAACAATGTGCAGAAAGAAAAACTGCCTATTTTTAGAAAATAAAGCACAATGTGTAGAAAAGAGAATAATTTTACCCTCTAAAGTTATTCTATCTCAAGAGGGAAGAAGTAACAATCAAAAAGGCTGCAAAGATGTCTGGTAAAGGGAAGGAGAGCTTCAGTGTAACTTTAGAAGATGAGGAGATGCCGAGGATGAAGTTTTGCAGAAGAATGTCAAGGATTCCATTTCTATGATTGCAGCTCTGCTTTTAGACCAATAAGTAAATTCAATTGCTACTGGTTTAGAGACCCAGGCATAATTTAATATCAAGTAAATAGCAACATTAGACTGAAGAAGTGAGGCCAAGTGTTGCTCATCTACAATTAACTCAGGAGCCAGTAGACAAATGCAGACTCCTGGTCAGAAGCCCATGAGCCAACAGAGAAGGAAACCAAGGAAATAGCACACTTAGAGGCAAGATGAAGCTGGAAATATTTCCTCACAGTCTGCAAGCCTACAAGAACACAGAATGTCTTCAGTGTTGTAGCTAAGAGAGATGGATGTAGCTGCCTACAATAGAAGCATCATTTCAACCCTTGAAATTTTCAGCACAGATGCCTAGAACTGGTGAGAAATCCTCCAACAAAATAGTCAAGTGCTCAACCCCCAAATTTTTTAAGAAAAAAAAAAGAAACCAGTATCATTACTAAAATGCTACTATCCTGCAAAATGATTAGATCAAAGGTGTGACTTTCAACGGCAAATTAGAAAAAAATACTCATCTAAAACCAGAGGCCAAAGTTATTGCTAGTAGATACTTAATATGCTTAGAAAATGCACCTGGGATTGTTGTATAATTTGAGTTACAATCCTATCTTGGAGTCATTAGAAAATGGCTATGAAAAAACACTACCAAAAAGTGTGCCTAAATGAATGGTTACAGGACACACTTTTGAAACTCCTGTGCTGTGAGGTAAGATTGAAAGTTACTCAGAAAAATTCACTTTTGGTGGAAATACAGCATATGGCAAAATTTCCAGGACATGGAAAGCAATGGATCCTGAGATAATGTTACCAATACTCTGTAATGTCTCTGCAAGGCTGAAAACCATAGCAGAGTAGTGGCAACCAGCCAGAGGGCCTCAAAAAAGGACCAAGAAGAGTCTTGGATACCATTTGGCTTTTGCAGGAGAAATGTAAAAGCTAATGTCTATTAAGAACTACTGTGATCCCACCAGACACTGAGGACATCAATTATTGGGTGAGTCCCACTGATTTCACCACTGACACGAAGCCCTTTGAGGATCATCAGGTTGGAAGGGCTGTGATGGCAAAGTCCATGCAGTGCCAATGTGGTTCACACCATCCACATTCCGGTAACTTGTAGTCCCAACAGGTTATCAAAAACATGTGAAAAAAAAGAAACACAAAAAGCAATATTTTAAAGGCAATAAAAGAAACCATAAGAAGCCTGGATACACATCAAGCAGTCTTAGTCTGCAGGAGGCAGCTGGAAGTCAACCTTAATTTTACTGGATTTATAGCTAGAGTTGCAACCCTGTTGTAATAAAAATTTTTGTTTAAGTTTTCAATCATTAGTCTTTATGTGATATTTATCAGCCCATGGCCCATAAATTCGGTCAGACTTTTTTTCCCGCCTCCTTTTGTAGAAATAATTATCTATCTTTATTCTAGCAGGAGAAACAGCTGACGGGGGCAGGGAGATTTGTTTGTTTTTTGGTTTGTTTTTTTTTGTAAGCCATATTTTCAAAGACTTGAGAAATTTTCCAGAACCTGCTCCAGGATATTCTATTGATATTTTCAATTCCTCAGAGGTTGTAAGAAGAGATTAACTGTTGGACAATATCCACGTGAGAGACCATGAACACTAGAAGTTGACAGCTTTGCAGCATAATAATCCATGGAAATGTCATCTGAAAAGCTGAGATAATGTCTGAAATTTGCCAATGGGCAAGAATAGTGTATCTGGGGATGTAAAAAAGATAGGCTTGAGCTTGATTATAAGAATTCAAGAAAGATGGACTTGAATCTGAATAGAGAGACTTGTAGCTCTTTGGATCAGGTCTCACAGGAGATAAGCACTTGCTGACCTTCAGCTCCTCAATGTTCTTCTGCCCAGGCTTCTAGTGTGCTTGAATGTTTGTTTCTTGACCTTCAGCCCAAGCAAAGCAAAGAGGTTTAGAAATACTTGAATTGGATCAGTTGTTATGATGATATTTTCATGAATAATTTTTTGGCAAGGTTAGTGTAAATTTGGATGCTATTCATGAGCTGTTGGTATTGCAAGGTACAGAGGAAAAATCACTGTTTCTGTGAGAGGAGCAAATGGCAATGAGCTGTTCTCCTCTGCAGGACGAAGATTTTAATGGGCTGCACATCAGATATCTTGCAAGTCAAGAACTGCAGGAGGATATTAAGGAAAACATTACGTAGAATTTCTGTTCCTTGTAATCAATTAGGGATAACTGTGGTGAGAAGAAAATTCACACATGTAGTATATTAGCTGTGCTTTCTTTGGTGTTGGGCACTGAGTCTCTAAAAACATGTCAGTGTAGCTCTGTGTCCACTCAAACGAAGGCCAGACAGCTCTGTCAGGAATCAGAAGTGATGTGGCATCAAGATATGCAGTCTTGCTTATCTGTAGCTTTCTTGAACTGAGTAAATCTGGGATGGGATGCAGTACACCAAGTGAGGACTTCTCAGAGTGGTGAGGCATAGGAGATAATCTTTAATGACTCTATATATGTTCTAACCTAATAATTGCTATTATTTTGTGATTGTGTATCATTGATTCCAGTATGCTTTGTGGTTTGTAATAACTCAGCTTTATTTCTGAGGAGCTGCCACCTAACCAGTTCTTCTTCCTCTTGCATTTTCACAGATGACATTTTCTTCTATGGAATACTTTGCTCATATCCTTATTACTTTTTGCAAGCAGAGGTTTCCTCTATTTCCAGTGCCAATATTTGTCTCTTCCAACTCTGTCTATGTATTGAAACAATTTTTGGCTCATCTGAAAAGCAGTGCCTTCAGGAGTGTTGGGCACTCAGTCGCTCTGAAATGGTTATTGTGCAGAATAATGTACCTTGCAGCTCAAGATATATAGAGATTTTGGGTACTTTGTTCTTTTGATATGAATTTACGCAGTCTGTACTATTTTTCTCTCTTTTGTATTGATGTTTTTGAAAAATAATCTAAAGCAGAACGAGAAATGACATTTTTCACTCTTTTTGCTTTGGTAATGATGCATTCAATTATGTTCCCGGTGATTCATGAGGTTTCTCGTAGCGACGATTATTTATCCTGCACAGCCTCCTCAGGGAACACAGGGTGCCCAAAAGTGTGAGTAAGATGGGTTAAATGCCATATGCTCCAGTCAGTTAGTTATGTTTCTAGGAAAATCTTTCACTACTTCTGAGCAGTCTGGGGTCTGCTCACAACCGCAGAAAGATCCTCCTGTTCCACTTAGTCTTCAGGCTACAACCTCCTAGTTTCTTGTGTCTCTTCCTACCTTCATTCCAAAGTATTCTTCAGGCTCAGTGTGATAATTTTTCTTCAAGTATTTAGAAATCTGATTCTCCTTTCTGTGACCTCTTTCCAATCCAGTGTGTTTAGGTGGAATAAGACAAACAGGTCATTACAGGTCCTGCTCACCACATCCTCTCTAATACTGTGTAATATTTACTGTACACACAGCAAACTGTGGTCAAAGAAACCAATCAGTAGCATTTGGCACTCAGAGCCTGATGAAGTGCATGTCTTCAACATTGCATTTGTGGGACTCAGAAACTGGTGGGTTATTTTTCATCCAAGCAATAAATTTGTCTTAGAGAGCACTGGTAGCAAGGTGTCAGATTCTCCATGAGGTGCATCTGGAGCACTGGTGCTTCCAGGTGTCAGGGAGAACACTTCAAAGAAATAATACCCTGCCCTCCAGAGGCTTGCCAAATTTTGTCTCTGTTTTGTATGTTGTCAGTGCTGCCTGACAGCAAAAATAATTCAGAAAATGTTTAGGTCATCAATGCCACCACACCACAGATATAAGGCAGGTTCAGAGACATCTCAGCTCTCTTAAATTCTGAGCACTTCAGCACAAACCTGGCAGCTGGAATTCCATTAAAAAACAGAGATATCTAGGGAATGCCAGGGAAAAAACCAAACCAAACCAAACCAACCAACCAACCAACCAAAAAAATGGTACCTGAATTTTACAGAGATGGCATTTTCAAGTTTCTTAACTTAAATTATTCCCTTTACTAAATTCTTCCTCCCAGTTATAACTTGGCCAGCCAGCACAGTTCTGAAAGTACCAAATTGCATGCTCAAAACCTGCTAAGAAGTGTTTCAATTAATTCTGACACTTGAACAACCCCCAGATTTTATAGTGTTGTAGATGCCAGGATCTTAGTGATATTCTTATCACCTATGCAGAAGAGGAAGAACCATCACCATTTCTTTTCTTCTCTAGGAATATTTAAGAGTTAGTTATCTGCCCACAAACTTTCTGTTGAGGGGAGCAAAGAGTGACTGCAGCACTTCTCCAGGGGAATGGGTGAAGACTTTCAAATTGTGTTGTCATTCCCATGAATTTCCTCCAAATATAATTATAAAATTTAATTTTTAAAAATTATATGTCCAATATTGAATATATAAATCAAAGTTTATTGTTGCTTGTAACAGAAAGCTTTAATATAACCTCTCATAGTAATCTGTATGTGTTGTGCACCAGGTGCTGACAATTGAAAATATGAAGTATTTTGAGAGTGTATGTACTTTTCATGCTGGCTTTCTCAATTATCTTTGCTCTTCAGGGCTGATACAGGGCATTGTAAAATGTTTTAGAGTGATGCACATTACAGACAAACATCAATTGTCATAAAAATTTTGTGGGTTGATGTTTGAAGACTTTAGCAAAAGCTGGGGGGAAAATGTATTTTCAGGTCACTGGCTGCAGTCAGCAGTGCTGAGTCTCATTTCAAGTGACTGAGACATTACTTACAAAACCCAGAGCATAAGATCTTATTCTATTCAATCTAAATAAGTTAATTAATGGACTATACCAATTTTTGAGTACACAGAGAACAAAAGGCTCTATTTGGAGAGATTGGTGCAGCTAAAAATACATTTGGTGCCCTGCTCAAAGTTTTGAGTTGCAGTCTTGTGTTTCAGACTTAAAGTTTGAACTCTGGTTAGGAAACAGAATAGCAAATGTTTTCAAGGACAAAGAAAAGTTTCTATTCAGGTTACTTTCAATGCTTAAAGTCTTCCTTTTTCTAACAGAATTTTGCTTTTTCAGCTTTTCTACTACTTAACTAATTCTTTAAATTCCACATTGTCAGGACCCTGAGGACACCAGTATAAGTTAATGGTCCTCAGCAGTCTCCTGGAACTTGGCACCTGGGACCTCACCCATGCCCCATCCAAGGGCTCAGGACTCCTCTCCCCATGGGGACCTTTCCTTGCTCCCAGTGCTCAGCCCAAAGGAGTGACTGGCCCTGCTGCACCCTGGCACCCATCATCACATAACTAAAATCAGATGAGTAGATGCTAATTTTGGCTGTAGACCAAACAAATATTCACCCACACACTATAGTTCTGGGCTGCTGTGAATTTTAGTACCTGTGTCTGTAAAGGATTTCAAAGCTGAATGTTTTAAGATATAAACTGTGGAGTAAATTGATAAGAAAAATGTAGCTTTGAAATATCTTGGTAGTTGGAAAGTAATACTTGAGCAAATAAATTCTTTACTGGTCTTGTATTTAAATTTTTTCCATGAAACATTACCCTGATCATTTTTCTAAGATATTTCTGAAACAAATCTTACTCTATAGTTGCTCTTCAAACCAATAAGCAAAAATGTCTCTGCTTTGGCTAAGTGGAAAGGTTTCATTTTAAAAAACCTTTCTGAATATTTTCACAGGCTTCATTCAATCATCTGGAGCCATCATTTTTACTAGTAAGATACAGAAAAATGAATTTCTATTAAACTTATAAAAAAATGTTATTGCTTTCAGAAACAATGCGCGGTGCAATTCTCTGTTACTGTCACCATTTAGAGTGCTGTTACTCTTTAGAGAAAAGAACAGAGCATTTATTTATGGTTTCTTTCAAGCCTGGAATCAAATGAAGCCCTGACTTTTCAATAACCATTGAAGGGGTGCTGACCACTCCACAATTAATAGACCTGCAACACTGCATGTTCCAGGGAGGAGGGAATTTCCATTTGCATCGTTCAGAATCTGTCTGTATTTGGATTTGTTTCTAGATACCTTTGGAAAGCAGGAATACATAGGATGCTATGGGTTTAGGAGAGGAATGTTTAATAGGTAAACAAAGAGCTTTCGTTTTATGCCCATTCACAGCATCACTATTTTTTGCATTAAGGACTGGTATTAATCCTTTCATTGTTCATCCTGAAGCTACTGTTTGATTTTAAGTTCACCATGTCCAGAGCAGACCCTGGAAAAGTGGGGATCCTGGCATGCAGCCTGCAGCCATACAGCCCCACAGACTTCCAGGGGTTGAATTCAGTACTGGGACAACCAAGACCCTCCTTTCAACCCCCCCTGAAGCCACACTGCCAAGGCTTTCATTGCAGGCAATGTAATAAATCATCAACATATTCCCAGCTGCCAGAGGATTATAGTTTTCTTTTGGGAATTCTGCAAATTTTGAGATGCCATCAAAGTACTTTTGCACTTACGGAATCCAGCATTTCTCATCAGAGGATCTCAGTGTGACTTGAAGACACTAATTGAACACAGGTGTATAATGAGTTTGAACCAAACACAGTTAAATTTTTTATTTGAATTAGTCCTGTTATAGAATGATATCAGGCTTGTTTCACATAATGTATTTTTCATTAAATGTATTGAACAGTATTGACAATATTTTTGGTTTTTCTGGAAGTAATCTAATACACTTCATGTTGCTTATTTTTCTGTTTATACAGAACCACCTTCTAGGAAATTATCTCAAATTTGGAAAAGCATAGGCTCCAAAAGTATAGTTGAATATGCTTTATTGAAACTGAGTAAGTGATATATGACAAAACCACAACATGTTCTTTGATATAGAGTGATTTCATGCAGCTGGAAATCTTCAGTTTAGTGCATGATTACTGCTTGAAAATGTTACTTATGTGTTACCAGAATGTTTCTACATATATGTATAACATAAAAAGGTCTACATAAGTAGACCATAGTAGACCCAGCAGCTTGTAGCCAAGCTCAGTGAAGTTGAAATCTTTGAATTTATGGTGGAAGTTACTGTTTTCCAGGTAAGCATGGAACACCCAAATATATCACCATGCAGAAACTCCAAGCCCTGTGTGTGCCAGTTGCAGGACCAGATGAGTACCACAGTTCTGGTAGAGCAGAACAGTTTGCATTGGAGCTCATGCCATTATAAAATGGGACATTGGAAACTTGTATTTATTTATGCTGCAAGGAAGACATGTAAGACAATCACAGTTTTAAAACTGTCAGGGTAGAATTGTTTTTGGAGAACTTCAGAAACCCAGAAGTCAGATATTTAAGTCTCAGCTGGTTACCCCTTAATTCCCTTTACAGTCAGTAGGTAGAATCAGAACTGAGCTGAGAGAGACTTGGTTTTATATATTCAATTTAAAATAAATTGAGACAAAGTCTTTTTTTCTAGAAAATCAAAGTGGAAGGGATACTTTTGGTGATTAACTGAAATGTTTGATCCTAACTCTAAAATTATTACACTAGGCTATATGACTAGATTTCTGACTCTCTTGATTTTTATACACTTTCAAAAATTAGTACTTAGCACTATCTTATTAAAATAGTTTATGCATACCATGAAGAGACTGTTTTCTTAGTTCATCAAGTTATGCTGTTTGGGGTCTGTTTGTTTTTCTTTGCTCATTTCTACTTAAAAATTAAAGATTGTACTACATATAAAATTTTGCAAATGGTTTCTTTTACTGTAGTACCAAATGTCATTACCCATGTCTTGCTCTTCAGTAATTGCTTGGATATTTGACAAAAAGATAAAAAGATATCCACTAATTTATAAAATGCACTGTATAATTAAGATAGACGCTATGGGGGATATTAGACACTTATTCATGTTTTTGGAGCAGGCTTGAGGAGATACAGATTTGGCAAGCATCAGAGTAATTTGAAAAGAGGAAATCACACAATGTTATCTTGTTCCTTCCCTTTTCTAGTTTCACACAATCCAGGAGACGAGGCTCTTGCCACCAACTGAAACTCCCATTATATGAAATTTAGTTAGTGTTTTGTTTTAAAATAAACTTGCAACCTTGTAGCATGGATTTGCCTTTCACTTTTTTCCATTTTATGCTAATAATATTTATGTGTGATCTTCTAAATTGAGCAAAGCTTTAATTTATTATACAGCCACCTTGGAGAGCAGAATACTTTCATATCAAATAGAACACATTCATATTAAGCTAGAAAATGAGATATTGCATAGCAGCTCTTTTTTACTAGCCTTGTTCTAAAATATCTCAATCAGAAATTGCCTTTGGATATGTGGGTATTTATCAGGTATTATTGGTTTGTGGAAAAATAACTTAACTGAACTCTTCTGTCCTAAAATTCTGTTTCCTCCTTGCCACAGTCACATATAGCAGACAATTCTTGATACAATAAATTTGCTTTGAGCAATCTGGTCTAGTGGAAGGTGTCCCTGCCTGTGGCAGGGGTTGGAACCAGCTGGTCTTTAAGGTTCCTTCCAATCCAAACCATTCTGTGATTCCATGATGCGAACTTTTCAACCTAGCACCGCCCCTAATAAATTATTCTAACATTTTGTCACAATTAAATAATTGTACGAGTTCCAAGGTACTGCAGTTTTTAATAAATTTGATCACTGTCAGTGTTCTCTCATTGCAACCAGATATGAGCACTACATATCCATATAGGAAGTTATAAATATATGTAAATACACACAAATTTCTATTTATATGAATGTGTATATGCAATACAAGCTTTGTAACAGATTTAATATTGTTTTCTACATAATTTCATTTATAACTATGTGTTTAATCACCATCTTTTGAGCAACCTCTAAGTATGATGGAAAAAATTTTGGTACTTTGATCAAAATTACAGAAACATTTCCTTTCTGAAATAAAAATATAGATATGGGGAAAGTATATGAAAACCCAAAAGATTTACTTCACCTAATACCAGTTTGACTATAACAGCAGTGAATTTTCTCTGAAAGAAACTTATGCTTTTTATATTTTATGTCCCTTTAAAGTTCTTCACATTACCTTTAGCTTTGATTAACCTAAATCGTTGTATCCCATGTGTGCTTTTTGCCTCCCTGTTGCTCATTCATTTCCCCTACTGATAGATAATGAACATAAAATTAATTCTAATACAGACTGAACACATTAACAGCCTTATTGGGCTTTTGTATTAAGATGAAAAAGCTTTAAAATATGTTTTTAATGCAGAGAACAATACAGTAATGAATTTCAATATGCATAACTTGCTTATTCAAAATAGTTCTAAAAAACTATTATAAAAGTCTTTACTGCTGTAATGTGAAGCTGTAAGCTTCTACATTTTTCAACACTTAAAATTCAGTGCAAATGAAGAAATCCATGATTAACATTTTATAAAGAAGATCCTTTTATTTGTGCATGTGAATATCCTTTCTGTGTAGGAACACTGGGAGTTCTGAAAGGACTGCAAATTTTAATTCTACTATTTTTGCTTTTCCTATTTTTTTGTTAATAATTTTGTATTGAAATGCTTATCTGTGTTCACTTCTCCCAGTGAATGCTCTAAGATTGTAAACTTTTCCTAAAGGTCCAATACCTTTCCCTCTATCCCATAAATTACAACTCCATTGTAATGAGTTAGTGTTATAACAAAGACTCACTGGCAATGCAGTGTATTTTAATAGACAAATTACTCTAAATTAAGCTCTAACCATCTGCTCCATTCTCATTTATGGCTCTAAAATGAACGTATTTTAAAATTATATCATTTAAAAATAATGCAAATGATTGAAGTCTGCAGTAAGGCTTCTGCATATTTGTTCATTCAGTGTAGCACAGTTATGGTAATAGTGATGTTTCTTCCTTGCTCCAGGCATGTATGAAGGAGAAAGTGGTTAATGCTTGATACAATAAATTTGCAGTTATTATGACGCATTAAGTATGTCAAAAAAAGATATTTTACTCCTAGAGAGTTACACTGAATGTAAATCTCTGTATTGGAGCATCCTGATGGGATACCTGGAGGCAAAGCTTTAGCTAATTCTACAACTTGTAGGGGGTTAAGGATATCAGAGACATTAAATGCTGACAACTGTAGTTTTAATATGCTGGGGAAATGAAGCTGTTCTATATCACTTTCTGTATTTGTTAACTGTTATCCCACCACCAGGGATCTCACTAGGATTTATAGAGAAAGAACATGCTGATAGCTATTTAGAGGGAAAACAGTAATTTTTTTTTTCTCCAGTAGTAAATTGTGGTACAGACTGATAGAGCAGCAAGGAGGAGAAAAGACATGATATTCTCAAAGGATGGAGCTGGAAGTTCAAGTAAATCTCATTTCCTCTCATTGCCTCTCTGCTTTGTTTGTGTCCTCCATATTTTAAAAATATTGCATTAAATGCTTACATTGATCTCATAAGTGAGATAACTTTACTATTATTTTTGACTTCAAAATAAGCATCAGCAGTCTGAGAACATTTATCTCTGGCTTCATGTGACTGTAGCACTTGCCTGGGAGACTTGTGGAAAGTACTAAATATTACTCACCATGCAGAGACACCTTTTCTCCTGCCAGACTGGGCAGGCTTCTCATCTTCTAGAAACATAAAACAAGATCAGCTGAAATGAAGAAGAGAATCTGACCTCCAGATTGTAATCATGTTCAGATAACCAGTTTGCAGTTTCAAAGGCAGCAATTTTGACTGGGCTAAATAACTGGGCTGCCTGCAGAGACAGAGAGAGGAGAGTCACAGGGCTGTTTCTTCCATGTGTTTCTAACGAGGGTGAATTTCCTTTTGGAAGTGTTACTGTCTGTGGAGAGAGCCTGTTTGAGCCAGGCAGGCCAGATGCTTCCCTGTTCCACAGCTGAAGTCAGACAAGAACACCAAAGTTACCATTCACTTATAGCACTCCAGCAATGTCTCCTTTCAATCATTTAGGGAATGACATCGATGATTATAAAGGAACATCTGCTGATGGCTTTAGGAGGTATTAAGTTTGGAATGACTAATTTAGTCATATAATTAACAGAAATACGGTTTGTTTGGCAGAATAGGAAAAACACACTATAGAGATACTGATGATAATTGTGAGGGGCAGTAATAGAAATCAAAATGTTTCACTTCAGTACATTACATCTCTGAGTCTGTCATTCCAAAGTAAGTGCCTCTTAAAACCAGATGCTCCCCCTGCAATATTTGATATGTGTTTATAATGGATGAACAAAGGAGGTATTATATCTTTTGTTATCACTAAGCACCAAGGTCAAATTTGGTAAGTAAGCAATGATTTCAGAGTTTTAATTATATACAAAATAATTCTGTTTAACTCCTGCAGAAATGTGTCTGCCTTTGGGAGATGTTCTGGAAGGATTTAAAAATTGGCCATCTTTTTTGATCCTTCAGAAAATATAAATGTTAGTGTATGCTTTCTTTTCTTAGCCTTGTAAATATTAGGAACATAATTCAGATCTTCCCTGTTTGATTGAGGTGTACTGGAAGGACAATGCATGGGACTTTTCTTCACACTGTAACATAATAAAACTAACAAAAATGTATCTTCTCTAGAATATTAATCACTGGAATTACAAGATGTATTAATATAGGATAAAATGTGATTTTACTCTATCTAAATAAAACTTACTGACTTTTTGTTATTTAAGCTATTAAAATTTTTGTTTCCTGAGTCTTCAGAATTTATTCTTTTTCAGTGGTTCATTTATTATTTAACATATGATTTCATTCGATTCCATTCAAATTTATAAACTAAACTTGTAACACTGAGCATTTTCCAACACACAGCTAAGAGCTGTGATTAAGGCTGTTTATCTCTGTTCATACTTTTCCATTCTCCACCCTATTGTTTGTAGTATTTTGTTTTGCCAGGAATTTAAAACTTATTTTACTACATGTGTTCTAATTAGGCAAAAATGTTAAGAAATGAATCTTGCATTTGGAAAAAGAAGGGCAGGAGTCTTCCCTTCCCTTACTTTTCAAAACTTCCCTATAGATTTTTTTTTGGTCAGTTACTTTCACTTTGGAAATCATCTTTTTTTTCAGTCTCACAGAACTCCTGCTTTTGGCAGATTTCTGAGAGTCTGGTACTGTTACACTCATCCCAAGAGAAATGGATTCATCAGCAGGGCAAAGGTCAGGAGTTGAGAGTTCACAATAAATGAACATTATTATATTATTTCATAATTCACACTGTGGATGTTCCTGCTATCTAAATGGAACCTTTTGGTATACGTGTGCACATGTTCAAAAGAATTATTTTTTTGTCCTCTGTGAGAGCTGAACTTCTGCTCATGCAGCTCTTTCTCAGAAGATTTTTCCTGATGAAAAGGAGAAAAGCGATTTTCGTGAGGGGAAAAAGGGGAAATTCAACATTCTCAAAATTACTAAAAAAGTAGTTATTTTCTTTTCTAGAATTTGGTTCACTGACATTGGTCTAACTATACAAGTTAATGTGTTAGGGGTTCTTTTGGTGTTGTTTTGGGGTTTCTTGAGTTTTTTTAGTGAAAATCTTTTAGTAGAAGAGAAACTAGGTTTAATTTTCCTCCTGTCTAAATTTTCCACTTGTATTTAGGAGGTGATAAGTTTGGGGCCATAGTGGCTATTACTGTTCTTTCTATGCCCTTTGAGAGTTCTAACTATGAAATGAAGCCAAAGCTGCAGCTGCAGCAGCAAACATGCACTTTTTAAATGAGAAACATCTTGCTGTTTTCCCCTTCCCCACAGTAAAATTTTGCATAAGATGAAAAATTAAACATCATGTTACAATTAGGCCACAATCTATTAACACTTAATTTGGTAGAGATAAAATTAAATACAGGAACAGCAGATATTTTAATAGATTTCAGGTTCTGCACATATTATCACACAGGTACCATTGTATGTAGCACTATGCATTCAGAAGAAAAAAAAATCTTTTATGTTTTCAGTAATTCAACTTCTTAGTGTTCAGTTTTAGATGAATATTCTCAATTGAGAGCAATTTTATATACAAACATCATCCTGATATGAAATTTTGGTTCTATTTCATGCAATACTTTCTGTAAACACAAATTAGATTCAGTGTGCAGAATTTAACCATTTTTCAGTGTGCGATGTCAGCTTCATGTACTTTTAAAATTTTATTAATTCTAACATTTGTCCTTTAAAGGGGTAATGACTTACTGTGTGTGGAAATTCCACAATACCCTATTTTGCTTTGACAGCTGTATTTATTCCAGTGAGCTAATTAATGGGAATCACAGTTGTTAAGATGGTTTTCTGATGTGTTGACAAAACCCAAATAAACAGCTCAAAATTATACACTTTAGTTTCAAGAAGGAAAAATGACTTCTTTCCTTTCCTTGCCTGTTCTTCAGGTATAGAATACAAGGATTGTTCATTGGAAAGGAAAATTAATCCAGGCAAATCTTTCACTTTCACTTTAAAATGCATTTTTGTAATAGTTGCTTTTTAGGATTTGTCTGTAATATTTCTAAATTAAAAAGAAAAAGCAAAACAATTGAAGTGGAAATAATTCTATTATTTTCTAAGCTATTGGAACTACTTCCCACAGTGACTTAAGCAATGTGATTAAAGTGACTTCTTTTCTTTCATAGTCTTCTTTATACAGCAATCTATGATCTGAGATGTAGGAATGTTTAATCTAGCAGTTAAAGGCATGACAAGATATTACTGAGGCTGAAACCAGAAGTCAGAAACATATAAACTGCCAATTAAAATGCAACTTTGGAAAACATAATGAATCTGACCTTATTTTTGAGCATCTTGCTAGATGGAGGGCAATTAATGACTGACATCTCTTCTCATGGGAAGTGACAAACTCATAATCATTTGGAATCTTGAAGTCAAAATTATGTGTCTTTGAAAAGAATGCTCCACAGCCCAGTAAAAAAATTAAGAATGATAATGTTACTTTATGGTAAGAAAAAAAAATAATTTCCCCACTATGAAATAGCAAGTTTTAGGTCCTTATTATTTAGAAGCTAGAAAATATGATTACAGTGGATTCTTCTGGTCCTAACAGTCTGAGGATCTACAAAATGCTGTTGAAATAACACATGATATGAGTACAAGGAGGATATAGAACATTTTGCAATGAAGGATGACATTGGGGAGGCACTCTGGTTTAGCAATTAGTGCATGGATTCACAAGTCAGAAATTTTACATTCTATTCCCATACCTGACATTGATTAGCAAGTCACATTAGGAGTTATTATCAAAAGTCAGATATGCAGCTGATCATCTAATTAAGATCATCATGCTATTAGCATAACTGCATTTGCAAATCATGTATGCAGAGCTTTAGCCTTTGTTTAACCTTGATCTCTGGTATGAAAGCAATCTATGATTCAACCCTCTCATTCCATAATTTGAGCAGCTCACAATTTTTTGATGTATTTATCCTCATCAGATCCCGTCAAACTGGGTATTATTATTTATCCTTATTTTTAGAAAGTGGGAGTGCATTACAGAAATAGAAGGTTCTGAATTTCGAAGATACTTAAGCATTTAAAGATGCAGATAACCAATTAATGAAATTTTCATAAGTCTCAAAGATTATCATATCTCTAAGTCCTATATACATTTTAATGACATTTTAAGTGCCTAAATTGTATTTGAATTTGATTCTACATTTTGTGAGGGTCTATGAAATCAAAGTCCAGTTAAAAACAGTGTCCACATGTGCAAGTAGCACAGACCAACATAAGCAAATTAATAAAATGAAACATTTTGTAGGAAGGATCTGGCTGTCACATATATCAGGAGGCTTTATTGCTGGTCCAGTTCTACTCATGCTTGCCAAAGATCATCTCCTTGTCACTTTCATTCCAAAATCTAGTTTGTGTGGGGATCCAAGACCAGTCAGTAAATATGAAAGAAAGCAATATTAAAAAGGAATAATCAGGGAATTTGCTTCAAAAGATGACAACCGAGCTAAAATGTCGATACAGGCTCACCCTGTGATTCTTAGAAACAAAACAATCTAAGAAGTGTAAAAGTAATGGAATTTCACACTGAAAAAGTAAAGAATGATGTCCTTACTTGAAAATTTAGTATTAGTAAGCAGATTTGGTCATCTGAAAAGTATGGTAGGATTGTTTTGGAGTAGCTCACTGAAAACCTGGACAGAAACTGTTAAAACTAACCTTGGAAGAAATACACTTGATTTATGGAAGGTTAGCCAGCTTAACAAAACAAAATACTTAGCACCTGTCCAGTATGAAAATATTGCTGTATTCTGGGATTATTTGAGTAAGCATTCTCCATTTCTTGGCCAAGTTTATGAGAGAAAGCAATAATTTTCCATCCACTGCACTGCTCTCACACTTTAATGAATTTTCCGTATTATGAGAAAATGGAAGAAGAAATGCATCATTTCAATGTTAGTAAGTACATCAGTAAAATGAAATTAAATAAACTTTCATGCAATAAAGTGAAAGGAGATTAAAATTTCAAAGAACAAATACGATTGAGAGTTTCAGTCATTCTTTTGAATAAATTAATTTTACCACTCTTACACTTTCCAGAGGAATATCATGGACATATGAGAGGTGCTCTGTAACCTGATATTTCTAACTTAAAGATTTTAATTTTTCCAGAATATGAGATGTTATACCCAATTATGCAAAAAAAAAAAAAAAAACAAACAAACAAAACCATAGCAAACAGTTCTTTTGACAACTGCATATGAGCAACATTTCCTAAGCTATACAGATCTCCTCCCTTCTTGTGCTTTGGTAATGCTGACATACTTAAATAATAAACACACATGAGCATTACTCAAGAGAGGTCAGCAAAAGGATGCTGGAAAAGAAGGAATGTTCATTGTTACCACAATAACCTTTTCATGCTCTGAAATATTACATCAGAGTTAATGCAGGATGTAAACAACAGCTATTGAAAACACCCACATGAACTGAATAGGGTCAGACATTAGTAACTCAATATAAAAATCTATAAGACAATATAAAATACTTATTTTTATCTGAATTTTATGTATTTATGTATGCTTTTTTTTATTTTCTAGGACTTCAGTCCTTATGAGGTAACTACAATAAGTTTCCAGGCTTTTCTTGGCATGTTCCCAAGTGAGAAGATGTCTTAATCCACATCCTTTCCCTACCTTTATGTCTGAGTGAAAACTAGAGCCTTCAGGACTTTTATCAAACACTGTGGATGGCTCAAGAGAGGATTTTTTCACTCTAGAAAATGAAGCTTCTTCTAGAAATTTTCATTTTGTTACTGCCAAAAGAATTTGTGAGATCCTAATATGTCCCATCACACTCCTCTAGTCTGATGGATAAATTCAAGGAGGTAGGTTTATAGAAGTATATTATTCTCCTTTGCTTTCAATATCATGTGTGCAGATACCTTGGCTGTCTTTTTAGTATGTCTGTGCTTATAATGCATTTTCACTTACATTGTTAGTATAGCTTGGTAGGTAATTTACAAGGTCCAAACCTAAAATTCCACATTATCCTGTCTTAAAAAACACTTCAAAAATATACCTGTAGTTTTGATTTATAACTAGTGAGAATGCTCACAGTTTAATTAGCTAATTTTATGAGATTTCCTAGAAATTTTTCTCATGGGGCCTGTTTCCCTCCAGTTTTAAATCTGTGAGGGCTTTCAGACTTGGGGGCAAGATTAATATATTTCTAATCACAGTTGTTTGATTTCTCAGCCACATTGCCTCTGCTGCTATGAAGAAAAGAGGATCTCTAGACATCTTGGAAATAGAAGGCTACTAAAAACAAAAAAAAAAGCTTCCTAGTATGCTGATCTATATACTATATATCTTGGAAGCTACTTCAAAATTTAAAATGTAAAAGAGAAAATATTTTTTTTGTTCTTTTATCACAGGCTTTTATTGTAATTTCTCTAGAGAAATCCTGTCTCCCTTTATTGAATACTAACAGGTGGGACATATTCTGTTTTCCAGTTTGATCTCTGAAGCCTCTGTCTTGGATTTCCCTTGAGAAATGGGAAGACTGGGAAGTGAAATGAACATGTCCATAGATCCTGGAGACATCTACCCATGGGGATTTAATTCTATTTTTTGATAAATGATCCTTATCCCCTCAGAAATGTATGAAGTTTATGAACGGCTGTTCAAAAGCAGAGGTTGGAGTTGGAAATCAGTTTCATTAAATGATAGAAGCTGATAAATATCCTAAATGCTCTCAATGGCTTCATAATGGCAGTACCACAGTGGGTTTTAGTGAAAAATCACACATGTGGCATACGGAAATTCTCTGTAGAAAAATACATTGATCTTTGACATTTTGGGAATGAATGACTTGGGGTCTGCCAAGATATTTGCTACAATGGATTAAAAATACTCGGTCCAAATGGATTTTAAAGGTCACTTCAGAAAGAATTTACAACGCACCTGAAGGAAACATGAGCAAGGAAAAAGCCTTTCCACCAGAAAGGCTGTAAAGACATGATGTGTCTACTTTGTGTATTGAGGGCACAAGATAAAAAGAAACAGAGAAACCTGAAGCAGTGAGGAGTAGGGTATGGACCAGCATCACACAGGCCACAGTGAATCCCAGCAGAGGTAATGTCTCTCATGTTAATCAAAATTGAAGCTGATAAACTACAGAAAATGGGATTTGGTATTCCTCAGTTTTGTGCAGATTATCGTAACTGATATAGTTCTGGAAATTTTACAGAGACCATGGAGGCTTCTGAGCTTACAAAAAATATAAAGGATGGTTATGGGAGCCATTCTTATTACCAAAAGGGTTCAACTCCTGGTTCTTGTTTATTTTCTCTCCCAACACCAACAGACTGCTGTGGCACATCCTGGAGACTGTTCCTGCTTAAGGTGAGAACTTCAACTCATACACATTCCTACAAAATGCTACATTTGGTAATAGTCACCTCTTTCACTGAGTTTCTCTGAAGTAGAAACTTTCTGAAGTTATGCTTTGTTTTCCATGGGCACAGATTAGAATCAATCTCGTATTTCAAACATTTAGGAGGCAGTCAGATGCCATGACAACAGGTAGCAATGCCTTGAGCTGGACAGACAATTAATCAATAGCTGTGAGAGGTGACTAACGGATCAGACAAGAGGTAGGCATATTTTAATTATTTTGTAAGATCTATCCATCTGCTCTTTTCTGTACTGCCTAATACAAATTGTCATATCATCCTTATTCTGGACTATGACAGTGCAATCCACACTCTGAAAGATGAGGATGAGCAAAAGCCTGAACCACTCTGGCTCATGTATTTGCATCCTGTCTTCCCAGAACCCGGGGCCTAGGGAGAGTTGATGAATCCAGGTCTCACCTCAGGTCTTAATCGAGGTAGGAAAATAAAAAAGATGCACATTAGAGCCAGAAAATCAGGACAGACTTTGCAGTTTGGATGGAAGCACTAAAGACTGCCTCCAATTTTGACTGCTTTTTGCCTGACAGATGACAAAACCGAGTTTTTTCTTGTCTTAGTCTCTATTTTGTGGTTGTTGGGGTTTTTTCTCCTTCTTGCTTTGTTTGAAAGGGCGTGGCAGAACAGCAGAAAGGCTGCCTCTGCTTTTCCTGGCTGTGGCAGTTTGGGTCAGGTGGACTGTGGGGAGGAAAAGGAGGAGATTACAATGTCTGCATGCAGATGGAAAGACTCCTGACAAAGCACATGTCTTGCTTGTTGCAAAGGAGCAGATCCAGGGCCAAGCCTCGGAGGTCAAGGAGAGGATACATTCCTAGAGACCCAGAGGGAGACTCTGAAGGTTGCTGCAACCCAGGAAGCAGCGCAAGCTGCTGGGCTCCAGAGCATCTGGAAGGAGAGCTCATTCTGAAAGGAAATAGAATACAGGGGGAAGATTTGTTTTCCAAACTTTTGTTTATCTGCATCATCCCTAAGACCTGCATTTGGTGTATTTTAATGGGATGTCTGTGCTGTAACAAAGCACTGAGGTTAGAATTACTTCTGTGGTTTGTTGGGGTGTTCATTCTGCAGGTAAAATTGGTCCTACCTCAAGGTTCAGACCTCCTCAGAGTCCCATCAAAACCCCATAAAGGCAAAAGTCTTTATATAAGCTTTCTGGGACTGAGGGCCTCTCTTCCTAATTCAGAAAAGACTAAAGAAACATTAGTAAATTATGGCTGGTGTAATTTATTTGGCCAGTCCTGCTGCTAGAAGGAGACAAATAGCTATTATAATGGACTAGACACCATGGAAAAATAAGCTTGGTGTTTAATCTCTTGAAGCTGATCTAATTAGTGATGACAATTTGTCTTAGCTAGTACAAGAGATTTAAGAGCTGTGTGTAATGCTGGTTTTGTTTCCCTCAATTTTTGACTGCTTTTCTGTCTCTAGATGCTGAATTCAAACATCTCAGTTTTCCAAGAAAGCATTTATCATATAATACACACTGTAAACAGGGTATATTTTCTATTCTGTCTAAAATGTAATTTATCTATAAAATATGTGGCTCAAAATTCCAAACTCAAGGATGTGTGGGCTCCCATACAGTTAACCAAGTTCTCTGCTGTGCTATATATCCTCAAGCTATCCTAGTGCAATCCAGGAAGGTAAATGCATAAACTATAGGACCAAACCACCAACAAAAAATATTGAGCATAAAGAATTATGGTTTTTTTTAACCCTCTTGATTTCCTGTTTTGGTATAATTGTTAATGTCACTGAACATGACTTTAAATCCAAATATCACATTCTTTGTACAAGCAAACCTAAATCCTGCCTGCATCTCCTTTCTGGAGTAGATCTTAACCATACTTTGCTTTGTTAATATCTGTTGAATTACACTCTTCAGCTGAGGTGCTAATGATTGGAGTAAGCGATAAATGGTTGGCAATGAGTACAATTCTGAGTGCCTGATTTGCTGTATGTGATGGGACTTTATTGATATATTCAACAAAGAAAGTGTGCAAAGAATTTGATCCTGTGAAATGATGGAATTTCTGTGATAATAGTTGGAGATTTGTGATGTAATGTGCATATAACATAACATTACCTTCAGAAATCACTATGAATTTTGGAGTAGATTTTACAAACTGTTGTTATGCGAAATATTATATTTTATTTTATTTTAGTTTAGTTTAGTTTAGTTTAGTTTAGTTTAATTTAGTTTAGTTTAGTTTAGTTTAGTTTAGTTTAGTTTATTATTGTGGGGAAAAAACAGGCACTGCTGTTAACATTGCTAGCATTTGTAAAAGTAGCACTTCATGCTAAGAATCAGGAAAGATCTACTTGCCTGCAGATGCAATGAAATGACTGCTTGTATTTATATCAGTTCTTATAAAACTGGGATAATTATTAAAAAAAAAAATCTGTATTTTTTCTGGGGATGATCAAAGTCTTCAAAATAGCCAACATGTAAATGAGGAGATGCGACAGAAAAGAAATATGTTAAACAGAGTATTGGTAACTATCAAAGTCTGGTTGAAAGGAATCACAGAGAAAGAATTCCGGACTTTGGGAAAAGGCAGAGGATCCACACTTGAAAAAAGGTAAAAGCCTTTTCTGTATATCATAACTACAGTGTGCTATAAACATATCACACTTGATGAAACAGGGCGTTGTTGGCTAATTTCTGACAGTTTCTGCTCAGTGGAGTGGCCAACAAGGCAAACAAGGAATCTGCTCTCCCTCAGTGCTGGCAGATGGTGTAGGGGGTGAGAACAGCCATGGATGCACCTTGGGAGGTTTGGTCTGCCGAGGAGGAACACTGACATGGAATGTGGTGTGGCACTGGAGCTGGGTGCCCAGGGAGGTGGTGGAAATCTGCACCCTTGGTGCTTTCCATGAACTGCAAAGCGCTGACCCAGGCAGACAAAGGCACAGCTGGCTGCCCTGCTTAGGTGACAGCCCTGCTTCGAATAAGAGGCTGGACAAGAGATCTCCAGAGGTCCCTAACAACAGATGTGTTTTTACAATTCTAGAAAATAAATTGATCTACGTTATTGAATATGTGTTGAATTCCATTAAACACATATTCAATAACATAAAATATTCACAAAATATTTAGGAATCAATTCACTCATTACAGAGTATTGGGCCTGATATTCAGAGGAGTAAATCAATGCTTTTAGATTTCTGCTTTTGATTCTTCTGGCTTTTTCTATTTCAGCAATTCTAGAGATAGTTAGGAATGTCAAAAGTGTTGTATAGGCCTATTACTGCACATACAGAAAACTAAATGTGGGGGCTAGGAAAGAAAAGTGTGAAGATTATTACTGAAGTCCTTCCCCAGTTCTGTGCTTATTTATTCTTTGTTTTAAGGGTAACTGTAACATTTTAATGTATTTTTCCCCTTTTTTTCCTTATCATGCATTTTTTTCATAATTATGAAATGTTGTCCAAACAACTCCTAGAACAGTTCCTCAGAATCCATAACTGATAGTGGATATCAGCAAACTGCAGTGTCACTTGAAGGACAGGTTAGGACAAGAAGTGAAGAATAATATCTTTCCTTAATTGAATCTGCAAAGGGAATTCAGGGTGGTTAATTAAAATGTGGTCTGGGCAATGACTTTTCTGTTGACAAAAGGAATTACAATATGAGCTTTACGTCTTTTAAAAGAATAGGTCAGATTCAGATTATGTTCACATTGACATAATTGTAGAGTGTTTCTATTGATGTTAATTCATATTTATACCAGTGCTTCAGAATTAAAAATCCATTCAAGCATTTGCAGCAATACAGTGTGTCCTAGAATGGTGCTTGACATTGATTTAGTTTTAGAACCAAAAGAAGTAAATGAGCAGCAAAGCTTCCTGAGATATAAATTAATATCAATTTATCCCTAATTTGTAGTTAAGGCAGAATACAATGGAAAAAAACTTAAACTTGTCATCTTGTTGTAGAGTTCACTTTTTCACTGTAATAACTGATAAATAAAATTCACACTCAGGCACTTATAAATATTAATAATGCAGAGATTTGAAACAGCAGCAAAAATTGCAAGAAATCATGTAACCAATCATTTAACCAGGTGTTTTCTTCCATTTCAAAACAGCAAACTCTTTTTGTTTCTTTTTTTAAAATATAATTTCACTTTCTTCAATGCTGGCAAAAATACCGATTTAGAAAATATTTGTTCCTACAGTTTAATTCCCCTGAGTTTTGCTGAGAACCGAAGGGCAAATAGAGCATTTTATTTTGTTCAATGTTTCCGGGGAAGAGCAAGTTTTTGGTTGTAGACAAGTGATATTGGCTGGCCTGTGGTCAGAAACAATAATGTCTTATATTTAATAGCCTTGCTTCTTCTGCTCTATAATACTTTTAATACTTTTTGTGCTCTTGGGTATGTATGCCCTGAAAGCTACTTCTTTTCTGCTGTCAGAGTTGGTAATTCTTTTGAAAGTTTCTTTCTGTGCATTGGAGCATATGTATAGACAAGTAAAACTCCCAAGTATTTCTATATGCAACACAATGTATCTATGATAACCTTCCAGCTCAAAGGGTTTACATGAGGATGGCTGGCAGCATAATGATAGGAGTATTGTTAATTAATAATATCCATTTGATATGAATTGGTTTCACACCATTTATAAAAGATTGAAAAAACCAGCCTGGTTACTTTTTGTGAGGAAGTCACAAAAGACTTGAAGTTTCTCATAATAAACTGTGCTTTGGCATGCATTTAGTTCTCTACAGTCATATTTGTGTTTCAGCCAGAGACCCTCCACAAGCACATCATCACCTCTGTGGAAGCTGCTGTCATAGAACAATGTGCATATGAAGGGGTTCTCCCCAGAACCCAAAGAAACACAACTGTGTTTTATCACCCTGGTTCTGAATGCAAAGACATCACCTCTCAGTCAATTAATTCACTCCATATTCTCCATGCTCATTTAACTTTTGTATATGGAGTATTGGTTTGTTCTAACTTAGGGAATTCTGCACTGAATTCTGCAAAGAACAAATGAATTCCATTGTATGGTGTAGAGAATTCCTATCATCAGCCCTACATCCTCCTCCTTTACAAACCTTAGTTTTACAATTACATTCCCTTTATTAGGAAAGATAAATCTCATATGTGGAGAGAACCTCTGAAATTATTAGACAGGTGAGAATTTCTTGCCATTACCTAAAGCATTGAAGTAATATCAGAAACAAATGTTCTTCATAATATAAGATCATAGGATAGTTCAGGTTATAAGGGACTCCAGGAGGTGTCTCATCCAATCTCCGGCTCAAAGCAGGATCAGCTTTGAGATTTGATCAGGTTGGTCATGGCTTTGTCCTGTCTCATCTTAAAGCCCCCAAGGAGGCTGCCCTGCATCCTTGGACAAACTGCTCCACCACTTGACTGCTTGATGTTACGATGGTGAAAACATTTTTCCTATATCCCTCCTGCCTCAGTACATGCCCATTGTCCTTTAGCCTCCCAATGTCCACCACGGTGAAGCATCCAGGCAGCAACTGACAGGACAAGAGAACACAGTCTCAAGCTGTGCCTAGGGAAATTTAGGTTGGATGTTAGGAAAAATTTTTTACTGAAAGAGTGATGAAGTACTGGAATTGTCTGCCTGGGGAGGTGGTGGAGTCACCATCCCTGGATGTTTTTAAAAAAAGATTGGATGTGGCACTCACTAAATGGTTTAGTTAGGGCATGGGTTGGACTTGATGACCTTAAAGGTCTCTTCCAACCCAGTGATTCTATGATTCTGTGATCTTGACAACCTCCTTAGAGGTACTGTGAGGCTACTATCAGCCTGCCTTGATAACCTTCTCTTCTCCAGGCAGAACAAAACTTCCCGTGAGCTGCCTCGAGTTTACCAATATCTGTCTTGTTTGGAGGTTAGGTGAGGTCAGAAACCTGGATAAAACACTCTAGATGAGGTCTAATGAACGCTGAATGCAACATTGCAAGTGCTTGCTGTCTCTACTCTAAGATACTCTAATGCCCTTGAATGACATAACCTATTATATACCAGCTGTCATTAAATTGGAAATTCCTAGTTTTTCATAGTGTGATTAGATCCTATTCATAACCAAGCTAAGGAATGGTGACAGAATTATACAGGTAAGCAGAAGGTTTTACTGATTTTCCTATACAATTTCCGTGACAGAAGGTAAATAATTACACCTTGGTCCCAAAAATGTGGTACCACTCTGACAGTGAATACAACTCCTCATTCCAATGCAACCCTTATTCTGCACTGACTCCTCACAAGTCTTGGGTGGGAAAAAGGTACTGGGCTGTGGTGGCAATTAATGGGTCTTTTACTGAACTAGAGCTATGTGCAAACTGTGATGTATGGATGAGTTCCCAGAAAATACCAATTCATTTTTTTCGGTACCCCATTCTTCATATGAATTAAAGATGTAACTCTAATAACTCCACAGCTATCATTCAGTAGATTTAAGATCTTTTAAAAAAATACAAGATAAATCAACAAAACTGACTGTGAAGCAGGATATAATATAAGCAAAGAGTGACATTGATGGTGGCTACTTTAGAAATGTAATTTGGTGGCCTTCTAGAGTATTGCCACAGAGATAAAGGACTGATATTTCTACAAGGCAAAGAAAGAATCAAATTGGTCTTAGAAAGTCAACACCTTAAAAAGTAGCTTTGTAGGGTTTAAATCTTTTTCTAGTGGAAATTCAATGGCAAACAAGAAATGGCACAAGCTCATTTCACTTTAGAAATTAATTGAAAGATATAATAGGCTTCTCCTTTTTGTTTACACTCTGTGTGTGTGTGTGTGCAATTCCACAAAAATACCCTGTCTTCTATTCTAATGAAACTGTAGTGTAATACACACTGGAATTTTTATTTCCGTTACAAGTTTTCCTGCAGATATCTGAAGGAAATGTAAAAGCAGGGATCACTGCAAGATTGAACACTCAGGTCTGTAAGATTTGCCTTTAGCATTTCCTAAACATTTTGCTTGTTCCAGAGTTCTGTTGAATCATGCAGACTATACAGTCCAGGGAGCTAAAGCTGCTGGTGTAGGCATGCCACAGGTTAGCACAGTACTCTGAAAGCTGACCCTCATGCACAGCTCTGAATATCTGATGAACAGATCAAAGAAGCTGGGTTTTCTTCCTCAGATCTGTGGAGTTTTAGTGGATAAAAAGGTAGCATGAATTCCTTCTCCCATACCTTGCTGCAAAGGCCTCTGGCAACACAAAGAGGCAGTGGCACTACCGGCTGGCAGGTGTGCAGTGGGCTGAATGATGATGAAGTCCAGGATAAAGGAGCTCCTGGGTGTCTAATCCCTGTGAGTCTGCTTCATTCCTATCATCAGCATTAGCCATAGCATAGGAAAGAGGCTCCCAGTTTGTGATTTAGCTGCTGAGATGGCAGAGAGGATTTAAAATGTTGGTTTCAAGCTGAGTTCATTGCTGCCAAGATAACTCCTCTTTACCCATAAAGGAGATTACAAGATTTCATGGCATGTGCTACAGATGAATTGGATAGATAACCTTGGTGGTTAGGAAGCATCAGGAAGTATTTGTGAGAGCCAAGCATTTGTGTGACCAACTGAATATAATGCTGAAGGACTCTGGTGAAACAGGAGAATATGGCTCTGACCTTACAGTGGAAGACAATTTCTGAGTTCATATGATAAATGACAGATTAGCACCTTCACTGCTGGTGAAGGTGACTATTGAGAAAAGTCACATACCTTGGGTACTCGAGCGTACAAAAGAGAAACATAACCTCTGGTCATTGCCATGGAGGACCTGGATTTGGTTACCTAGGGCTGGGCCACATATTAGGTGTTTAAATATTAAGGAAGTATTTTAATACAAATGACAGAAGATGACAGAAAAGGTTTTTGATGCTGATAAGTGTCATTATTGTCAAGAAGACTGATATTTTTCATTATCTTTTCCTTATCTTGGCTTGAATTCTCAGTGAGCCTTGAATAAAGATAGAGATGCCTGGATCTGTTACTCTAGATGGTTCCATGGGAGGTAGGATCAATGGAGAGCTTATCAATAAAGTTAGTGGAGACCAGAGAACTGCTCATCAGTTATTAACTGGGTCAAATATTGGTATGGATTAAAGGGTGAGCTGAACAGTTTTATAGATTCTATCAGCTAAAATAACTAGACCTCCATTATATATAGTGGCAGTATGCATATTTAGTTTGTCTGTTTGTACTTTAGCTACTTTAATCTGCAAAGTGTATTTTTCTCCCAAAAGATTAATAAAGTTTAAAGCTGCCTTCACTACTGTTTTACCATCCAATATCAAGAATACTTTCCTATGTAAATGCTTTCTTTTGTAAAAGCTCCCAAACCAACATCACAATTTCTCCATCATAAAACATTCTGCTGCTTGCCACTCTGGTCCTGAGATTTTACAACTTAGAGCTCAGAAGGTTTTGACTGAATGCAAACCTTTGGCATTGCTGAGTGTCCATAATTATATGTGTCTCCATGGTAACTACAGGACAGAAAGTATAGCTGTATAATCCTTCTTAGAGTAATACAATGTTATGTTTTTCTTGGTAGACAAAGAGATTCTAGCTAGTCATAAGCATGTTAAGCAGCCTGTGAATATCAAAGTTGCACATATACTCCTTATCAGCAGAATGGAAATTATTTTAGCAAAATTGAAATGTGTGTTGACACCTCAGGAATATAAATACAAAACTTTTGGAGATTCTGTTTTGAGTAAACCTGGGCAAACTAACTTCAGATTAATCATTTTGGTAAGTTTTTCTTTCTCTTAATCTTACAGTTTAATAGAAAAGTCATAACTAATCATGGCAATCTGGTTGCTTGCCAGAAAAAGGGCTAAATTATTCCCTGACTAATCAAAATGGAATTTACATTATTTTAATGTGCTATATTCCTGTGTGATAGCCTGAACTTGCTTATTTAAATGTTTTAGTACAGTGTAAATGATTCCAGAGCCACATGAATTTGATGATATTGCTGTATTTTTAAGTAGTTTTTTTCTTGTTTTCTCATTAATTATTTTTGGTTAGAAAAAATACAGATTATTTTAAACTACGTTATGACTGACATTTAAAAACCAAAAGTATCTGGACACCATTTTTGTTTTATACTTTCCAGCTTTCATCCTCTGAATCTTGGTAAAGACTGCAGGAACTGTAAAACTGTTGTCATATTGACAAGAAACAGCAGAAGTTGCACACTTCTGCAAGCAAAATTTAACCCAAGGCACGCTTTAGAACTGATGCTTAAATAAAGCAAGCTTTGTATGACTAATCCCTCCAGCATTCAGAGTCTGTAGAGGTACATATGTGGATAGAATATAGGTGTACCAGAAGAGACACAAACTTGAACAATAAAAGCTATTTTGTTGAAAAAGAAAAAAATACATTTATAATACAGGCAAATTTTTTTCTAAAGGGAAACTCTTTTTCCAGTTTTCCATGAGTTGTCAGCATATTCCTAAAGGGACATAAAAACTGAAGAAGGAATGCAAGCATAGGTTCTGATCCCACAACATTTTTTTCTCCTACTGCTGGCCCACAGAAATTTGTCATCTGTGGTTCCCAGCCACGAAAGTAATCCATTGAGTGGAAATTTGCTTTTTTTCTGTTCTTTGTTTTCCTTCCCATCTATGAGACGCATTTGGTGTTTTGATGTCCTTCACAATGTCAGAGACTGACTATGCTTAGCACAGTTTCTATTTAAAGAAATAAGACAGTGAGTCTTCAAGTTAGGATTTTCTGACAACTTTACTCTGCATGTTTTTTTTCTTTTTTTTTTCTCTCTTCACTCAGCCTTAGGGGGCGGGGGGTAGGAAGACAAAATAATTAAATAAATTAACAGTATTTTGCCCAATGATTTAGTTATGAATTCAACAAGGATAAGATTGAGGCTCTAGGTCCTGAAGAACTTAATCATGAGAAATCTGTCATAGTAAAACCCTCACTGTAAACAGGGAAAGGTCCAGTGCCAAGTTCTGCAGCCTGCATGTATTGTCCTGTTCCTGGGTACATTCATAACACAGAGTCATGGAACCAGAATAATCTAGTCTGGTGATGTGCCTTTTGCCAGCAATTTATCTTTGGGAGGAAGAGGCTATTCTAATAAATTAAATATTTCTGTGCCAGACCAGAGCTAGTTGCTTTGTTCTCATTTTGTGTTGTCCTGGCAGTGCCACAGTAGGTTTCAGTATGTGAAGTTCACAGGCTCAGTAATTGTGATGACAGACAACAAAACCTACTAAAGTTTAAGGCTATTTAATAATAGATATGCAAGTCTTAAGTCGTTTTAACAATACACTTAGCAATATACTTTTAAATTTGTGGGACTTTTGTGCAGTTCTAGCAGGCTGCACGGGCTGGATGTCATTAAATTAAAATCTCTAAGAAACCTGTGGGTCTGGAATTCTGTGCGTAGGAGGGAGCGAGCTGGATGTAATTAAAGTATCATTCTTCAACAAATACTCAAAGAACTTGTATAAAAGTATCCATGAAGGCTTTTTGCTCTTTTTCTTAGTGGAGTAGCTCCTGGAAGAGAAATCAACTATGGAAAACATACCATTAACATAGGAAGGAGGAAGAGACCTTGGAAACAAAGGGCATGTCCATGCCTAGATGCCTCAACCTGCCACAGGATTCCCATATCTGCCCAGATACAGAAGAATTGTGGCTATAGGTGCTGTAGCCATCTATGTTGAAACTTGCAATAGATTCCATGTTGTCAGCAGAATAATTGATTGAAATTCCATCCAGACATCCCAGTTTATTCACCTCCTGGCTTGGATTTACCATGGGGTGGGAGGGAAGTTTCCAGTTAAAGTGCCACAAAGCCCAGACATGTTGTTTGGTGGACAGCAGTGTGTCACTAGAGCTGTGTGGTGTGTGCTTAACCTGTGATGCCCTGGGAGCTGCATCTGGAAAATAACTGGGTTTGTTTGGGTCTTTTCCCATATGCTGCAGCATCATGTTAGAGATCTGGGGAAGTACTTAAGTGACATTCCTCACAATTTCTAAAGAAAACTCTATGAAATATTATTTTCATGGTTCACTGTAAAATTTTCAAATGCTGATTAGTCACAATAGCATTTGTTAACCTTACAGGTTTGGCACAAAGCCCTTTGTTTTCCCTTATTTGAAAGGTGGTTGGGAAAATAAAATAAAGATTAAACATTATTTTTTAATTGGGTCACTCTATAATGCTTATTTTTTCATAAAAATTTTAAAATTGTTAGTGATGTAGGTATATGTACTGTACTATAGAGGATGTATGATCTAACTATAATAATGAGATTTTTATTTGGGGTTTTTTACTCTGAAGAAAGCTAAGAAAAATCTCTGAGCTTCCCAAAACCACTCTTTCCAAAGAAACCACAATGTTACAGAGCCCTTTCATCACCCAGCATACAGTACTGTACACACAAAAATATACACTGTACTACTTTAAATTAATTCATATTTGCAGGAGACACAGTCTGTGTGAGTATGTGCAATTATGAAATGCAACTTTTTTTTCCTCTTGACATTTTTAGCTGCCTCACCCCTTTTATTTGAACACATACATATGGTGTGTGAGAGTGAGCAAGCTCTCTGTAAATGTTTGGAAGGAGCATCTGTCAGACAATAAAACTTACAAGAAAACATGTTTCTCATTTAAAGAGTATGCACTAGAACTATTTCAGTGTTGGAATCAGTTCATTTGTATAGCTTGGAGGCATTAATAAGAGCAAAGAGCTGCAAAGGCACCAGAAAACTCAAACTGTTACTAAGAATCCAAGGTATTTTTTAAAAGCATTTTGTCTTTTCGGCATCTCAGTCTCCTGATAAGGAATCTGAACCAGCTGACAGACAGGAAACCTCTGCTAGTCCATTCAGAGGGATTGCAAACAAGAAGATGGCACGATTTTTGCAAACCTGGAAAGTCTAAAGATTGCAATAATTGTTGGACCAAAGGGACCCTCTTCAGGCATAAATAGCAAGACTCCTACTGTCTTCTCTTGCAGACCAACTCAGCTGCCAGCAAAAGCAGGTGCTCTCCCCCTACCAGTGCTCCAGAGGAATATTTAGTGAGTATTCATAGCTATTTTTACAAACTAATATATTATTAGTGATTTACTTAAGATTGTATAGTTTTGTCAAAGGACAAAGGCATTTAAAAATCAATTTTAAGGCTGTTATTTTAAACAATTGGTGGAGTTCAACAGTCTGATGCAATTACCATGTTAATTTAAAAACAAAATTTGCACAACCTATGACAGTAACTGTAAAAAAAAATACTGATTTTTTAAAACTGTAGTTTAAACAATCTAAAGGAATTACGATGTTTTGAATTCACATTATGACAGCAAAGTAATTTATATAAATATGAAATTTATTTGACTTTAAATGTTATGCTATAAAACAGCCTTTGTAGAATACAAATTTAAAATAAATAATTTCTTTTGGCAAAGTAACCTGCAATTTAATCTTTAGAAGAATAAATATACCACTAATGTTTTCCACAGAAACAGTTGCTACTCTAATTAAATCAAGATGTGACTCTAATCAGATTTCAAAAGAAAATCGGAAACAGATTTTTCTCTGAGGTAGTACTATGGACAAGGATAAGATATTTTTATTTTCATTTTTATTAGAAACACTTGTCCCAGGTAAAATTACAGGTTTGTAGTATATACCATGGAAATAACAAATCTGAAAGCATTAATATTTTCAGAAACATAGTAATTTTTAGGGTTTCAGATATCTGCTTTCTCTTTGGTTATAATTTATGCCACATTACATTTTATTAGGTAACTGTTATTAATTTTTGAGTTTAGAGTGACTAATTTGGCTAACACTTTTTTTCTTTCTTTTTGTGTGGAAGGGAATGGAAAACCTGATGTTTGTCTACTGGTCCTGTAAAGTTATCTGGACAGTTCTTGTAACAATACTGGGTTATGCCAGCAGCCTGCCTGTGGGGGAGGATGCTCTTTGCACAGCAGAGGAACTTGCTAAGTACAGGATAATCTTCACAGGGAAATGGAGTCAAACTGCTTTCCCTAAGCAGTATCCACTCTACAGGCCCCCAGCACAGTGGTCATCCTTGCTAGGTAAGTGAAGTATGCACAGTCCTAAGAGAAGATAAGCCTCTTGACCTCTGTGGTCATTTTTTCCTTAATAGTTANAAAAAAAAAACCCACCAAAATTATTAAGAATGAAATGCAGATATTGAAGTATCCACAATGTTCTTAAAAATCTCCAACTGTTTTCAATTGACTTCTGTTTTCAATTGGCTGCAGCTGAAAGAAGCAGTGATAAGCCAAATGTTTTAGTGTTCACTCAATTTTATACACATTTTTTTTAACCCCAGAAATAAAAAAGAGAAAATGAAGAAATAGGGACATTCTAAATCAGACTTTTATGTCATGCCATGTATTCACTCAAATAGGTGTTACTCATAGTTCTGACTACAGCATGTGGAAAAAAAATGAATATGCCAGCAATGGTGTACGTGATTTTGCTGAAAAGGGTGAAGCATGGGCATTAATGAAAGAAATAGAAGAAGCTGGAGAGAAAATTCAGAGTGTACACGGAATCTTCTCTGCTCCTGCAATTTCCAGTGGTACAGGACAAACCTCAACTGAATTAGAAGCGCATCCAAGACATCCCTTAGTAAGTAAATGTACATACTCATTTCAAAAGTTTATTTTATGTTACCAGCAACCAAAATTAAATATTTGAGTTCTCACTTGTAGAAACAACATAACGAAAAATAATTACTAAAAAGCATGTCACATTGCAGGGAGCACTGTACAGCTTCTATAAAGTAGAAGAGCAAAATGACATTATTTCAAGAACTTTAAGTGAACATTACTATAAGCAGGACTGAAGCATTCCAAAGCAAGTGATGCAATCCTGATGGATCATTTTGTTTCATTAGGTTTCATTTGTTGTACGAATTGTTCCAAGCCCCGACTGGTTTGTGGGTATTGACAGCCTAAATCTCTGTGAAGGAGGCCACTGGATGGATGAAGTATCAGTAGATCTATTTCCATATGATGCTGGAACTGACAGTGGATTCACATTTTCCTCCCCAAACTTTGCCACTATTCCACAGGACACAGTTACAGAGGTAGGTGCATGGACAGAGTTTAGCACTTCATACTGATATGTTTTGAGTCTTCCCTTTAAAAGATAACTAGTCTAAAATAGTGAAACTGATTTCAGTATTTGAGAGTGCTGATGATCTCTGTATATGGATTTATTACACAGCTGATAAACATACTGCTTGTGTTTATCTTCTGTATCTTTGAAATTTATATAGGTAAATGTAAATGGTTCATAAGAATTTGTCTCTATATTTTCTGGAAAAGCTGACAATTTTTGCAGATGATATTTAACAATCCTTAAAGTGCCAGGAAAACGAAAATACAAAAGTCCTGACATCACCAAATGTGAATCTAACCAGGAAAATTCTTAGTAGTGAATACTGCTGTGAGGAGGAGTTTCCAGTTGAAAGCACTGCTGAAACCTGAAACTGTTACATTTGAGGGAAAGGACCTAAAGGAAAGCAGAGAACTTCACTGTGGTGACACTGCTTTCAATCCCTTTTGCTCGTTTCATCCTCTCTATGCCTCATACTTCGCTTCTGCCATTTAAGAGTGGTGGCAAATGAAGGATTTTGATTCAAATGGTTTGAATACTATAAGTATTCACTTAATCCTTTCTTAAAGGTGAGTTTTTCTAGCAACAAATGCTGTGCTAATGATTAATGAGAAAAGGAAGAGAGAAGCATTTGGCCTCTCATATCCATATGACAGCTCCTATTGCCTACCTTACATTACCGTTTCATACCCATGTATTCTTCTTGTAATAACATCCAGTCTCTTCTGTCAAATCTTTTCATACATTACTGTGTTTGCAGGACCTCCTACCACAGTCCTGTATCCAGTCAAGTATCCTGCACTAAAAATTCTGGGATGACCAGCATAGTTATGTGAACTGAGGTTCACAGAAACTGGTTGTATGCAAATTATTTGCCAAAAAGTATTAGCATGATTTACAAACATGATTTTACAGTTACCTTCTTAGTTTTTTTAATATTCCCTTTTTTATTCCACAGATCACTTGTTCCTCTCCAAGTCACCCAGCAAACTCATTTTATTATCCCAAACTCAAAATTTTGCCACCGATTGCTCAAGTAACAATGGTGAAATTAAAGAAAAGCCAGCTAGGTCTTTCTGCACCTTTTATTAATCTTCCAGCTAAAAGCAATGAAATAATAGACACTGTCTCAGGTAAGTGATTAGTAGATGTTCTCAATTCTGTTATTTCCATTCACTCAGAAGTATGTGGAAATCTGGCAGGTGATGTGGATGAGACAGGTGATCAGGCAGAATATTCTCCTATCTGCATAGGAATAGTTCCAGACTCACAAATGGGAAATAAAACAAGCCAGTCGACATAAAAGAGAATTCCTGAAAGAATAAGTAAGGGATTGCATGTTTCAGCTGTGGTTCAAAGGACTGGGTTATATCCAGAGTAAGAGCTACCCAAGCCTTTGTATCAGTGTAGCTCAGTGAATTTTATAAGAAACAAATGACACTCAATCAGAATCAGCATTCCCAAACTCTTTGCAACTTCGAAGTAAATATTCATCCTTAAGGTTTTACATGACAATGAAGCCAAGAACCATTATTGTTGTCTCTTTCTGGGTCAGAGCTTGGCAGTTATGTGCAATAAAATTTATATAATTCGATTGATTTGGACATATTTTCAATAGAAACATAAATCCTGATAACAAAAATAAAATTATCTTTTATTTTCATTTTCTCAAAAATATTAGCTAATAATCTTGAATAGGTAGGAAGACATGCAAACTACTGACTCAAGTCAATCATAAGGGTGATTTTCAAATCTCTGAATTAAAATACATATATTATTAACAAAATATTTGCTCCAAGGGACCAATGTATTCCCCAAAGAGTTGCCATGTTCCAGGAGCTTCTCCAGAATGTCTGGAGATGGCATGTCTCTAGCACTGTGCTGGTCACCTTACAACCACTAAAATACAGCTCATTCACTGCACAGTTAATGTGTTATTTATAATTTAATAAATGCACTTATCAATTTATAGTGATTTAATGTATTTCTATTAGTAAACAATACATATACAAAGTGAGTGTTACACATCTCATTTATAGTTATATGTTCTTCCCATAAGATTTGAAAGGAACATTTGGTACTGTTCATGATATAAATTTAAAACTGCATTTAAAGTATCGTATTTAAAAAATAATTTTAATCACAAATCCCCACTTTCTTGTATATGAACCAGTAAATCAGTCTATTTAGAAACTTATTCCAGAATCAAAAGGGCAGATTTAATTACCAGAGGTCAATCAGTGTTCCTCATTCCCTCTAGAAACATAGGAATGAGTGATGACAGCAGAAATGAGTTCACTGTAATACCAGAAATTTATACCAGGTGTCACACGTTTAGTGTGGCATTTAAAGATGGGCTTGTGCACACCTCTTTTACCCACAAATGCTGTAACAGGCAGTTTTGATGCCACTTCCTGTGACAAGCAGTGTTTTAATTTAACCTGCTAAGGAATATTCATGTACTTTTTATGATTTTTATTTTAGATAGAAGCATACATTATGGATAGTACTTCAGAGTTTCTAACTTCTTTTCTTGCACCAAATGAAAACTATATTGAAAATCCTTTCAGCATTAGAAAGCTTCTAGTGACAGAATATCCTTATTGGCAAAGGGAAGAGTAGTGTACACACCAAAAAACAGCAAGATGATTTAAAGATATAAAATGGGACTTTATTTCTGAAGCAAACTGGAACAAAAGTAAAATGGAATTCGATATGAACAACTCTAGGAACAATAGCTGCCTGCAAAGAAATATAAATATACCTAAATAAATAAACCAGAGAAAAGATTTACTGTCAGTGTTTTAGTTAGCCGTGCAAAGGAAAATGAAATTATAAAAATTGACAATAAAAGTTTTTTAATTCAACCTTTTGAGTACAATCATTTTAAGCTTAGTTTTCTTTTAAGGAATTCTGTATTTTCATTCAAGACATAATATGCTTCAGTACTGATATAATACCTCAAACAGGCTCTAGACTGCAATAACAATAATACCGATGAGTTTAGGAGCTGAAACCAGACTTTTTCTTTAATTTATGAGACAACATACCTATTTGATTGATATCACATGTATTTTGTGTAAGAAAGGATGCTGTTTGATGATCATTCCTTAATGCTTTTCCAACTGTGTATTTGACTTAAGTACAACCTGATGTAAAGTTACCTCTTTGCTGTGTGTATTGCAGAAACACCCCTGGACTGCGAGGTTTCGCAGTGGTCTTCCTGGGGGCTCTGCAGAGGGGTTTGCAGAGAAACAGGGACCAAGATCAGAACTCGTTTTGTACTTCTTCAGCCTGCCAATAATGGAATGCCTTGTCCAAACCTGGATGAAGAAACGGGATGTGAACCAGAAAATTGTGTCTGAAATAAAGGAGAGATAATAATTAAGATAATTTAAAAGTAGGATAAGTTTAAATAACTACATGTCAATCAATGTTCTTTACAATCTGGATACGCTGCACGATTTTGCTGAAAAGCTGCATTAGAGTGGTCTTGAAAGTTTTTATTTAATATCAAGATTCTGGGGGGTTGAATTCATAAGATTTAGTAGGACAACAGTACTGGATAATTTACAGACCAAAAACCCCCAAATAAATCCTTTCTCCAAATACACTGTAAGTTCTTGGAGTACCCTCTAGTGGCAGAAAAGAAGACATTTGGAAAGATTGTACTTCACATTTTCACTTCACAGTAAAAATCTTTCAATCACAAAATCTAAACTAATAACCTCCTTAAATATTTTAATTTGTTTATCTATAGCTATTTATACCTAGAAAATAGTTTTTTTCCTCTAAATTATGTTTTTATAATTTATTGGCATTTTTGTTGTCTTTCTAACCTTGCTTAATGTGCATTTCTTCAGAAACTACTTACAAAAGTCAGAGTGACCAGATGTTTCCAGTGTGGTTAAGACAATAATGGAACTGAGTAAACTTGTCTTGAGACTTTTGAATATATGAAAATGTCTTTTTCTTTCTCAAAAGTGAGAAGAATAAGTGCCATAAGGACACTTAGCCAACAAAATTACTAGGAAAAAAATCTGAAGTGATGTAGAAAACATCTGAGCTGAATTAAAAGTGTTAGTTGAGATTCAAAAACTGATTGTGGGTGTGTGTCCCTCATGAGACAACTTTAATCTCAAAGTTAACACTGTTGACCATAACATGAATTATATCATTAACCTTATATATGCAGTAAATGTGTCCATGTTTCTTTATACGTGTTTGCTGCTATTTGTGTATATATTACCTAAAATTAAGGCATACATGATTCTAACAAAACACATGTCAGAAACTGTTCCTGACTGCAAGTTTTAATGCTCAAATAACTTATAAAATGAATGTAACATATGGCTTATGAAGAGCTGTGGCTATCAACTAAGAAAAGAATTTTGGAATAATACTTATTCAATAGAAAAAATTAAAGTCAGCTCACAAAACTTTTACAGTGCACGGCAATTTTACAAATATACCACACAGTATTGAACAGGAGAGTTGATTTGAGTAGGTTCTTTCTGGAATATGCCAAATACAAGATAATTTCTCTTGTCCTTAAAGGAGCACACTGTATTCTCCATAGGGCTGAAACATTTAAACATTTCTCTGTATTTTTTTCCAGAAGAGATATCTTGCAAAGACACAAATAAATGCGAAACTTTATCAGACTAGACTTCACTGGTCCTGCAAATGCTGATAAACACACAGTTGTTAGAATCTAAGTGTAGGAATTTCTGCTCTTCTCTCATTCTTCAGATTCCCACTGTTGTCTGTTGTTCAAAATTGTTCCACTTACTCCTGTTATCATACCTATTTTTTATAAGTTCCTCCTATTTCCACTCTATAATGGGAATAGTGTTACTACACTATCCTGTGTTTAATTCATTGTCAGTATTTTTCTTTCTTCTTTTTATATTAGTTTTAACCATTCTACGTTTTCTGTTATGCTTATTTACCTGTTTACACATCATCATATCAAAAAACACAAGCATATATTGTAGTATATATTTAAATATTCTCAGAGGGTAGGAGCTAATTTCAAATTGATTGTCAAGAGACAAATTAAGCTCAATAAAGTTTTTGAGCAGATATCAGATGCAATTCTAACTTATGCCTTAGGAAAAACAAACTCAAAACCCACAAGGTATCCTTTAAGGTACTTTCCTGGAACTTCTCTAAACACTACAGTTTTTCTTCTTCACATGCCCAGAATAAATAAAGGCCCAGGCCCAGTAAAAGAATACCTGCATTTGCAATACCTGCATAATGCAACACCTGCATTTGCATTAACATGACCTGAAACTGGGATTTCAGTCCTACAAGATTTAATTTGAGTGGAGGAGCCCCCGTGTTTGCTCAAACTCCTGGAGACAAAAGTTTTCCAAAGGATACTGAAGGAGAAAGGATGAGATAAGGACATGGAGTAGAAAGAGAATATGTAACCAACACACCTCAGAAAACTCCAGTCAGTGATATGTAACTTTACTATCTTAGAGTGTTTACATACATGAATATTCACTGCATCTTCCTTTAAAAAAAGAAGTTTCCTCTCCAGCCAGTTACCTGGATATGGGGTTTTTTGTAAGATGTAAATTCAGGAGATCTTGGTAAATATATTCTTTAAGGATGCCCCTGTGGCTGTGTATTGCTTGGCCATAAATATAATTCCAGGTATTCCCTTCGAAACCACAGGGATGGAGCCATTACTTGGCAAGACTGTGGATACAGTGAATGAATTGCATTCTAGTGATGGAGCACATTTCTCATCATATTTATCTATTAAAATGATTAGTGAAGTACATTATCCCTGCACAGATATTGCTAGGACTTTGTAGCTTCAGCAGCCCCAAGGCTTAAAAACTCTGGGACCAGGAAGAAATGCAGAGAAGCTCTTCCTTCTTTTTCCCTTGTATCTCATGTTACAGATGGTTGGCAGCCAAGATGCTGAGGTCATAATACACGAGATTTAGGGAAGGAAATAGGCAAATTAATTCCTGAGTTAAGCTGATCTCAGAAAGCACTTTGGAAAGAAGCTTGAAATGGATTTGTAAAGACAATTCTTTTTAAGAATATCTTATAGAAAGAATCAGCTTTGATGCCTTGGCAGATGTTCTTGCAGAATGAAAGATGCGGTTAATGGTAAAGTATAGCAACAAAAAAGTCACCACAGAATTAAACTGTGGTCCTACAAAAATAATCCACATGAAATTAAATTCCTATAATGGAATAAGTGTGAAAACAAAAGATCTGAGAGTATCTGATGCTATTCAAGGCAAAAAGCTTCATTTCATTATTTTCCCAGTCCCAGGTAATTGAAGTACATTGGGAATAACTGATCTGTCATGAATGATCCAACATAATAAAGTAACTCAGACTACTCCATGACAACACTCTCAAGAAATAAATATATTTAACACTCTCAAGAAATAAATCTAAAACTCAATACAACAATTCTGATATCAGCCAGATGTTGTTCAATGGGATTTTTGCAGTATGCAGAAGTTGTGTCCATGACAATTTACGGAACTCTGAACGCCTGAGATGAAAGCTCTCAGTATGCTGCACAACAACCTGATTACTTGGAGACTGAATTATTTTTGTTTGCTTGAAGTCCAGCAGCCCTACTATGCCAGTATTTGCTAGCCAAAAGTACAGAAGAAATGTGTCTCTTCCAATGGGTCTGGGCAGAGTGAAGGATAAAGTGGTGTCACCTTGTATATCTTGTGTTCTACCACTGGAACTGAGAACTTTGGAAGCCACAAGTACTCAATAAAAAGCTAAAAAGATGATAGGTCAAGTAGCTCACAACCTGCAGACAAACCTGTATTTCCTGCAGGTATGAGTATGGCATGAGAATTTATGCAAGTGCTTGACAGTCAACATCTCCTGGAGGAGAGAGGCAAAAGTCCAATGCTGTGATGAGATCCTGTATAATCTAAAATTATTTCTGATGGATAAGTGCTGAAGTAGTAAAGGAGTCCTAACATCCCCCTTGACATTCCTCAAGATTAAACAGCCACGAGATACAATTTTTATCCCTCTGTCCTTAACCATATGGAGTCAAAGAAGTAATGTGTAAGGAATCAGTTCTCTTTGACTGATAACTTTTCAATATGGGGATGCTGATGGGTGATTTTTGGAGGTGAACTAATACTTGTGCTACAACTTCCCTGAAGTTACTTCATGCTGTGAAATGGAGTGAAGCCAGGATGGTCCCAAGCCTGTGCCAGTGTTACAAAGACATTCCTTTATTGAGACAATTTCATAGATGGCAGGTGCAGTGAAGGGCAGTAAACATGAATCAGTCCTCCCATTGCAGACATGAAATAATCCAGTAGGAGTTATCATCCCAAAATTTTTATTTAGGTTACACATATTGAAGAGGAAGGGCTGTCCACTCTTCTTCCTTGATACCAGAAAAATATGTGCTCTTGTGCAATTGGGATAACACAAATTTTATGAGGAAAGATGGGCCCTCCCAACTGGAAATGATCCCATAGGTGGGTTCTCCCTGCTGGAAAATGACCATTCAGACCCACCTTTCAGACAGAGTGATCTCCATTTATAGGACAAGGAACACTTGAGTGATAAATGAGTTTATCATCAGACATACACATTGGTCTATATTAGTACAAAGACTAAAAATAAGAACCTCAATCACTGTTTGATTTATACTACAATTTTCTTCAGAGAATGTATTAGGAAGTATCTAAGAAATAGTCATTCCCATATAAAAAAAAATCTTATTCTGAAAGTGTTAATGTTGTTATTTTTCCCTGCAGTATCATATTCACTAATGTTATTTGATTATTTAATGGATTATTTGATTATTCAAGTTCTTTCCGCTTCTTTATAGTTCTTCTATGTAGTGCCTGTGGGTTTTAATCAGGTGCCTACATTTGTACAATGATTTAGGATGGAAATTAAAAGTTTGCTTAATAAAAGAGGAGTGAAGCTCTGGAATAATCATCCAAAATTAATGGGAAATAATAACTTCATTTAAGTTGAAAATTGAGCAGTTTATGGAAAGAGATAGCCAATGTAGTTGCCTACAGTAATCTAGGGAACTGATCTCAAGCACCTGAGAGGCCCTTTCAGTTTCATGCTCTTCTAAGTGTATAAAATAAATTTTAATCTAGATGCTGGGAAAGAAGAAAGAATTTAAAAGGTGTCTTTTCCATGTTATCTCATTCTCCAGAACATGCCGTAGTTATTTATAAATGTGTAACCACCAGCTGCCTTTTCTCACAGTTTTTTTCTCTCTCAAAAATACTCTGATAAGCAGCAAACAAGGAACAACCACAGGACTACAGGCATTTGTATGTAACTATCTTCAAAAGCAGTACAGCAGGGATATATAAAAAACATGAAAAGCAAATTAATAGGATTTCTTATGAACTTTTGGATTTCTTTTTCACTCGCTTTGTATTTTCACACTGGAGAAAGAGAAGAGAAATGCATAATTGAAGATATTCCCAGCGACACCTTGGTAGTTGGTAAGTACCTGTCAATGCTTTATGATGATCTAACCCATGCAGTAACAAAGATAACTGGTAATGTACAGCAGTTTCTGTGATTGATGAATATGGTAAAAAAACAGAAAAGGGCATTCTGAAAATAACTCCCTGCAGCAGGGGTTAGGTTTAAAGTCCTCAAACATTGTGTGTAGCCACCACACAAAGAAATGCAGGTTTTCAGAGTGCTTTACTGACTAAACAGAGAAAAAGAATGTTTTTTAATTCCACAGCTGTGGAACTGCTGCTTCTATGTGTGCTTCTGCACGTTCTGACTGATGTACTCATTCATATCAGAATTTCTGTAACATGGTTTTCCCCATATGAATGGGAAAGTTACTTTTTGATAAGTGCTGGTCTGAAAAGAGACAATTCATGACGTACTAAAATTTCATTTCACCTCTGATATGAGAAGCACATTAAATTAATCTACAAGACTGTAAATGTAAGATTTCAAGGGGATAGTAAAAAATAATACAAATTAATTTTTTTTTTAATAATATGATAAGTGTGAAAGACAATCCATAAAATGTAATTTGAGTAGAGCACATTATGCTTTTGGAGGTCTCAGTGTGCCTTCTAGAGGCTAATCTTCCCAGAGCATTAGGAGTAATTAGAAAGTTTTTCTTGTTAATTAACCCTTTTTTGTAGTACTTTAGAACATTTTCTAGTGTAGTAAAAATGTATTCCATTTCACTCTGTTATGAAGTACCCCTGAACAATATTAACCATAAACACATTAAATACATATATATTTCTATTTTTCCTGGAAAAGCATCAAAGATGTTTAACATTAAGCTATGTTTTATTTAACATATTTATCTATGTTTTTATTCAGGGAATTACAAAGTACAACGCTGGGATATACATATGCATGACTTTCTTGAATCTGCTCCTGGTTTGGGAATGTTTGTGACTGTCACAAGCCCTACTGGTGAGGTAAAAATGCTTTATGAATGTTTCTCTACGATTTATGACTTGACTTCTGGCACTAGCAGGCAGCACTATCTAAAAAAAAAAGACACTTCTGAGGAAGAAGTAAATTTACGGCCTACCAGCTAGTTCAGCATTTTGATGCTGAAAGATAAAAATAAAAATAAATTATGATATTTGATAATTATGTGTATGGACAATTTTTGCATTACTACCAGATTTGGGAAATAGTGTCAATAAGAAGAATTAGTGACAACTGAGCAAACAAGTTAAATGAAAAATAAACCCCCAAAATTCACTAATGAAGTAAAATGGCACAGAATCTACCAGAGAGCTGATGATAAACAAAACTCGAGTCAAAGTCACCGAGGCTGCTCTCTACCAGAGCAGCTGCCTGAGCAGCATGCTGAGCTATGAGGGCTGAGCTTTTCCAGCAATGGACAACTTATTTCCCTGCCTAGGCAATGTCTCAGTTTTCAGACTTTGAATGCTTTAGAGAGCATTGGCTTTTGCACATTACAAAATTCTGTAATGTTTTCATGTTCACTGTGAGCTAAAATTGTTTCGTTTTCTCTAAATGTGTTCTGAAATTTGGATAAATTTAATGATGCCAGCAGCTTAACTGATTCCTTTTTGCATCCAATTCACAGTACTGTTTTTTGATTTTTTTTTATTGGTAGTTATAAATTACAAACCCAATGCATATATCTAAATTGCAGGTACTGTTGTCAAAACTATATGGGCCACATGGGACCTTTACTTTTACATCCTACATCTCTGGGGAGCATATCATCTGTTTCCAGTCTAACTCCACAAGATTTGCAGTGATTGCAGGAAGTAAACTGGGAGGTGTATTTCCTAAACAGTCTTTGTTGTAACAGTATAAATCATTAGCAATAGCAGAGATTTCAAACTGGATTAGAAGTTGGTCTAACTTCTAGCAGATAATTCAACATTTTTTTAGCGATTAAAGAAAGCAAACATAAAATTATGGAGATAAAAAGACAAAAAGACTGTTCTCATATTTAAAAAGTCAGCATTCAAGAGGCAGGACTAAGGATAGAGAGATTTAATGTTTGCACTTTGAATGTGAAAGATTCTGATCAATAAGAACAGCTAATTTGGATCAAAAAGACAAATATGTAAGACTGACTAACACAAGCACTTGACATAAAGATATTCCATGTATTCACTAACTTAGACTGGATTGCCAACATGTTGTTGGCAAAAGATGTAACATTTTAGTTTTTGAAAGATATTCAAATGAAGAATATGTCAGCATACTTGTTATTGTCTACTCCCAGAAAAGTTGGTTTTAATGCAGATTTGGGGGGGCGGGAAAAGCCATCAGAGGTTATAGCATGGCTCTACTGATTGCAGAAAAAAAATTATAAATACTGTTTCGAAATTTTATCTATTTGCTGCTTCCCAAAACCAGGAGAGAATTACTCTCTAGACTGGTTTGGGGCTTTTTCTCTTCAGCTGACAGCAAAAGAGTTAAATAACCAGCTAAATATATACATCTTCTAAATGAGTTAAGGTAAGCTAAATCTCATCCTAGCTGTGCACATCGGAAACATGTAGATAACACAGAAATTATCACAGAAATAACAATACTGGAGTAGGATTATTATACTGGAATAACAAGGTGTTCTTAGAGGCTGATTGGTAGAAATTAATGGAAATTTAATCATATACATTGCAAAAGCAATTAGGTCTAATCATAAAAAAAAATTGTGGAGCTTATCAACTAGAGAGAGTAAGGGGGATAAAGCTTTGGTTGGTCACAGTTATCTATGCACCATGAATGTGATTCTGAGGATGTGCAAGTGATTTTTATCTGGTATAGATGGGGGTGTATTACATTATTTTACATGATACACGCACCACGTAGAGTTCTGACCATCCTATATAAAAGAAGCCAAGAAATGCAGGGAAGGAGAACAATAATATCACAGATATTAAATAATGCTGTTGATTTGAGAACACAGAAATAGAAAAAGGAAAATATTGTCCTTTTTAACTATATCTGGAGGAATAAATATCACAAAAGGAAAAACACTCTTCAGTGAAGGTAAATCTTTAACTGTTCTTTGTAAGGACCAGATGGTCCTTACATGTGAACTCTTTTAAACAAAAATAAAGAAATTAATGGACCACAAGGATGTGAGATGGATTTCTACCTATACAGTTAGGTAACTTCAAGACAATTGAAAAAAAATACACTCTTCATTTGTGGCTGATCTCTGAGCAGACCTAACTTCTATTATGTAATATCAATTCCTAGGGTTTTGAAGATTATTTGTTTGGCTAAAACCTTTTTATTTTCTCTTACGTACTAATTGGCTTCTAGGAGCAGTTTCTCCTACTAGTTTTAGCAGAATTTTTCATGCATGCCAAAATAAGTTGCATAACATTGCCAGTTCCATTCTTCTCTCTTTCTAAGGTTCTATTGCTTGGCTGGCTTGAGGCATTTTTGCTATAGATCATACAACAGCCTGGAGGATATTGGGAGGTATTCCAACTTGGATAAATAATGTGAAGAAAACAGTTATGTGAGGGAACCTAGAAGTGTATTTGTAAAAAGCCTCCAACAGTACTATTAAAGATAGTAATTTCTGCAATATCAGGATGAAATGTGAAATATAATGAGCAGTGTTTTTTTTTTTTTTAACTATTTTGGACAAAGGCAACATTTTAATGGTGGTTGAATCAATACTAGCATAAAATAATGCCCTAACATTAGTGAAGATTGTAAATTTGTATAACTAATTTAAAAATAAAATTAAGAAACCCTTCAAATTTTCCACCTGATTCCAAATTCAGGAGGAATTTTTATAAGCAATTAAAACTATTTTCCTGCAATGATCTTAAGGGGAAATTATCCATTATTTCATTTTTATTCTAAGGAAGTTTGAAAAAGCAGAAGATACAGAAATAAGAACATTTTTTTCCTTTTGCAGCGTATCCACTTGGACATCAGAGTTGGAGAACATTTTTTGGATGAATCTGCTATTCAAGCCAAAGACAAAGTGAATGAAGTTAATATCAGACTAGAGCATCTAATTGAGCAAATTCATCATGTAGCCAGAGAACAAGACTATGAAAGGGTATGTATGTCCCCTAATGTAAATGTTAAAAATATTGTACATAGGCTTATTGATTTATAAAGTATTATGAGGTTTGTTATCCAACTGCAATAGTATTTTTAACTAAAATCTATAGATATTTAAACAAAATAGCCTCCATTACCTTGCAAAATATGTTTAAGTGGTTACATAAAACTAATTTATGCTTGTAGCAATAGGTGTTATTTTAAAGCAAGATTTTCCAGCTTTCCAGAGTTTTCTTAGTCAGACTCAGCCACAGCAGCCCAGCAGGTGGCAGGTACCATTGTGGGTGATGCTGTTGTTTCCACACTGCCCTGGGTGCACAAACTCTATTGAGTGGGGAAGGAAAGGACTGAGTGTATATTTATGTATATTTATACATCCCCATGAAGTGTATATTTATATATCCCTTCTTCAAACAAGTGTACACTCAGTCGTTTTCTATATGCATGCAGATAGACTGTGTTTGAAATGTATCAACTAGTTACCCAAAACCAGAAATTTGGCTGCCAAAGGGCTCTTGACAGCAATATGGAAGTGACTGTAAACCTAAACAGGTTAAAATCTGTACTGATGGAACATGTTTGGCACAATACATCTTCTGTGAACAAGGGAAGCTCTGTTTACCTTCCTGCTTCAGGATGCAGCGTGCCTGCTTCTCAGTTTTGATTTGTGAAAATATCCACCATACAGATAAGTACAAATCTTCATTTTTATCCACATGGAAAAATGGTTTTGTTCACCACTATGCAGAAGAGGGATGCCTTTCTAGTTACCATGAAACATACAGATGCCAAAAGGTAATAATTATGCTTTCCCTTTATTCTTTAGGAGCGTGAAGAAAAATTTCGGAAAATGAGCGAAGAAACCAACAGCAGTATTTTGTGGTGGGCTATAGTACAAACACTGATCCTCATCTCTGTTGGAATCTGGCAAATCAAATCTCTCAGAGACTTCTTTATATCTAAGAAGCTTGTTTAAGTTCTATAAAGTCAATGCACAGATTCAAAAATTGCATACCATGTAACACTGAACATCCAAAGAAATCCTGCACCTATGAGAAAATTGCTTGTATAGATCTCTCAACCTTCTCTCATCTTCTGTTCTAACTCTGGTTTCTCCAGCTAGGTCACAACCTCTGGCATCCCCTCATGTTCTTCTCCTCGAATCCCATGTTTTACTATTTTTTCCCCCATCTACAGATGTAAAGCTAAATACAGGAGTCAGTGACTAAGGCAGCATTTAAGTTCAGTACTTAATGAAGAATGTTTAATTTAGGTTAAATCTAAAACACAAATCTAAAATAAAGTTTCCTAAGATTTTAAATTACTCTGCTTGCTGAACAATCTTATTTGGCACTACTATGAACAGTTCAGCACTTCAGACTGACTAGGATTCAGATAGTAAAAAGAGAAATAATTACAACTCCTGCAGTGTTTAATTGGGTGACAGTGTCTTGAACTCAATCTATATATGTGTAGCACCTAAATATAATTGTGAATGCTTTCTTGTAAAATATTCAGAGTTTTAACTGATCAGTGGTGGCAACAATTATCATGGAAGAGAGAGACCCAGACAAGCAATTTGGAATTATACTTACTTTTTCTTCCAGAAAAGCCCTTAACATTAAGCTATAGAATTGATGATCATCAGATGTCTCTCACAGTTGTTTATGTAAATTATAGTCTTTATGAAGTATGCCGAAGTAACCCAAATTATAGGTTTCTTGGTAAGCAATGCCAATTTTATTTTAATTCATTCCTGCACTAAATGTTTCTATGTTGAGAATATTTAATAATTTAATAAAAGAATAATTTTAATTATTTAGCAACTTTAATATGACTGCCTACAGAAATTACCAGTTTTTGACTTAATTTTCCATTTTACTTATTGCAGCTTGGTTGCATATATCTTTATGCCCTAATATAGCTAGTTTATGTACAAATAGCAGTGTAATTAAAGTATCATACAATGACAAGTCAAAGACTGTGGTTAAAAATCCAGATAATTAGCTTGACAAAGCAGCAGTAGTAGTAGGAAGGAGTTGGAGGTGATTACATACAAAAACATGGAAGTCGAAGCTTCTAGAGCACTGTGATAGCAGAATATTGTGGTTTGTTTTCCTACCCATCTTTTTAGACACTTTACTAGCTTAAAAGGTAGTGAAAGGTGAAGTATCTGTAGAACAATTGTTGTTCAAAAGGCACTGCTTTTTTTCTTTTTTCTATCTTCCCACCTGTTGTTTTCTTTAGCAAGGAAATGACATTTTCCTTTAAGTCTAATTATATTTCCAGCATGGGAATTAAAATACAGCTAGTAGTATGTGAGAATCAATAAAATTGATACAAAGTAGAGACAAAAAGCAATATTCCAGGGACCAAATCAATCCAAATAAAATCTCATAAAGCTAATCACTGCATTGTGTCCTATATTTAAAAATTCAGACACTTCAGAGGTGCCACTTGGAATGACCAGTAAGTAAGTGTTATTAAATTATCTTTTATAGAGCACTCACTCACAACATGCATTGTAATAATATCTTTGGTGGTGGCTAAGAAGGAAATATGTGTTAAAACCATATGGTATATGAAGTCCAAGAAGAAAGTAATAAAGTGTTGTGACAAGGTTGTGGTTCAGACTTTAGCTGATATTTAGTGCAAGGCTTCTAACCACATCCCAGTGACAAACATAACTCATTTCACTTAAAATACACTCCAGCTGGTAATCCAGGACAAACAACATTTCAGAACTTATAAAAGAGCTGATCATGTTTCACCATATTAATTAGGTCTATACTCAAAGAGTATAGACTCAGCACTGAGACTTGGGCGTCTTGAATGTAACTTGTGATTGCTTAATTCTTTACTACTACTAATAGTACTATTATTATTAATAATCATCATCATCATACCATCATCTTTGCTTTTTGGAAACGTTTTCAGTCTTCTTCAAGATTTTTAATTAACTCCATAAAGCACAAGCTGCCTCACAGCTCTTTTGGGAAGCACTTTCTGGGCAGAGCCCTCTGTGAAGTTAAAAGCTTCCTCTGCAGTTTGTGGCTCTGTCATACCCAGAGCTACAGCCTGCACTGCAACTAAGTCTGTAGGGGACTTTCTGCCTAAAATTTTCATCACGGGACACTAGCAAGCAATGGGGTCCTTTTTTTTTTGTCTAAGAAATGAACATAAAATCTCCTTGTTTTGCTCTTTTTCCACGACAGAAGATGCCACAGCAAACCTGTGATAGCGAATTAACAAACTTCCTGGATTCTTGCATTTAAAATAGTGAAGACCACAATTATTGTCTCTGCGTTTTTTTGTTTGTTTGTATGTTGTTTTTTGGTTTTGGTTTTTTTTTTTTTTTTTTCCCACCCAACCGTTGACCCGGGGGGGGGGGGAGGGGCGG